>CAMRHE010000332.1:600000-1107500 GCA_947044405.1 Leptodactylus fallax | reverse complement strand
CAACGTATTAGGCACTGAAATTGGATATTTCTTTAAAAACTTTAATTTTCACTTTGTACATTAATTTTTGGGAAGCATTATTAGGCTCAAAATGATAATACCCCTTGATACATTCCTTGAGGGGTGTAGTTTCTAAAATGGGGTCACTTTTGAGAGGTTTCCATTATATTGGTACTTTGGGGGCTCTGCAAATGCGACATGGCATCTGAAAACTATTCCAGCCACATCTGCCCTCCAAAAGCCAAACAGCGCTCTTTCCATTTTGAGCCCCACCATGTACCCATACAGCAGATTACAACCACATATGGGGCATTTCTGTGTTCAGGAGAAATTGTGTAACAAACTTTGGGGAGCTTTTTCTCCTTTGTCCTCTTGTGAAAATGAAAAATTTGGGGCTAAATTGACGGTTTATTGGAAAAAAAAGTAATTTTTCATTTTAATGTCCCAATGTTAATAAAATCTGTGAAACAGCTGTAGGATCAAAATGCTCACTATACCCCTTGATACGTTCTGTGAGGGGTGTAGTTTCCAAAATGGGGTCACTTTTTGGGGGCTTCCACTGTATTAGTACTTTAGGGGCTCTGCAAATGCGACATGGTACCTGAAAACTATTCCACCAAAATCTGCCCTCCAAAAGCCAAATAGCACTCTTTCCATTCCGAGCCCCGCCATGTACCCATACAGCAGATTACGACCACATATGGGGTATTGCCGTGTTCAGGAGCAATTATTTTGCAAACTGTGGGGTGCTTTTTCTCCTTTAACCCCTTGTGAAAATGAAAACTTTGGGGATAAAGTGACATTTTAGTAATGTTTCATTTATACATCCCAGTGTTAGCAAAATCTGTGAAACGAATGTAAGGTCAAAATGCTCACTATACTCCTATATGAATTCTGTGAGGGGTGTAGTTTCCAAAATGGGGTCACTTTTTGGGGTTTTCCTTTGTATTGGTACTCTAGGGGCTTTGCAAATGAGACACCTGAAAACTATTCCAGCAAATTCTGCTTTTCAGACGCCCAGTGTCGCTCCTTCCCTTCCGTGCGCTGCCATTCGCCCAAACATCAGTTTGCACCCACTTGTGGGGTATTTCTGTGCTCGGGAGAAATTGCATAACAAACTCTGAGATGCATTTTCTCTTTTAACCCTTTGTGAATGTGTTAATTTTATTGCTAAATTAAGGAATTAGTGGTAAAAAATTAAATGTCTAAATTTCACCTCCATATTGTTTTAATTCCAGTGAAATGCTTAAAGGGTTAACAAACTTCCCAAATATTATTTTGAATTATTTGAGGGGTGCAGTTTTGAAAATGGGGTGATTTATGGGGGTTTCTAATATGTAGGCCATTATAATCCTCTACAGAACTGAAGTGGTCCCTAAAAAATTAGTTTGGGAAATTTTCTTGTAAATCTGGAAAATCGCTGTTACACTTGTAAGCCTTCTAACATCCAAAATAAATTACAGGACGATTAAAAGATGATGCCGATATAAAGCAGAGATATGGTAGATAATATTTATTCATGTATTTGGGTGGCATGACTATCTGTCTGAAATGCAGAGCATTTCACATTTTGAAAATTGCAATTTTTTTCCAAATTTCCATCAAATTTCCTATTTTTTTTATAAATAAATACAAAAATATTCATTAGTCTTTAAACCAGGGCTGTGGAGTCGGAGTCGGTGCCTATTTTGGTGGAGTCGGTATAAAAGGGACCGACTCCGACTCCCAAAATATATAATAAATTGGTACAGTTAGTAGTACAATGCAGTATGTGCTGAATATATTTTCATAAGAATTTGGGAAAATGATGAAATGTTGAAAATGATGAAATGTCCTGTAAAGGTCTGTTCTATTCCTCATATAATGATGGGACTGAGTTCTGAGTGAACCTATAAGGTTTAGCACCATTATCTGGAGTAAGCAAAAGATACAAGTGTTGTGATTGTGAGGACTGAAAAGCTTGACTTTATCTGTAATTGTGCTGGAGACCCACCCACAGCCCGAGGACACAGAGTGACTGCTGGTCAGCAAGTGAATCATTGTGCTGAGACTGAAAAAACTGTTTTTGTTGAAAACGGGTTTTTTTACCACTTACTGCAGCGTTTTGCATATTTGCAATTTATTAAAGTTTTTTGTGTTCTAAAGTTGTATCCAATAAATATATTTTATGTTCTACCTAAATAGCTTGATTATTGTATGATAAGGATGATAAAAAGCGTAAATTAAGTTATCTCTTAAACATGCGCCATGTATGTCGGAGTCGGGAAATTGAGGAGTCGGAGTCGGGGCTTTGGCGTACCGACTCCACAGCCCTGGTCTTTACCACTAACATGAAGTACAATGTGTCACGAAAAAATAATCTCAAAATCACTTGTGTAAGTTAAGACGTCTCAAAGTTATTGCCATATAAAGTGACACATGTCAGTTTTGAAAAATGAGGCCTGGTCCTTAACGCACTTTTGGGCTGGGTCCTTAAGGGGTTAAGGCCCTTCTACAAATTCCGACTAGGCAGCAATGATCGGGAATGGAAGTGCCTCGAGAACATTTGTTTGCGATCATTGGCAGCTGTTTGGCTGTATTTTAATGCGTTATCATTGATGTATGGGGGCGGGTGAACGAATTGTCCTAGCATAGTTTATGTTACAAACACAATATGGTCACCTAAAAAGGCTTGTTCCCAATACCTGGCCTGAGGTCGGCTCTGTGTAAAGGGGCCTTTACATTTTCCCATCCCCAGCGCTGATGTTTCCGGGGTCTTCAGTCTTTTTATATCACAACCCCCCAGAGAAAGTGCTAAAGTGAGACGTAGACGGAGGACATGGAAACTGCTCTGACCACATACAGAACAGCGTGGAAATGTCTTCACATTCATCTCATGTTCTCATTTATACCAAGAGAAGAACATACAAGATCTACACTTTATTATCTATCACATATTATCTCCAGGAATAGAGAACTGAATCCTGTTTGTGGACATTTACCTGACTGACCAGTCACGGATGGAAAGAGAGAGGGGCAAGATGGCAGAAAGTCTAATAAATCTCACCCTAGAGATACTGTACCAGCTTACTGGAGAGGTGAGAGATTCTGATGATGTCACATTACATCATTCTTATCTATAGTAATAACAGATGATATGACTGGAGAGGTGAGAGATTCTGATGATGTCACATTGCATCATTCTTATCTATAGTAATAACAGATGATATGACTGGAGAGGTGAGAGATTCTGATGATGTCACATTACATCATTCTTATCTATAGTAATAACAGATGATATGACTGGAGAGGTGAGAAATTCTGATGTCACATTACATCATTCTTATCTATAGTAATAACATGATATGACTGGAGAGGTGAGAGATTCTGATGATGTCACATGACATCATTCTTATCTATAGTAATAACATGATATGACGAGAGGTGAGAGATTCTGATGATGTCACATTACATCATTCTTATCTATAGTAATAACAGATGATATGACTGGACAGGTGAGAGATTCTGATGATGTCACATTACATCATTCTTATCTATAGTAATAACAGATGATATGACTGGAGAGGTGAGGGACTCTGGACATGCATGTAGTGATATTTATTAATGTGTCTCCCCATAACCAGGATTACACAGTAGTGAAGAAGACCTCTAGTGGGCGCTGTCAGGCTCCTGTGTCTGAAGGATGGGGGAGAACCCTGAGCCCAATCCCGGGATCTCCACCTTACTCCCTGATACATGAGGAGATCAATGAACAGAAGATCCTAGAACTCACCAACAAGATGATTGAGCTGCTGACTGGAGAGGTGACACTGCTGGGAATGCTGGGACATTATACAGGAGCTATGAAGGGATCTGGTGATGACTGTATCATTGTGTTGTCAGGTTCCTATAAGGTGTCAGGATGTCACTGTCTATTTCTCCATGGAGGAGTGGGAGTATTTAGAAGGACACAAAGATGTGTACAAGGAGGTGATGATGGAGGATCAGCAGCCCCTCACATCAGCAGGTAATAGACATGACTAAATACACACGGCCTCTCATTATCTGTATGGAAAGAATGAATTCAGTCCCTGTATGTGTTTCCTCCAGTTCCATCCAGTAAGAGAACATCAGCGGAGAGATGTCCCAGTCCTCTTCTAGCACAGGATTGTAAGGAAGCTTGGACATGTCCGACAATGTTCCTGATTGACCAGCCAAGGATTAATAGGTCCAAGGATAAGAAGGCAAAGAGTATCTTAAATCTCACGCTGGAGATACTCTTGCAGATTATTGGAGAGGTGAGAGATTCTGATGATGTCACATTACACATCTTATCTAAGTAATAACAGTGATGACTGGAGAGGTGAGGTCTGGGTCACATTACATCATTCTTATCTATAGTAATAACAGATGATATGACTGGAGAGGTGAGAGATTCTGATGATGTCACATGACATCATTCTTATCTATAGTAATAACAGATGATATGACTGGAGAGGTGAGGGACTCTGGACATGTATGTAGTGATATTTATTAATGTGTCTCTCCATAAACAGGATTACACAGTAGTGAAGAAGACCTCTAGTGGGCGCTGTCAGGCTCCTGTGTCTGAAGGATGGGGGAGAACCCTGAGCCCAATCCCGGGGCCTCCACCTCACTCCCTGATACATGAGGAGGAGATCAATGGACAGAAGATCCTAGAACTCACCAACAAGATGATTGAGCTGCTGACTGGAGAGGTGACACTGCTGGGAATGCTGGGACATTATACAGGAGCTATGAAGGGATCTGGTGATGACTGTATCATTGTGTTGTCAGGTTCCTATAAGGTGTCAGGATGTCACTGTCTATTTCTCCATGGAGGAGTGGGAGTATTTAGAAGGACACAAAGATGTGTACAAGGAGGTGATGATGGAGGATCAGCAGCCCCTCACATCAGCAGGTAATAGACATGACTAAATACACACGGCCTCTCATTATCATTATACATAGGGAAACGTTAGATTGCTCACGACTATCTAGGACAGTGATGGTAACCTTTTAAGCTCAGTGTGTCAAAATTCGTTAAAGAAAGCTCATTTAACTCGGGTGGCGTGTCACATCTAGAAATATCCATAATTTCTCGTCTACTTCACTGGGGGACACAGCACCATGGGTATAGACCTGGTCACTAGGAGACAAGACACTAGGAAAAAGCAAAAGCTGTTGGCTCCGCCTCCAGGCTATACCCTGCCACAGCCACTGTGCATGAATCAGTTTGAAACCTAGTGTCATAGGAGGCAGACACGACCTGACTCAGGTCTTCTGTCTTGCATCGTTTTTATTTTTACCTTTCTTTCAGGTGCAGGGGGTAGTCAGCGTGTACGCCACACTAGTCATACCCTCCTGCGGGCGCAGCGCTCTGCAAAAGAGCAGCCTCGCCGGTCACCCAGTCCCCACTCACCAGTCGCCGCACCCCGAAAGCGGCCGGAGTACCGGTGACCCCACTCCCACGTGCGAGGTCCTACCGAGGGGGTGACCCTGCGGCGCCTGAAGTCGCCAGACTGGTGAGTATGAGAAGAATAGAAGGCAGGTGAGTATGAAAGTTACCTCAGCCCCTCTCCATCTCCCCTTCAGGCCCTCTCCACCTCCCCCTTCAGGCCCTCTCAGCCCCTTAGTGCCATTTCCCAGGGGGACAATAGTATGGGTCCTGTTTAGGGGGGGCATCACAGGGTTCCCCTGAACTGGGCCTTAAATCTTAGTAAATAAGCCCCTTTTTTCTGGGGCGTTTTTTGGGCTTTCTGGTCGCTCCTATCGAGCGGCCCCCGTCGGGGGGGGGGGCACCCAGTTCCCCCCCCCCCGCTCGTGTGGGGACCCCCTTTCCTGGCCCCCCGGTACCTTTTCCCAGGCCTCCGCGGAACCTCCGGAGTTCGCGGTCGCGCCGCGCCGCGCCGCCGACGGTGCCTCGCGGTCGGCCGCGTTGTACGCGAGTCCAAGGCCTGGCCGGGAACTAGGCCGCAACGGGCCCGTCCCTTTCCCGGGCTTTTCTGGTACCCAGACTCCGCCTAGGGCCTTCCATTGGCCAGGGGGCTGTCCTGGCAAGCCATCCAGCCTGCCCAGTAGCTACTGAGCCTGTTTTTACCAGGGGAAGAGCTTTGCTCTCCTCATATTCTCAATTTATTTATTTTTTGGCTTGCTGGGACAGCAGGGATTCTTCCCAGTTCCCTGGGAGACATTGCACCTGCGGAACCCTTGCTGCAGCAGTTTGTGAGCGGCCATCTTTTGCAGTCTGGTAGGCTAACCCCCTGGGTTACCCTAATTTTCTTGGGCTCCCCCTCCAGCCCCTCTGGTTGCGTCACGTTTTTATACGTGCACCCGCTGTATCAAAAACAGTTGCCATGCGGACAGCCCGAGCCCATGTGCTCTCTCTGCCTTCCGCCTCAGCCAGTCAGTAACCTCCTGGCCCCTCTCCGGTTTTTCCATCCCCCGGATTGGGCGGCCTCCCTAACCTTGGCCATGGTGTCCTTACCAGACTTAACTAGTCAGTGCTGGAAACTTGGAATGGCTGCTTTCGCAGATCGCCGCTCAGTCGGCTGCTTCTAGGGATCTCCCTGGACACCCTCATAGTTCCCGTCGCAGCTCCAGGAGCCTCAAAAGGACCAGGAAGTCTTCCTACGGTTCACGGTCCGCCACCCCTTCCTCTGGGTACTCCCCAGATAGGAACTCAGCTCACGGCTCCACTCCGACAGGCGGATACCTTCCTCCCTCTGCTCGGTCTATTTAACTGGGGACGCCTCTGACTCCGACTCGGAGCTTCAGCTAGGCTCATCTATATCTGCTGCTACGCGGGAGTCATCTATGCGATAGAGACCCTACAGATCTCTGAGGACCCGGACTCATCCCCTCAAGTGGACATCTCTTTCTGCCACTGGATGTTTGATATCATCTTGAGGGCACAGTGACTTCTCCCTGGACCATCCTCTGTCTTCGACTAGGAAATCGGACATTCCTTCCCTTGACCTGTGTGTCTCCAAGTGGAAGGTGAGCTCGAGCAGTTCTGCCAGGCTATGCTGTGACACACGTCTCTAGCTCTCCCTGGCTGGCAATGATGAACATCCGAGGCAAGGGAAGCAGGTTGCTCCAGTGGTGCAATCGGTTAGCGCACGGTACTTAGATATCAGTAACTAGTGAGCGCAAGCTGGCCTGTCTTGACATTTTGTCAGCGAGCCGCCCCATGTGTCGCTTCCTATCACTAAGAGCCTCCCACGGTGGATCCCATGATAGCTAGGTTCTCCAAGGCTTCTAGTCTGCCTTCAGCGGATTTTGCCTACCTCAGTGATCCCTCGGAGTGAGATCGGATCGCATCTGTTGTATTGTTTGCAATGCAGAACTGATACATTGCATTGCCCTAAATGCTGGCTATTACATTGCTGCAAGAAGGTGGCTTCCCTCACCAGGGTGGCCTTCGTAGTGGCTGGTTTCTCCCTGCGGCTCTCCTTCGCTGCCTCTTGGGTCATCAAGGCCTTCTTTTCCTGGGCCAAACAGCTTCAGTCAAACCTCCCTGATGCAGTTTCCCTCCAGCCGCTCGTCTCTGAGATCCTGAACGCTTCCCAATAACTGGAGATGCCTCCCAAATCTGCTAAGGCGGCCGCCAATGCAGTGATTATCTGCCATACCGTTGGGATCCGTTGTGGAATACTGGGTCCGCCTCCAAGAAGGCGAACGCAGCCCTTCTCCCTTTGCAGGTCGTCCTGGGCCAAATTTTTTGTTAAGGGCGTCGAGAAGCTTATCCCTGAGGCCACGGGGGAATAGATTCTTCCTCCCTCAGAGGCGTCCTATGTGTCAGCCGTTCTCCTGCTCCAGAAAGCTTCTTTCAAGTCCAGGCCTCCCTGACGGTTCTGCACTAGGTCGTCCAGGTCTTCCTCTTCCTAGCCTCCTCGGCATGAAGTTTTTTCCCCTCTCTGGGCATCTCAAATGGCGGGACGTCTGGAGCCTGGGCCTGAGAGGCGGTGTCGTCCGGCTACTCCAGTTTTCGCTGGAGTCTCTTTGCCTTCGCTATGTCGGACAATCCAGGCTGTCTCCAATCTCCAGCGGCAGGGAGTCAGCGTCCCTGTTCCCGTTGCAGAGTGTATCTGGGGTTACTATTCTTACCTGTTCTCCATTCGCCTAGAAGGACGGCTTCCTCTGTCCCATCATGGACCTGAAAGGGCTCCACAGGTTCTTCCATGCCTGCAGGCTCCGTTGTTTTCTATGCAGTCTGTGGTGGCATCCCTGGAGATGGGCGAATTCTTCGTCCATCTACATCATCTCGCTGTGCCGTCAGCGGTTTCTTCGTTTTTGCTGTGGATCCTTGACCTTTCCAGTTGTCTCTCTCCCCTTCAGGCTGGCCTCTGCCACCGGGGGTTTTTTCCCTCAGTGATGGCGTCTCTCATGGCCATCCTCTGCGCCAGAGGTGCTGCCGTGTTTTCAGACTTTGACGACCTCCTGGTGAAGCCCCTCCAGGTCAGACAATCTGACCAGCGTGTGGTTCACCTTGGATGTTCTTCGCCGGTTCTGCTGGCTCATCTATGAGGATGTCTCGTGTCCTCTAAGCACATGGAATCCGGGACATGATCCTCTGCTCGCTCCAGGGTGTGATTCTCCCTCCGGAGGCCAAGATCCTGAGTGTCCCACCTTTGGAGGTACTCTCCTTGCTGTCTTTGAATCGGCATGTGGGTCCTGCGCACGATCGCCTAAACCTTCTAGGCTGTACCTTTCATTCACTCTGTCGTTCTCTCCTCTTGAAGATTACGGCCTGCTGGGACAAATCTCCGGACAGCCTCATCTGCTTGGTTCTCTTTCCACCTTAGTTCACTGAGAGATTCTTTAGTGTATATTCCTCCCCAGGAATTTCTCAAGGGAAGTCCTTCTTCTCCTCTGTTGGTAAGTGATTTCCACTGCCGCCAATTTCCCCGGCTGGGGAGTGGTCCTCGATGCTTTGATTGTTCAGGGACTGTGGTCCAGGGCCGATTCCTCCCTCTGGTTCAACCTGCTGGATCCCAGGGCTATCTTATTTGCCCTTACTCCTTGGACCTCTCTTCTCCAAGGACATCTGTCACAGTCCAGACTGACCTCTCCTCCATGGTCGCCTACTTGAACCCTCAGCGTGGCACCAGGAGCCGTGCGGCCTTACTAGAAGCCTCACAATTTCTTCCTTGGGTGGAGCGCCTTGTTCCAGCTCTTTCGGTGGTCAACCTTTTTCTGGGTGGCAGACTACTTGAGTCGAGAAAATATTGCTCCGGGCAAGGGTCGCTTTATCTGCAGATCTTCCATCCACTGTGCTCCCGCTGTGGTGTGACAAACGTCGACATTTTTAGCCTCCGCCGGAACCACAAGGTCCCCGGCTAAATTGCCAGGTCTCTGGATCCTCGAGCCATCACCGCTGGCGCTCTTGTAAGTTCGGTTTTTCACTTCCTCTTCTCCCTTGGGTCCTCCAGAATCTCAAGACCAAGGGGTTTCAAGCTATCCTGGTGGCACCAGATTGGCCCTGCCAGGTCTGGTATGTGGATCTCATTTTCCTGTTGGCGGATGCTCCTGGCCTCTTCCTCTGCTGGTCGACCTTCTGTCTCAAGGACTGCTGTTCCTCCCCACCTTGACTCAGCTGCGTTCACGGCGTGGCTGTTCAATCCAAGGTTTGAGGCATTGTGGTTTTTTTCGGAGTTTGTTATTCTAACATACTCAAGGCCCGGAAATTCCAGATAGCTTAGATCTGCCATCAAACGTGGAAGGCTTACGTCCACCGTTGGAAGAGTAACGATTCTCATCGGATCTTCTCCAGTCTGGTCTGGATCAAGGTCTTAGTCTTCTTTCTTTTTAAAAGACTTTCCTACAGGAGTGCCACTCTGTGCTCCTTTGGAACCCTTGGATCCGTGGGATCTTAACCTCATCTTTAAGGTGCTTCAGGTTCTCCCCTTCGAGCCTATGATATCCTTTTTTTTTTTTTTTGCCTTCTGTCCTGGTAGAATGAGTTTCTGGTGGCCATTACCTCCATCCGCAGGGGTCCCTAATTGGCTGCCCCTTTTTTTCGGCAGCCTCCCTTTCTGGTCCTCCACAAGGATAAGGTTTTCCTCTGTCTGCCACAGTCTTTTTTTCTTAGGGTGTTTTTCCTGCTTCCACTTCGAGGACTTGGTCTTGCCCTCCTTCTGCTCGGTCCCCAGGCGTCCGTGTGAGTGCTTGCTCTTCCCTGCCCGGTTGTTGCCCGGGCAATTTGCGTGTATACTGTCCCTCACGGATCCTTTCTCTTGTTCGGACGCTTTGCTCATTCTCCCTGAGTGCCCTTGCCAGGGCCTGCCTGCTTCCAGAGCTCTCATCTTCCGATGGCTTTGGTCTGAGATTAGGGAGACCTATCGATTTAAGAGTACGGCTCTGCCTCCCGTGTGACGGCTCTCTCCTCTAGAGCTGTTGGAGTTCCCGGGGCCTCCGGTATCAGGCTTCCCAGGTCTGTAAGTATCCCACTGGGCCTCCATCCTTTTTCTCTAAGTTTCTCCAGATTCATTCTGTGGCCTCTGCTGATGCCAATTTGGGTTGTAAGTTTCTGGAAGCGGTTGAGTATTACAGGTTTGCATGGCCGTGTTATTCCCACCCTCTGGGACTGCTTTAGGACATCCCATGGTGCTGTGTCCCCCAGTGAAGTAGACGAGAAAGTGGGATTTTTGTGTACTCACCGTAAAATCCTTTTCTCGTTGTATTCACTGGGGGACACAGATCCCTCCCTTGTTTTTTTCAGTGTTCCTGCCCGAACTGTGTTGGTTCCTTTTTGGGTTCAGGCATTGTTGGTGGTTGTTGGTTCCATGTTCCTTTGTGTCTCTCTCTCCTACTGCTACGGTACAAACTGATTCATGTACAGTGGCTGTGGCAGGGTATAGCCTGGAGGCGGAGCCAACAGCTTTCTTTTCCCTAGTGTCTTGTCTCCTAGTGACCAGGTCTATACCCATGGTGCTGTGTCCCCCAGTGAATACAACGAGAAAAGGATTTTACGGTGAGTACACAAAAATCCCACTTTTGTGATATTTGTTGCTGTAGTAAGAAAAAAACAGGTGGACAGGTGAGTAAAAAGTTTCGGCAGCTACTTATTGTGTTGCAATGCGATGCGCGTCACCCAAAATGTCTTGGCGTGTCACAAGTTCGCCATCACTGATCTAGGAGTACACCGCCGCTCTTTCACTCACTGTTGCCCTCTGTATGTTTATTCAATCTTTTGGTTTTTATCAGGTTTTAGTATCAATATGAATATTAAGGGTTACTTTGTATTGCACGGACAGCTAGCTGAGATACTTCAGGAGTTCTGGATCTATTGAGAATGTCCATCCAGGATGTGTGGGTAATATTGGATGATACTTTGTACTTCATGTTAGTCGTAAGTTTGGTCAAAATCATTATTAACCCCTTAATGCTATTTCACATATTGTACATGCACATCAGGGAATGTGGTTAGTTACTGCATCCCCACGTACAGGTACGTAATGGTGATCGAGTGGGCTCAGAAGCAGAGCCCGTGCGATCACCGTGGGAACCCATCTGTATCTGACAGCCAGGCTCCTGCTGCAACAGCAGGGACGGTGATGACACCGATCCCCGCCATTTAATCCCTAAGATGCCTCGGTCAATAGCGGGCGGCATTGGGAGCGGGTGTTAGCTGTATCTGACAGATAACACCCTGCTCCTTAACCCTCCATCGAAGCTGAGCTTCGGTTGGGGGTTTTAACCCCTTGGATGCCGCGGTATCCATGGGGTTTCCCCAATCCAAATGTCACACCCCCCCCCCCCCCTCCCGACACACCCTGCGGCGAGATTGGAGGGGTTTCCCAGGGTCTGGCCAGTGACCCCAGGCTGCCTGGAGCCCCCTCTACCTGGTTGATCCTGCTGGGACTTCTGGAAGTCAGTGTATGCGTCTGTATACGATGACTTCCCCTATAGACTGCAATACACGGGTACTGCAGTCTATAGTACTGAACCAGCGATCAGTGTATCGCTGGTTCAGGTGTCCTAGTGGGACATATAAAAAAGTGAAAAAAAAAAGTTTGAAAAAAAAAGTGAACTGAATGAAAAAAATAAATTAATAAAGCAAGGAAATAATGATTTTTCGCCATCTCGCCTTAAAAAAATGCTATAAAAAATTATCAAAAAGTCATATGTACCCCAAAACCATACCAATAAAAAGCACAGATCGTCCCACAAAAAATAAGCTCTCAACCAACTCTGTCAACTGAAAAAAAAAAAATTGCTCCACATCTCAGAATATGGCTATGCAAACATAATTGATTTCTTTCCCCAAATGGGTTTTTGTTCTGCAAAACTAGTAACGCATAAAAAAACAATATAAATGAGGTATCGCCGTAATCGTAGCAACCCACAGAATAAAGGTCACATGTTACCTACGCTGTACACTGCGTTAAAAGGTAAAAAGCAATACCAGAATTGCTGGGTTTTTTTTTTAATCCACCAAGAGTTAATAAAATTTATTCTATAAGTTATAGGCACCCAAAAATGTTGTCATTACAAAATACATCTCACCCCGCAAACAACAAGCTCTCATATGGCCACATCACCAGAAAAATAAAGAAAATATAGCTTGTACAATGGGAAGAGAAAAACCCCAAAAATGGCCAAATCATTAGAACAAAACTGGCTGCGGCAGGAAGGGAATGTATAAGCTGTGCGAGCGGATATCAGGGGACAAACCAGATTTACAGCTTACAAGGGAAAAGACACCAGAAGTGACCCCCAGAGTGACCCCCAATAATAGGAGCTACTGGGGATATAGTAGGGAATTTAGTGTACCCAATGTACTCTGCACAGCTTACATAGTCACTCTTCACCATCCGCTGTGCAGTCACGTCTGGGATACTAATGCTCACTACACCCCCTGATAAATTCTTTGAGGGATGTAGTTTTCAAAATGGGGTCACTCCTTAGGGGATTCCACTTTACTGGTACCTTACAGGCTCTGCAAACATGACATGGCATCCAGATACCAAACATCTGAATATATACTTCAAAGGCCACATAGCGCTCCTTCCCTTCTGCGCCCTGCTGTGTGCCCAAACTGCAGTTTATACCCCCCATGTATGACACTGGTGTACCCAGGATAACGGACTTAATGTCATATGTGGTATAAACTGCTGTTTGGGCACAGCCGCGCACAGAAGGGAAGGAGCGCTATTTGGTTTTTGGACGCCATTACGCTTTTGCAGAACCTTGAAACACAAGTAAAGTGGAATCCCCTGACATGTCACCCCATTTTGGAAACTACACCCCTGAAGGAATTTATCCAGGGGTACAGTGAGTATGTTTAACCTCCAAGTGTTGCATTAATTAATTTTCCATAAATGAATCCGCAGATGATGGTGAAAGGAGAAAATGACAATTTTTCCAGGAATACGTCATTTCAGTGCGTAATATGTTGTGCCCGGCTTGTATCACAGACGAATGCTCCAAAAGCTGTTGTGCCCCGGATACCCGCTTATCAGTTTTTGCAGTGTGTGTCTGTGCTGACATAAGCCGGGCACAACATATCGGGCACTGAAATGGCGAATCTCTGGAAAAATTGCAATTTTCACTTTTCCTTATCAGCTGCGCATTCATTTCTGGAAATTAAATGAATGCAACGCTCAAGGGTTAACAATGCTCGCTACCGGACTTGATAAATCCCTTCAGGGGTGTACTTTACAAAATGGGGTGACATGCCTGCGGATTCCACTTTACTGGCAATTCATGGGCTCTGCAAAAGTGGCATGGTGTCCAAAAACCAAACTGTGCTTCAAAAACCAAAATAGCGCTCCTTCCCTTCTGTGCCCGGCTGTGCCCAAACAGCAGTTTATACCACATATGGCATTAAGTCCGTTATCCTGGGTACACCAGTGTCATACATGGGGGCATAATCTGCCGTTTGGGCACACAGCAGGGGGCAGATGTGAAGGAGCGCTATGTGCTTTTGGAGCGCATATTTAGATTGCTGTTTTTCTGGACGCCATGTCACATTTGCAGAGACCCTAAAATTGCCCCTACAAAATGGGGTCACTTCTTGGGGAATTCCAATTTACTGGTACCTCCAGGGCTCTGCAAAAACAACATGGCGACGAGAAAGTACTCCAAAAGCTAAAAAACCACAGTGCTCCTTCCCTTCTGAGCCCTGCCGTGTGCCCAAGCAGCAGTTTACACCCACATATACAACTTCTTTCTACCCGGGATAACCCACTTAATAGTTTTAGCAGTTCATGTCTCTGATGACACAATCTGGGCACAACGTATTGGGCACCGAAATGGCATATTTATTTAAAAATTAAAATTTTCAGCTTCTACATTATTTTCGGGAAGCACTCCTGGGCTCAAAATGATAATACCCCTTGATGCATTCCTTGAGGGGTGTAGTTTCCAAAATGGGGTCACTTTTTGGGGGTTTCCTTTGTATTGATACTCTAAGGGCTCTGCAAATGAGACATGGCACCGAAAACTATTCCAGCAACATTTGCTTTTCCTTCCCTTCCGTGCGCTGCCGTGTGCCCAAACATGAGTTTACACCCACATGTGGGGTATTTCTGTGCTCGGGAGAAATTGCATAACAAACTGTGAGATGGATTTTCTCCTTTAACCTTTTGTGAATGTGTTAATTTTAGGGCTAAATAAATGTATTATTGAAAAAAAAATGAAATGTTTAAATTTCACCTCCATATTGTTTTAATTTCCGTGAAATGTTTAAAGGGTTAACAAACTTTCCAAATGCTGTTTTGAATTATTTGAGGGGTGCAGTTTTGAAAATGGGGTGATTTATGGGGGTTTCTAATATAAAAGCCTTTGTAATCCCCTTCAGAACTGAACTGGTCCCTAAAATGAGTTTGGGAAATTTTCTTGTAAATCTGGAGAATCGCTGTTACACTTGTAAGATTTATAATGTCCAAAATACATTAAAGGGCTATTAAAAGATGATCCAATATAAAGCAGAGCTATGGTAGATAATATTTATTCATATATTTGTGTGATATGACTGTCTGAAGAGCAGAGCATTTCAAAATTGCGTTTTTATTTATTTATTTTTTTTCCAAATTTCCGTCAAATTTCATATTTTTTTATAATTAAATACAAAAATATTGATTAGCGTTTACCACTAACATGAAGTACAATGTGTCACGAAAAAAAATATCTCAAAATCACTTGTGTAAGTTAACCTTTTCAGGGCCACCCACTGTATCTAAACGTCGGCGCTTGCTGGGCTTTGTGCAGAGCCGACGTTTATAAACTGACCCTGCTAAATTGGGGATCGGGTCTCCCCAAGGGTCAGAAACTCCGTGAACACAGCAATAATAGCTGCTGGTGTTCACGGAGACATGATCAGGACCTGATAGGTTCAGGTCCCGATCATGTAGCCGCCATATCAGGGAAAGTTTGTTGCAGTAACAAACTTTCCCTGATATTAGCGGCCCGCCCGTCCGCGGGGCGGCATCGGGAGCAGGTGTTAGCTGTATCTGACAGCTAACGCCCTGCTCCGTATCGTACGGTTGGAGCTGTGCTCTGATCGGAGGTTTTAACCCCTTGGATGCCGCGGTCAAACAAGACCACGGCATCCAAGGGGTTCCATGGTACCAAATGAACCCCCCCTCACCCCCCGCGGCGAGATCAGGGGTGCCCATATGTTTCTCTTCTGCAGCCCGGGGTCTGGCCAGTGACCCCAGGCTGCTCGGTGCCCCCAGTACCTGGTTGATCCTGCCGGGAAGTGAGAAAGTCAGGCTATACGTCTACATAGCGCTGACTTCCTCTATAGACTGCAATACACGTGTATTGCAGTCTATAATACTGAACCAGCGATCCCTGGTTCAGGTGTCCTTGTAGGACAAATAAAGAAATGTAAAAAAAAAAAAGTGCAAAAGAAATGTAATAAAGTTTGTGAAATAAATAAATGAATAAAGCCCCAAAATTCCCTTTTCCTATATCAAATGAGTTAAATAAAACAAAAACCTAAAAATTAATAAAAAACAATACATATTTGGTATCGCCACGTCCGTAACAACCTGTACAATAAAACTGAAACATTATTTAACCTACATGGTGAACGTCGGAAAAAAAAAAAACGGAAAAAATCCGCCGTAAGTAATGATTTTTCGCCATCTCACCCTACAAAATATGCTATAAAAAGTGATCCAAAAGTCACATATACCCCAAAACAGCACCAATAAAAAGCACAGATTGTCCCGCAAAAAATAAGCCCTCAACTATATCTCTGTCAACCGAAAAATAAAAATGTTACGCATCTCAGAAGATGGCGATGCAAAGATAATTAATTTCCTTCCCCAAATGGATTTTTGTTCTGCAAAACTAGTAACGCATAAAAATACAATATAAATGAGGTATCGCTGTAATCGTACCGACCCAAAGAATGAAGGTCACAGGTTACTTATGTTGTACACTGTGTGGAAAAAAATTAATAGGTAAAACACAATGCCTGAATTGATGAGGATTTTTTTTAATCCACCAAGAAAGCGTTAATAAACGTTAATCAATAAGTCATAGGCACCCAAAAATGTTATTAAAAAATACATCTCATACCACAAACAACAAGCCCTCATATGGCTACAGCACCAGAAAAAAAAAAATATATATAGCTTGTTCAATGTGAAGACAAAAACCCCAAAAATCGCCAAATCATTAGAACATAACTGGCTGCGGCAGGAAGGGAATGTATAAGTTGTGCGAGCGGATATCAGGGGACACCCCAGATTTACAGCTTACGAGGGATAATAAACCAGAAGTGACCCCCAGAGTGACCCCTCCCCCAATCATACAAGCTACTGGGGATATAGTAGTAATAAATTTCGTGTTCCCCATGTACTCCGCACAGCTTACATAGTCACTCTTCATCCGCTGTGCAGTCACGTCTGGGATACTAATGCTCACTCCACCCCCTGATAAGTTCTTTGAGGGGTGCAGTTTTTAAAATGGGGTCACTCCTTAGGGGATTCCACTTTACTGGTACATTAGAGGCTCTGCAAACATGACATGGCGTCCAGATCCCAAACATCTAAATGTGCACTCCAAAAGCCACATAGCGCTCCTTCCCTTCTGCGCCCTGCTGTGTGCCCAAACTGCAGATTATACCCACGTGTATGACACTGGTGTACCCAGAATAACGTACATAATGTCATATGTGGGTATAAATGGCTGTTTGGGCACAGCCCAGGGCACAGAAGGGAAGGAGCGCTATTTGGTTTTTGGAGCACAGACTTAGATGGTTTGGTTTTTGGACACCATGACACTTTTTCAGAGCTCCTGAAATGCCAGTAAAGTGGAATCCCTGACATGTGACCCCATTTTGGAAACTGCACCCCTGAAGGAATTTATCCAGGGGAACAGTGAGCATGTTTAACCCCCAAGTGTTGCCTTAATTAATTTTCCAGAAATGAATCCGCAGCTGATGGTGGAAGATGAAAATGACACTTATTCCAGGAATACGTAATTTCAGTGCGTAATATGTTGTGCCCGGCTTGTATCACAGACGAATGCTCCAAAAGCTGTTGTGCCCCGGATACCCGCTTATCAGTTTTTGGAGGTTGTGTCTCTGGTGACATAAGCCGGGTACAACATATCGGCACTGAAATGGCGAATCTATGGAAAAATTGCAATTTTCACTTTTCCTTATCAGCTGCGCATTCATTTCTGGAAATGAAATTAATGCAACACTCAAAGTTTAAAAATGCTCGCTACCCCACTTGATAAATCCCTTCCGGGGTGTAGTTTCCAAAATGGGGTCACATTTCAGCGGGTTCTACTTTACTGCCAATTCAGGGGCTCTGCAAAAGTGGCATGACATCGAAAAACCAAACTGTGCTCCGAAAACCAAAATAGCGCTCCTTCCCTTCTGTGCCCAAACAGCAGTTTATACCCGCATATGACAGTAAGTACATTATCCTGGGTACACCAGTGTCATACATGTGGGCATAAACTGCCGCTTGGGCACACAGCAGGGTGCAGATAAGAAGGAGCGCTATGTGCTTTTGGACCGCTGATTTAGTTTGTTGATTTTTGGACGCCATGTCACATTTATAGAGACTCTAAAATTGCCCCTACAAAATGGAATCACTTCTTGGGGAATTCCAATTTACTGGCACCACCAGGGCTCTGCAAAAACAACATGGCGTCCAGAAAATCCCTCCAAATCTGTACTCCAAAAGCTAAAAAGCGCAGTGCTCCATCCCTTCTGAGCCCTGCTGTGTAGCCAAGCAGCAGTTTACACCCACATATACAACTTCTTTCTACTTGGGATAGCCCAGTTAATAGTTTTAGCAGTTCATGTCTCTGATAACACAAAGTGGGTGCAACGTATTGGGCACTGACATGGCATATTTCTTTAAAAATTAAAATTTTCACTTTGTACATTAATTTTCAGGAAGCACTCTTAGGGTCAAAATTATAATACCCCTTGATAAATTCCTTGAGAGGTGTAGTTTCCAAAATGGGGTCACTTTTTGGGGGTTTCCATTGTGTTGGTATTTTAGGGGCTCTGCTAATGCGACATGGTATCTGAAAACTATTCCAGCCACATCTGCCCTCCAAAAACCAAACAGCGCTCTTTCCATTCTGAGCCCCACCATGTACCCCTACAGCAGATTATAATCACATATGGGGTATTGCCGTGTCCAGGAGAAATTGTGTAACAAACCTTGGGGAGCTTTTTCTCCTTTGTCCTCTTGTAAAAATAAAAATGTTTGGACTAAATTGACAGTTTATTAGAAAAAAAACTAATTTTTCATTTTCACGTCCCGATGTTAATAAAATCTGTGAAACAGCTGTAGAGTCAACCTGCTCATTATATCCCTTTATATGTTCTGTGAGGGGTGTAGTTTCCAAAACGGGGTTACTTTTGAAGGTTTCCATTGTATTGGTACTTTGGGGGCTCTGCAAATGCGACATGGCACCGAAAACTATTCCAGCAAAATCTGCCCTCCAAAAGCCAAATAGCGCTCTTTCCTTTCCAAGCCCCACCATGTACCCATACAGCAGATTACGACCACATATGGGGTATTGCCACGTTCATGAACAATTTTTTAACAAACTGTGGGGTGCTTTTTCTCCTTTAACCCCTTGTGAAAATGAAAAATTTGGGGAAAAAGTGACATTGTAGTAACTTTTCATTTACACATTCCAATGTTAATAAAATCTGTGAATAGGCTGTTGGGTCAAAATGCTCAGTATACCCCATGATAAATTCTGTGAAGGGTTTAGTTTCCAAAATGGGGTCACTTTTGGGGGGTTTCCTTTGTACTGGTGCTTTAGGGGCTCTGCAAATGAGACATGGCACTTGAAAACTATTCCAGCAAAATCTGCTTTTCAGACGCCCAGTGTCGCTCCTTCCCTTCCGTGCGCTGCCGTGTGCCCAAACATCAGTTTACACCCACATGTGGGGTATTTCTGTGCTCGGGAGAAATTGCATAACAAACTGTGAGATGCATTTTCTCCTTTAACCTTTTGTGAAGGTGTTAATTTTAGGGCTAAATGAATGTGTTACTGAAAAAAAAAAAGAAATGTCTAAATTTCACTTCCATATTGTTTTAATTTCTGTGAAATCCTTAATGGGTTAACAAACTTCTCAAATGCTGTTTTGAATTATTTGAGGGGTGCAGTTTTGAAAATGGGGCGATTTATGGGGGGTTCTAATATATAGGCCTTCATAATTCCCTTCAGAACAGAGTTGGGGCCCGGCGGAACAAGCTGCTTGGTGGAGGTGGTGGAAGGTTCTCTTTAACCTCTTGATGGAACATTCTGTTCAAATACAGAAATTTATCGATAGACAATATTCAATAGAAATTAGTCTTTGGATCTTTTTTTTCCTCATCTTCAATCCATTTACTTAATGTCCTTAAACCAACTGTCCATATAAGAATAATTCATTCATTTACCTCCTGCCAACATCGCCCAGAATAGTAAGGCAGATGTCGGCACTTTAAATATGGCGCCAGCTAAGAAGTAGAGCGAGCGCCATAATCCCCCCAGCTCTGCAGTTTTACATAGAGGAGACCTGGCAGTAATGCCCATGATCAGAGTCCTCTCGGGGGCGCTGAGATAACTCTGACACTGACCCTTGCTTGAGCAATCTCAAGATCATTCCAGTCCTTAATACACCAATAATATACAGTATACTTGTTAGGGTTGTATCATCAGTAGTCTCCCTTTTCTCACCCAATTGAATTTCCATTGACGTTTTGGAGCCGACTTTATTCTGCAAGAACTTTGACGAAAAACTTTAAAATAACTCAGTCCAGTAATAATTGTCACGGATGAATATGAAATAATGAAGACACTCCTTAAAATAAGCCTAGATGTGCAGATTGTTATTATACCTTCAAGTTGTTTCCTTGGGACGTCGGCTCACCAGTTCTGAATCTCTCGCTCCTTGAGTTTGTAAAGTCCATAATTAATATTAAATATCAGTGTGAAAGATCCTCAGTGCGCCAAACCGCTTTGGCCACACCCTGAGTCCTCTTTCATATAAAAACCACACTCACCTCCAGTGAGTGCCGGGTTCACCAGATAAATACAAGACAAGCCTTCTAAATTTTATATATTTATTAACCCCTAAATGGGTCAGTATTAAAATCTAACATATACAGATCAGAACAGATATGCAGATATATGCAAGCATTAACAGTTACTAGTTGCAAGATACAGTACAAATAAAATAAAAGGGATTAAAGGTGAAATGCTTACTTTACCACACATGTCCTTGATGTGGTTCTATAGTCCAACACTCACACATGGCATGTGTGAGTCACCAGTGGAGGCTTTTCAGCATGTGGCATTAAAACGATAATCCCGCCTGCATGCTCTTCACAGTCTCTCAGCATTAGTCTAATAGTCTCTCTCAGTCTCTTGTAGGCTCATCATCGTCAGCAGCAGCATTCCAACCTGCCTGCTCATAGTAGCATCTCAGTCAAAGTCTGTAATATCCTGTAGCATAAACTCTATAGTGTAATCTCAGCACAGTCTTCATAGCATGATCTCTTAGTGATAGTCTCCTTAGCATCAATCTCTTAGCGCTAGAAGTCCCAGAAATTTCGAGCTCCCCCTTGAAGTCCTGAAAGAGGGTCAAATGACCCTTAGTCCAAACTGACAACTCTGATGGCTCCAATTAGCATTTCCTTTCATTTGTAAATGTGGCCATTGTCTGAGGAATCTGCAGGGGGGAATTGTGTTGATCCACCTCAGGTCTTGTAAGAGAGTGTAAAGAAAAGAATGTAAGCTGCTCCTGAGTGTCTGCCCACCCCCCAGCTGCATTGTTGTGCTGGGAATATTTGCTAACACCTTAGCAAATTTGCATGCAGCCTTTTGTGCTGTGGGGGATGTGACTGCTTCTCAAAGTAGTCTGCGACTTGAAATCAAAGTACATCTGTAATGTCCTCCCATATCTTGGCAAGGACCCCAGTCGTCCCAGCGGGGAGAGAGTGTCCGAAACTGTAGTGATGAGGCTGATGGAACCATTCATGGACAAGGGCAGAACTGTAACCACGAACAATTTCTTTACATCATTGTCACTTGCACAACGACTGCTTAGCCAGAAAACCACTATCCTCGGCACAGTCAACAAGAGTCGCCGGGAAATTCCTCAATCCGCTAGACAGATGGACCGCACTGAATTCACCACTCAGGTGTTTTCAACCACTGGTGCCACACTGACAGTGTATGCACCCAAACGAAAGAAGGCCGTCTACATTCTCAGCAGCATGCACAGAGTGGTTGAGACTAAGGATACCAACAAAAGGAAGCCAAACACGGTCACACAATACAACCACACAAAGTGCGGTGTGGATGTAATGGACCAAATGGTGCGGGAGTACAGCCTGCATGCAGGAACACGGAGATGGCCATTCGCCGTGTTCTACAACATGATTGACATGGCAGCACTGAATGCTCATGTTCTTTATCAGGCATGCACTGGGGTGCAGGAGAGACGGGTGGACTTCCTGGTTGAGCTTGCAAAAGAGTTAGGTGGCTCTCATGTGACTGAAAAGAAGGCACTCAAGGAGAAACTCCTTCGGCAACAACCTTCCACACCCAGCCGTGGCAAAAGGGCGAAGTGTCAGGTCAACCATCGATGCACGAACAATTGTGCAACTGAGAGATGTGTTTACTGCTACAAATACACGTGTGGCAAATGTACCAGGGACATACCCAGGCAGTGCCAGGTATGTTCCGACAGTGCAGACAGACTGCTGAGTGAGTGCTGAAATGCTAGTCACACAAGAAGGACATGCCACTCACACACACACACGCAGCCCCCCACAGCAGCCTATTGTAAATATGTGTGGAATTGTTTTATTCCTTGTATTTTTTTTATTATTTTCATAACAAAAATAAAAAGCATGGAAACAAATAACAGTTGTTCTTTTGTATATTTACATTTTTGTATATTTAGATTCAAGTCAATGGGTGCAGAAAAAAAAAAAAATCGCAAAAAAAATCACAGCTACTTGCGATATTTTTGTGATCTGTCCCATTGGTCATATAGATCACTCCTCTGGGATTTTTTCGCACGAAAAAAATCGCACAAAAAAAAAAAAAATCGCAGGAAAATCGCACCTATGAAAAAAAAACGCACAAAAAAAAAATCGCAGGTGTGCTTGGTGCCATTGAAATACATTGGCAAATCGCAGAAAAAAAATTGCATCGCATTGCGATGCGATTTTCGCGCTATTTTTTTTTGCTAGTGTGCTTGAGGCCTTAGACCAGGGGTCGGCAACCTATGGCACGCGTGCCACTCTTGGCACGCGAGGCTTATTCCCCTGGAACGGCAGCGGACTCCTCACCCAGCAGTTTCGATCGGAGCAAACACGGCCGAAACGAAACTGCTATTATTATACTGTGGGGTCTCTTCAGACCCCCGAGTATAATAAGCGGAGCCCCTGGGGAGATGATCAAACATAAAAAACAATGTACTCACTATTCCACGCTCCGCAGCCGCTCTGTACTCTTCGGGCGCTTCTGCCTGCAGGGGCCACTATAGAGCATAATACCGTGTGCAGGGACCACTATGGGACATATACCGTGTGCAGGGGCCACTATGGGACATATACCGTGTGCAGGGGCCACTATGGGACATACACCGTGTGCAGGGGCCACTATGGGACATATACCGTGTGCAGGGGCCACTATGGGACATATACCGTGTGCAGGGGCCACTATGGAGCATAATACCGTGTGCAGGGGCCACTATGGGACATAATACCGTGTGCAGGGACCGCTATGGGACATATACCATGTGCAGGGGCCTCTATGGGACATATACCGTGTGCAGGGGCCACTATGGAGCATAATACCGTGTGCAGGGGCCACTATAGAGCATAATACCGTGTGCAGGGACCACTATGGGACATATACCGTGTGCAGGGGCCACTATGGGACATATACCATGTGCAGGGGCCTCTATGGGACATATACCGTGTGCAGGGGCCACTATAGAGCATAATACCGTGTGCAGGGACCACTATGGGACATATACCATGTGCAGGGGCCACTATGAATCATAATACCGTGTGCAGGGGCCACTATAGAGCATAATACCGTGTACAGGGACCACTATGGGACATATACCGTGTGCAGGGGCCACTATGGAGCATAATACCGTATGCAGGGGCCACTATGGAGCATAATACCGTGTGCAGGGGCCACTATGGAGCATAATACCGTGTGCAGGGGCCACTATGGAGCATAATACCGTGTGCAGGGGCCACTATGGAGCATAATACCGTGTGCAGGGACCGCTATGGGACATATACCGTGTGCAGGGACCACTATGGAGCATAATACCATGTGCAGGGGCCGCTATGGGACATATACCGTGTGCAGGGGCCGCTATGGGACAAATACTGTGTGCAGGGGCAGCTATGGGACAAACACCGTGTGTAGGGGCCGCTATGGGACATAATACCGTGTGCAGGGGCCGCTATGGGACAAATACCGTGTGCAGAGGCCGCTATGGGACATAATACCGTGTGCAGGGGCCACTATGGAGCATAATACCGTGTGCAGGGGCCGCTATGGGACAAATACTGTGTGCAGGGGCAGCTATGGGACAAATACTGTGTGTAGGGGCCGCTATGGGACATAATACCGTGTGCAGGGGCCGCTATGGGACAAATACCGTGTGCAGAGGCTGCTATGGGACATAATACCGTGTGCAGGGGCCACTATAGAGCATAATACCGTGTGCAGGGGCCGCTATGGGACATATACCGTGTGCAGGGTCTGCTATGGGACATATACGGTGTGTAGGGGCCGTTATGGGACATATTGCTGTGTGCACGGGCCGCTATGGGACAAATACTGTGTGCAGGGACTGCTATGGGACAAATACTGTGTGCAGAGGCAGCTATGGGACAAATGCCGTGTGCAGAGGCAGCTATGGGACATATACCATGTTGAAGGGGCCGCTATGGGACATAATACCGTGTGCAGGGACCACTATGGGACATTATTCTGTATAACGGTGTGTTTTCTATATTAAGGATGTGTTTTTGCACAGAAAACTCCGGCTTTGTTTTTTTTTTGTGCAAAAATGCACCAGTTTTACATTGAATGAAAAAGTTCCAAATATAGCTGCATCCAGATACATAGTGTGTATTCACCATAAGGATGCCGCCATACGGGGCTCCTGGACACAATAAATTTACCACTAATTGGGGGCTGCACATGGACTTTCATTGCTTCTAATCAGAAAGTACAGGAGTGTCCCAGGAAATAGCAGTAAACGCATGTGTCCTAAAGCATCTGGTGGCAGCACTTCTGTGTTATGGTTTGTGGTATATGACTTTAGTTTAGGGGTCGTCAGACTTACAATTATTGACCGGCACTCCAAGTACCTCATATTTGATTTTTTTATTAAAATCGGCACGCCGAACAAAAAAGGTTGCCTACCCCTGCCTTAGACAAATGCTTCTGGTCATTACTCACAGCTGTACCTTGCTCTAAAATTTCTAATTCTATTTAAAATATATAAAAAATGATTAATTGTTTCAGTGCTTTTTTTGCTCAAATAAAACTAAACTAAATACAATATGTATAGTCTTTATATTATCAAATACAATAAACTGAATAGAACTAACTAGAAACTAAATGGCTAAACTCAATGGAAAACAACAACCTCCTGTGGTGTGACAGTAATGGCCTTAATTACAGAACAAAAGACGGTGATTATAGGATGTTAGATAAAATCCTTCAGGTCATTCGACCCGTCTCTGGGTTCCAAAGGTAGAAATGTTAAATGACCCCTCTCTGGGACTTCTAGTGTTAGTGATAGTCTCTTGCATAATCTCCATAGCATCAACTCTATAGCATCAATCTTCATCCACTGAGCTCTTACCTCATCTTTTATACCCTTTATGCCCCCTCCCAGAATGAGGTCAGCGTACGTCTGATGAGTTAGTTCAATCACTTCAGACCCTTTGTATGTAGATGAGACAAAGTGAATTGATACCCTGTTATCAGTCATATCTGGTCAACAGCCCAGGCTTGAACAATGCACTATTGTTTGATCAGCCAGGGCTGTATAGGAATACAATGGAACCCTATTGTTCCAGCCTGGCAGCTACTGCCAATATGCACCTAGGCTTGTAGCTGTGCACAGTATGCAAGCAAGCAAGAAGGGATATCCTATACCCAGAGACCAAAATATAGCTGAGTTATGGCCATATTTAGGCAGAATCATCACAATCAGTCTTTGCCGCCGGCTTCTCTGGGTCTAAGCTCATCGAGATGGACTTACGCAAAGTGGAAAGGTGTCCTGTGTGTTTTTTGGAAATCCTGGACGTCGTGTCCTCCGGGCCAAAGAGGAGAAGGACTGTCCGGATTGTTATCAGTGCAAGGTTCAAAAACCAGCATCTCTGATGGTATGGGGGTGTGTTGGTGCCCATGGCACATCTCTGATGGTATGGGGGTGTGTTGGTGCCCATGGCACATCTCTGATGGTATGGGGGGGTGTTGGTGCCCATGGCACATTTCATTAATGCTGAAAGGTACATACAGGTTTTGGAGTAACATATGCTGCCATCCAAGCCACGTCTTTTTCAGCGACGTTCCTACTTATTTCAACAAGACCATGCCAAGCCACATTCTGCACATGTTACAACAGCGTGGCTTTGCAGTAAAAGAGTGCGGGTACTAGACTGGCCTGGCTGCAGTCCTGACCTGTCTCCCATTGAAAATGTGTGGTGCATTATAAAGCGCAAAATACGACAATGGAGACCCCGGACTGTGGAGCAACTGAAGTTGTACATCAAGCAAGAATGGGAAAGAATTCCACCTACAAAGCTTCAACAATTCGTGTCCTCAGTTCCCAAACGATTATTGAGTCTTTTTAAAAGGAAAGGTGATGTCACACAGTGGTAAGCATGCCCCGGGCCCAGCTTTTTTGGAACATGTTGCAGGCATCATATGTTGCAGAATCAAGTTTGAACATTAAATATCTTGTCTTTGTCGTGTATTCAATTGAATGTAGGTTGAAAAGGATTTGCAAATCATCGTATTCTGTTTTTATTTATGTTTTACACAACGTCCCAAATTCATTGGAATTGGGGTTGTAGGTGACATCATGTCCAATCAGGATTGTCATACTATAGGCGACGTGTATACAGTAACTATATTGTTCTTACTTGTAGAATATCCCTGTCCTACACAAAAGCACAATGACTCGCATTTCACTGTGAACAACAGAAATCACTTGCAGAGATTGGTTACAACATATGGAGAGAGAGGGACCGGTGTAAAATTAGCCAAGAGTCAGCCTAGTAAAATTAATGTTTAACCCTTTTATATTCTATTGGTATCACTACTGATATAGGTTTTGCATACCTGTGACATAGACCTTGTGTACCAAAAGAGATGTTCTATGTCAGTAGCGTGGATAGTTAACTCTTTATGTCTCATCCACACGAATATTGTAACATAAGATTTCACAGTGTGCTGTGCCTTCTCCTGCTCATTCTACTCATCTCCTTCGGCTAAGGAATCTAACATTATATATCTCCTGTCTCCTTTGTCTTTGCTCAGCTCTGTTTAATGGTCTCCTGGTTGGACCTTCCGTAGCACATTAGCAGGTGTAGTTATGGATGGATATGGTAGCACATAGAATTATTGTGTGTGCAAAGCTGTCATTGAAATCCTTCTTCATATGATATTATATGTCAGAAACAATGTAATTGATATAGCCTTATGTAGGTAAGTCATGGGCAGGCCCTCATGGCTTATTTTGCATGTTCCTTTTGCTGATCCACCAGCCCCTATATTAATGACGGCAGACACAATTAGTTCCTTGTAAGGCCAGGTTCTTACATGCAGATTCAGTTCTTGTTTTAATGCATATTTTAGCCAAAGGAAAAAAAGGAAGGAAAAGTATGTACTTGTGTCCTGTCTGTGATAAAGCACATGTAGTCAAGGAGGGGTTGGGACAGTTTTGGGACAGTCGTAGTTGATAACTGAATTCTGCTACATAGAGTTCTTAAATATTGTATATAGAAGTCTTATAAAACTTCAATATAATAAGGTTCTAATATTTATAAACATTAAAATATATTTTCTTCTTGGCAGATTTCTGTACCAGGAGCTCAGGGGGACATCTCATATCTACAGATAATAAAGCAGAGGATGGTGGTATCACACAAGATACAGATGAAGAACATGTCATTATCCCAGATATACCCTCAGCCCTTCACAGCAAAGATCCATCATCTGATCCTTCTATACAGGTCCTATCTTCTGATCCATCATCTGATCCTTTTATACAGGTCCTATCTTCTGATCCATCACTGACTTTGATGCAAAATAAAGGCAGCAGACGGAGGGTTTTACATCAAAGAAATCACACAGAAGAGAAGCCATATTCATGTTCAGAATGTGGGAAAGGTTTTCTCTGGAAAAAGGATCTTGCTGTACACCAGAGAATTCACACAGGGGAGAAGCCATATTCATGTTCAGAATGTGGGAAATGTTTTAAACAAAAATCACAAATTGCTGCACACCAGAGAATTCATACAGGGGAGAAGCCATATTCATGTTCAGAATGTGGGAAATGTTTTAAATGTACATCACATCTTGCTTCACACCAGAGAATTCACACAGGGGAGAAGCCATATTCATGTTCAGAATGTGGGAAATGTTTTAAAGAAAAATCACAAATTGCTGCACACCAGAGAATTCATACAGGAGAGAGGCCATATTCATGTTCAGAATGTGGAAAATGTTTTAGCCACAAATCAGATCTTGTTAAACATCTAACAACTCACACAGGAGTGAAGCCATATTCATGTTCAGAATGTGGGAAATGTTATAGCCTCAAATCAGATCTTACTGCACACCAGAAAATTCACACAGGGTTGAAGCCATATTCATGTTCAGAATGTGGAAAATGCTTTAACAAACAATCAGTTCTTCTTGCACATCAAAGAATTCACACAGGAGAGAGGCCATTTTCATGTTCAGAATGTGGGAAATGTTATAGCCGAAAATCATATCTTGTTGTACACCAGAGAATTCACACAGGGGAGAAGCCATATTCATGTTCAGAATGTGAGAAATGTTATAGCCAAAAATCATATCTTATTGTACACCAGAGAATTCACACAGGGGAGAAGCCATATTCATGTTCAGAATGTGGGAAAGGTTTTATCTGGAAAAAGGATCTTGCTGTACACCAGAGAAATCACACAGGGGAGAAGCCATATTCATGTTCAGAATGTGGGAAAAGTTATAGCCTCAAATCAGATCTTGCTGCACACCAGAAAATTCACACAGGGTTGAAGCCATATTCATGTTCAGAATGTGGAAAATGCTTTAACAAACAATCAATTCTTCTTGAACATCAAAGAATTCACACAGGAGAGAGGCCATTTTCATGTTCAGAATGTGGGAAATATTTTAGCCGTAAACAAAATCTTGTTAAACATCAAAGAACTCACACAGGAGTGAAGCCATATTCATGTTCAGAATGTGAGAAATGTTATAGACAAAAATCATATCTTGTTGCACACCAGAGAATTCACACAGGGGAGAATCCATATTCATGTTCAGAATGTGGGAAAAGTTTTACCTGGAAAAGAGATTTTGTTATACACCAAAGAAATCACACAGGGGAGAAGCCATATTCATGTTCAGAATGTGGGAAATGTTTTATTCAAAAATCACATCTTGAATCACACCAGAGAATTCACACAGGGGAGAAGCCATATTCATGTTCAGAATGTGGAAAATGTTTTAGCCACAAATCAGTTCTTGTTAAACATCTAAAAACTCACACAGGGGAGAGGCCATTTTCATGTTCAGAATGTGGGAAATGTTTTATTCAAAAATCAAATCTTGAATCACACCAGAGAATTCACACAGGGGAGAAGCCATATTCATGTTCAGAATGTGTGAAATGTTGTAAAGATAAACAAAGTCTTGTTAGACATCAGATAATTCACACAGGGGAGAAGCCATTTCCATGCTCAGAATGAGGGAAATGTGAAATCACACATGGAAAAAGCAATTTTCATGTTCAGAATGTGGAAAGGCTTTATGACTATCCACCACCGCTTCCCTGGGGCTCTGACCAGTCTTGTTATATGGGGCTGTTAGTCATAGCCACACTCATGGTGTTACATGACAGCATATAGGAATACTACATGTAGTAGCTTATATTTAAATAAAACGTGTTATCTAAATCCTGTTTCATATGATATTTCATCTCGGTGGACAAATGGCCAAACATAGAAGTGATGTTTGTCACTGAAGTATTAATAACACAGTCTCACATTCCATACTTCCAAGATACATAAAGGCAGGTACCTCACTGTTGTCCTCTTTATCCTCTGCTGATTACAATTATTGGGTATCATGGTATAACCTAGGTGAATGTGACATAAGGAAATACTCTCATGTTTCAACGATTGGCATTCTTATCATACACGTTGTGAAAGATCCTCCGTGCGCCAACACCGCGTTGGCCCACACCTGAGACCTCTTTCCTAAAAACCACACTCACCGCCAGTGAGTGCTGGGTTGACAAGATAAATACAAGACAAGCTTTCTAAATTTTATATATTTATTAACCCCTAAATGGGTCGGTATTAACATCTAACATATGCAGTTCAGAACAGATAAGCAGATATATGCAAGCATTAACAGTTACTAGTTACAATATACAGTACAATAAAATAAAAGGGAATAAAAGTGAAATAATTACTTTACCACACATATTCTTGATGTGGCTCTATAGTCCAACATTCACACATAGCATGTGGAGGTAACCAATGGAGGCTTCTAGCAGCAGAATTCCAGCCTGTCTGCTCATCACAATATAGTCCATTAGTCTCTTAATTGTCTCTAAATAGTAGTCTCATCATAGTATTCTCTTGTAGTCTCAGCCCAGTCTCATAGTATTCTCTTGTAGTCTCAGCACAATCTCTTCATACTGACCTCTTACCTCATCTTTTATACCCTTGATTACACCACCCAGAATGAGGTCACCGGCGACGGCAAGTCTGATTGATTAATGCACTCAAGTCCAGATTCCTTGTAAGGAGATAGGATTAAGTGGAATGATACAATGTTATCAACCATGTCTGATCTAACAGCCCAGGCTGAACAATGCATCTGTATTTGATCACCCAGGGCTATGTAGGAATTCAATGGAGCTATTCTGGGATGGATACAAAGCCCTATTGTTACAATGTTGCCAATACTAACAACATACCCCTAGGATTAGAGCTGTGCACATTATAAATAAATGGAAGTAAGAGAGATACGATACCCAGAGATCAAAATACATCTTTGAGTTATAGCCATATTTAAGTGGAATCATCACACCTCCCCCTTTTAGATGGGGCTTGTAGGAAGTAGGGTCCTGTGCCCCTCTTCTGAGAGCACCTCTGCCGCTTCACCGCGCCGGCATAGGCAGTCTGCGTTGTCATGGGCCAGGCCGGGCTTGTGCCGAATGTCGAAATTGTATTGCTGGAGCACCAGGCTCCAGCGCAACAATCGCCCATTCTGACCTGCGATACGCTTTATCCAGATCAGAGGGTTGTGGTCCGTCACCACGGTGAAGTGGCGCCCATACAAGTAAGGCTGCAGATGCTGCAGGGCCCAAACAATTGCCAGGCATTCCTTCTCCACTGTGGCGTAGGCCAGCTCCCGCGGCAGAAGCTTTCTACTGAGGTACTGGACTGGGTGCTCTTGCCCCGCTGAGTCAATCTGGCTCATCACGGCACCGAGACCGTAGGTGCTGGCATCGGTCTGTAATACAAGTGGACAAGATTTATCGTACGCTTGAAGTGTACAGGGCCTGGAAGGAGTGCTCACAGGTATCCGTCCATTGGACGGTTTGCGGCAATTTCTTGGTGAGGTCTGTCAGGGGAGCAGCAAGGGCACTATAGTTCGGGATGAACTTCCTGTAGTACCCTGCTGTGCCCAGGAAAGACATCACCTGTCGCTTGGTCTGGGGGGTTGGCCATGTGGTGATTGCCTCCAGCTTCTCAGGCACTGGCCTCAAGGTTCCCCCACCCACCCGGTGTCCCCGGTACTGGACCTCACGCATGCCCAGCTGACACTTCTCTGGTTTGATGGTCAAGCCCGCGTGGTGAACCCGCCTCAACACCTGCACCAGGTGTTGTAGGTGTTCTTCCCAAGTGGAGCTGAAGACGGCGATATCATCCAGGTATGCAGCTGAAAACCCTTCACATCCCAACAGCAGGGAATTGACCATCCTTTGAAAAGTGGCAGGGGCATTTTTCATGCCGAACGGCATGACAGTGAACTCATACAGTCCAAAGGGAGTGGTAAAGGCCGACCGTTCCCGTGCCTCTGGGGATAGGGGAATTTGCCAGTATCCCCGGCTCAAGTCCATGATGGACAGATACTGGGCCTTACCTAACGAGTCTAATAAATCATCAATGCGTGGCATGGGATACGCGTCATCAACTGTAACCGCATTGAGCTCCCTGTAGTCCACACAGAACCGGGTGGTCCGATCTTTTTTAGGTACCAGGACTACAGGCGAGGCCCATGCACTGTGGGAGGGCTGAATCACCCCCATTTCCAGCATCTCGCCGATCTCCTTATGTATTTGGGCCCGTACCTCCGAGGAGACTCGATATGGCGGTCGCCGGATAGGGGCATGATTCCCTGTATCCACGTGGTGGATGGCCCGGTCAGTTCTCCCGGGCTTTCTGGAAAACAGACCAGGGAGGGCGCACCGAACACTGTTAAGTTGTGACCTTTGGGTCTAAGTCAGTAGGGGGTTTAACTGCGCTTCCTGGGGTGACCTTCCCTCCCCTAACTGAGTGAGCATGTCCACAAGGTCTTCCTCTTCGCCCTCCTCTAGCAGACTACATATGGGAAAGGCAGTGGCTTCCCTGTCATGATGATCTTTCATCGTGTTAACATGGAGGACCTTATGCCTGTTCCGGCCTGGGTCAATGGTAACCAGGTAGTTGACGCAGTTGACCTGCCGGTGCACAACGTATGGACCAGACCATTTGGCCTGAAGCTTATCCTTGGGCTCAGGGACTAGAACCCATACCTTCTGCCCCGGCTGGTATATCCTCTCGCGAGCATTCTGATCATACCAGCGTTTCTGGTCGGCCTGAACCTGGACCATGTTGTCATGCACCAGCTGCGCCATCGCCTGCATTCGGTCACGGAATCGCAGGACATACTCCACGACTGGCACACCCTGGATGGCGGCGTCTCCTTCCCAGGACTCCTTCACTAGAGCTAGGGGCCCACGGACACGTCTCCCATACAAGAGCTCGAAGGGGGAGAACCCAGTCGAGGCTTGAGGCACCTCCCGGTAAGCAAACAACAAGTGCGGGAGATAAGGCTCCCAGTCGCTCCCATGGGACTCGACTAACATCCGAAGCATCTGCTTCAGTGTGCCATTGAACTGTTCACACAGGCCATTGGTCTGCGGGTGATACGGGCTGGACACTAGATGTTGCACCTCGGTTATCTTACACAGGCCTTGCATTAGGGCAGACATGAACTGGGTACCTTGGTCTGTGAGCATCTCTCTGGGAAAGCCAACACGGGAGAAGATGCCTACCAGAGCCTTGGCCACTACATCAGCCCGGGTAGAGGACAGTGCGACGGCTTCTGGGTATCGAGTAGCGTAGTCTACTATCGTTAAGATGAAGCGTTCACAATATAGTCCATTAGTCTCTTAATAGTCTCTCAATAGTAGTCTCATCATAGTATTCTCTTGTAGTCTCAGCCTAGTCTCCTCATAGTATTCTCTTGTAGTCTCAGCACAATCTCTTCATACTGACCTCTTACCTCATCTTTTATACCCTTGATTACACCACCCAGAATGAGGTCACCGGCAAGTCTGATTGATTAATGCACTCAAGTCCAGATTCCTTGTAAGGAGATAGGATTAAGTGGAATGATACAATGTTATCAACCATGTCTGATCTAACAGCCCAGGCTGAACAATGCATCTGTATTTGATCACCCAGGGCTATGTAGGAATTCAATGCAGCTATTCTGGAATGGATACAAAGCCCTATTGTTACAATGTTGCCAATACTAACAACATACCCCTAGGATTAGAGCTGCGCACATTATGAATAAATGGAAGTAAGAGGGAGATACGATACCCAGAGATCAAAATACATCTTTGAGTTATAGCCATATTTAAGTGGAATCATCACACACGTATTCTATTACTTTATTGGAAATATTTGCTACATTTTCTTGTAACTATTAAATGTGATTAATAAAAAAAATTGAGAGACTTTCACTGGCAAGTCATAAACTCTTCATACATGATTCATTCTGTCCCGATTGTACAACTAATGTACAGCTGGATATGGGATTTAAGAGCTTAATTCCTTATCTTATATAAGACATATAGGAAGAAGTAGTAGTAGTGTTAGGAAGGAAAAGAAAAGTACAAATTAGATTAGGTCTTATTTTCAGTACAATATAATATACGCAGGGACTACAGAGGCAGGTTATAGAGTCTGCTTGTATATGTAATAATAGAAGTAGGCAGCATTTATAGTACACATTGTACACATTATGTAGGGGACAGATTCCTTAGTAACACTCAGATGTGTCATATGATATCATTACCTGTTCTTGAAGGCTCTGCAACACTACTCCGCAAGGAACATGAAGTCCAAGCAGCTCTCCAAACAGGTTAGAAAATATCCCAAGCTGAACATTGCACAAAGCACCATTAAATTCATTATAACAAAAATGGAAAGACTATAGGACAACTACAAACCTGACAACAGAAGGCTACACACAAAATCCCACAGAACAAGCTAGGAGGCCGGAAATCCAAAAAAGATACCAACAATAATACTGAAGGAGCTCCAACTATCCACAGCAGACATGGACATATCTGTCCTTAGGAACGTATAAGCTGTACACTCCACAGGAGGGCTCTTTATGGAAAAGTAGCTAGAAAAAAGCCATTTAAAACAAAAATAGAGGAAAACACATTTGAAGTTCACCAAACAGCATGTGGCCGACTCCCCAAAGATATGGAAGAATTTTGAGATGATGGATCATAGGAAACGCTGTGGGCGGCAAACCTGAGAATTTCTATCAACCCACTTCCACAGTGGAGCGTGGTGGTGGCATCAGACATGCTGTGGATGTGCTTTTCATTGGCAAGGACTGGAAAATTCGTAAGGTTTGAAGGAAAGATGGATGGCAGTGAATACAGGAATTATTGCGCAATATTTGAGGAAATCTACCAGAGGTTTAGCACTAGGGCACAACTTCACCTTCCAGCTGGTCAATTATTGTAAACATATTGTTAGAACTACGCGGGATGGGTTTAAGGGAAAACATTTCTTGGAATCAAAGTCTAGATGTCAATCCAATCTGTGCCAAAACAACCAATGTAACTCAAGATGGAACAGTTTTACTGTAGTTTGGAGACTGGGCAAAATACCCAATATCTAGATGTACTCTGACATACTCCAAGGAACATGCATCTGTAAATGCCGAAAAAAGGGGATCCCCCCTTGTGTCAATTATAAAGAAAAAACAATATTATCTGAGGGGGGAAGCTTGTGCTGCTGTTAGGCCTAAGGAAAACAGATTAACATCATAATTAACAATTCCCTTACATCCTACAGAAGCATAATATTGGGACGTAGCAAGCAGATCCCCTAGGACTGTAGTTCTTAAGACAGTATGAATCTCAAAAGGCAGTAGCCTCTGAACTACGAACATCTAACCGATAGTGTTTAACAAAGGTTAGTTGGAATGACTAAAAAGCGGCTGCACAAATCTGCTTACAAGACAAGACCCACTCTCAGACCAGGAGGCCGACACAGCCCTGGTTGAATGGGCTCTGATGAACTCAGGTGGTGTTAACCCGTGAGCAAAAAGAAGTTTTAATTGCTTCCTTAATCCATCTTGATAAACAGGGTTTGGAAACCTTGAGACCTTTGTCTCTACCATATATATTAATTAAGAGGTTCTCCGATATTCTGTAGGGCCGTGTACGCAGAAGATAAATTTGGAGACACCTTACTACATCCAGTGTATGGAGATTTCCCTCCTCCTTGGAAGATGGAGCTGGGAAAGAAAACTGGTAAGGAGACCACCTGGTTGATATTAGCCCGAGAGAGCACCTTAGGGTTAAACCCAGGACTAAAATATATGGCTCTTCAGAAGAAAAGCCCGCTACTCTGTTACTCTTTTTGCTGAAGTGCTAGCTAGCAAAAAGGTGGTTTTGAAAGCCAGAAACTTAAGATCAACCTCCTCCAATGGTTCAAATGGCGGGCCGCAGAGGCCAGAAAGAACTGTGGATAGATCCCAGTGTGGAACGGGAGCTGTCACCACTGGCCTAAGTCTCATAGTACCCTTAAGAAATCTGGGAATTAAGGGGTTCTGAGACAAACCATATGCTTAAGTAGGTGGACTGGGCTGAAACCTGTACCTTAAGTGTGGCAGGGAAAAGGCCCTTATCCAAGCTGTCCTGAAGTAAATTTAGAATCAATCCCGTAGAAGGATTCGAACTATTCTCATGGTACCCTTAAGAGATCTGGAAATTAAGGGAGTCTGAGACAATCATCTGCTTAAACAGGTGGATACGCCTGAAACCTGTACCTTAAAGGGAGTCTATCATTAATATTTTCAATTTTTAGCTAAGGCTATATTCATGTAGCCTTTAGAAAGGCTATTGTAGGCATACCTTTTATTTCCTGACTCTTGCTGGCGTTTTTCAGAAAAAAACCTTTTTCTTGATATGTAAATTATCTTCCACGAAGCACTGGGGGCGTTCCCCCTGTGCTCCGAGCACCCTCTGCGTTGCCTCCCCCTGCTTCCTTCGTGTTAACATCTCCTTCTCTTCTTTGCTTCTTCCTCCTGTCAGCTCGCATGTATGAGATTTCGTTCCCGCCAATGGGAGAAAGAAGCAAAAAGGTGTTAACAAGCAGGAAGAAGGGGGGCGGCGATGCAGGGAGAGGGTGATGACGCAGGGGGTGCTCGGAGAACAGGGGGAACGCCCCTGTGCTCTATGGAACCTAATTTACATATCAAGAAAAAGGCTTTTTCAGAAAAACGCCGGCAAGAATCAGGAAGTAAAAGGTATGCCTACAATAGCCTTTCTAAAGGCTACATGAATATAGCCTTAGCTAAAAATTGAAAATCACAATGATAGACTCCCTTTAAGTGTGGCAGGAGAAAGACCCTTATCCAAGCCATCCTGAAGAAAAATTTTGAATCATTCTTGTAGAAGGATTCAAACTATTCACTTCCTCTCTGGAGCACCACTCCTTGAAGACATTACCTATCCTTAGGTAGCTTTTATTGGTGGATTCTGCTCTTGCGCAAGGAAGGGTCTTCAGGACGGCTTCTTACAGTCCTCTACATTTCCATAGGGACTGACCAACCTTGCGGCTGTCAGGTTGAATCTCCTCAGATCCTGGCACTTCTGAGTTCCTTGGGAGAAGCCTCTAATAGATCCCTCGACTCATGAGCATGAGTTGGGAACACCAAGCTCTTTTTGACCAGAATAGCAGAATAGTTATCACAGAGGCTTGGTCCTGTCTCACTTTCATCAATACCCTTGGTATGATGGAAAGTGGAGGGAAGATGTACGCCAGCCTGAACCTTCAAGGGATGGACATGGCATCCACTGCCAAGGGATAGTCCTCCTGATACAGTGAGTAGAACGTCTCTACCTTGGCGTTGTGTCTGGTTGCCATAAGGTCTACATCTGGAAGACCCCACTTCAGGGTGATCTGGTAGAAAACTCTTGATTGAGAGACCACTCTCCTGATACGGTATGACCCTGACTTAACTGATCCGCTTCTATGTTCAAGGAGCCCTTGTTGTGAACTGTGGAGAGATGGTGCCTCCCTGTTTATTGTGGTCGCCATGTTGTCGGACCGGATCTTGACAGCTCTTCCTCTGAGAAGAGGAGAGGAATGGAAGAGTGCCAGGTAAACTGCTCTGAGTTGCTTCCAGATGGATGATGTTATCCTTTCTAGCTTGCTCCAGACTCCTTGTACGGTCTTCTCGTACACATGGGCTCCTCATGCTGAAAAGGATGCATCGGTCAATAGGGTCCAACGAGGTTGGACCATGGACATCCGACTTTCAGGTGTATCCACCAGTTGAGAGAGAGACAGGTTCTGGGAGAAAGTCTGATCCTTTTGTCAAAACTCAGAGGGCCATGATTTCAGACCCCTAGTACTTCCGACAGGAGGGGACGCATACGCCATAATGTCCAAGGGACTGCATCGGCTGAGGCTGACATGAGGCCTAGAACTCTCATAGTTGTTCAGATGAACACCAGACATGTTTTGAAAAGATACTGAACCGCTCTGATTATCTTTTCTCTCCTTGTCGGAGGTAAAGAAATTTCTAGGCAAACAGAATCAGGCTGAACCTCAGAAACTTCTTCTGTGTGGAAGGAATCACCTCTGACTTCTCCCAGTTTATTAGCCAGCTGAGATGCTGGAGAAAAGACAAATTGTCTGCAGGTGCTGGAGCAGGATGGTTTCTGACTAGACTTTTATTAGCCAGTCGTCCAAATATGGCACTATGAACAGACCTTGAAGCCTGAGCGTGGCTTTTACTGGAGCCACCACCTAGGAAAGGTGTGGGGAGCCGAGGAAATGCCGAAGGGCAGAGCCGCAAACTGGAAATGCCTTCTGTGGCTGGCAATTGATACAGCAATTCTCAGATACCTTCTGTGAGGAGGATAACTGGAACACGTAAGTATACATCCTTTAGGTCGAGAGTGACAAGAACATAGCTTTGCTGAAAGGATGTGACTGACTTCATGGTCTCCATTTGGAAACGCTCTTTCCCTATGAAGAGACTTAGATATATTAGGACTATAATTAGAGATGAGCGAATTTATCAAAAATTCTATTTGACCGATTCTCTGAAGTTTCCAAAAAGATTTGCTTCGATCCAAATTCATTTGCGGCAAATAGCGTTAAAAATACAGCTATTTCCTGGCTTCAGAGAACTTGTATAGTGGTGTAGAACACTGTGCCTTGCAGTAACACGTATAGGGAGCCTACTGTAGTAGTGAAACAATACTGTGAGTCAGTATGACATGCACATGACAGGCGTCGCTCTTACAACCACTGCACACTTCACTTATTTGGCCAGTTACGGGGCCAAAACTGACCAACTAACTCAAGTGTGAACTCAGCCTTACAGGTCCATGTTAGTGCCAGGTATAAAAAACTGTGCAGAGGCCCAACATCCTACTGTAGCGTGAAAGAGTGTACTTCTTTTACACCGTCGTCTGCTGATTCCACATAGATGTATGGCAAGGCGGCATAATGTGGAGTTGGCAGCAACATATGGAGGCCAGAGAGTGGCAAGGCGACATAATGTGGAGGTGGCAGCAGCATCAGTAGGCCACAGAGTGGCATGGCAACATAATGTGGAGTTGGCAACACCATGAGGAGGCCATACAGTAACCCAGTGGCAGCATCATAAGGAGTACATATAGTGACCCAGTGGCAGCAGCATGAGGAGGCCATACAGTGACCCAGTGGCAGCAGCATGAGGAGTCCATACAGTGACCCAGTGGCAACAGCATGAGGAGGAGATACAGTGACCCAGAGAAGCAACATGAAGACGCCATACAGTGACCGAGTGACAGCAGCATTAGGAGAACATACAGTGACCCAGTTGCAGCATTATTAGGAAGACATACAGTGACCTAGTGGCAGCAGCATGAGGAGATACAGTGACCCAATGTCAGCAGCATGAGGAGGCCATAAAGTGATCCAGTGGCAGAAGCATGAGAAGGCCATACAGTGACCCCGTGGCAGCAGCATGAGGAGGTCATACAGTGACCCAGTGGCAGCAGCATGAGGAGGCCATACTGTGACCCAGTGGCAGAAGCATGAGAAGGCCATACAGTGACCCCGTGGTAGCAGCATAAGGAGGCCATACAGTGACCCCGTGGCAGCAGCATGAGGAGGCCATACAGTGACCCAGTAGCAGCAGTATGAGGACATACAATGAACCAGTGGCAGAAGCATGAGGAGGCCATACAGTGACTCAGTGACAGAAGCATGAGGAGGACATACAGTGACTCAGTGGCAGCAGCATGAGGAGGCCATACAGTGACCCAGTGACAGAAGCATGAGGAGTACATAGAGTGACCCGGTGGCAGCAGCATGAGTAGGCCACAGAGTGGCAAGGCGACATAATGTGGAGTTGACAGCAGCAGGAGGAGGACATACAGTGACCTGGTGACAGAGTGGGGAGGTGGGTGGCACAAACAGTACCCACTGATAGTGGCTGTAAAAAGGAGAACTTGGCATTAGATGTGTGGCATCAGGCGGGTGGCAGCATCAGAATAGTAGCTGAGGCAGGTAGCCAGAAGAAACCGGTCTCTTTTGTGAAGGTTTGGGTGAGGCAGCATGGATGAGTTAATCTGATGCATCAGGCATTGATGGTTGGAAATCCTTGCTGATCCACGCCTGATTCATCTTCACTAAGGTCAGTCTCTCCAAATTTTGGGTGATCAGGCGAGTTCGAGTTTGGTCAGGTAGGGGGGGTCGTGCTTTGAGGAGTGAAGATGATGAACTCAGTTTTCTCCATGTTGAATTTGAGAAAGAGGGAGGAGAGAAAGGAGGCTACTATAGGTAGGTTCATGGTCTGGGTGTACTCTGTAGTTACTATAGGTAGGTCCATGGTCTGGGTGTACTCTGTAGTTACTATAGGTAGGTTCATGGTCTGGGTGTATTCTGTAGTTACTATAGGTAGGTTCATGGTCTCGGTGTACTCTGTAGTTACTATAGGTAGGTTCATGGTCTGGGTGTACTCTGTAGTTACTATAGGTAGGTTCATGGTCTCGGTGTACTCTGTAGCTACTATAGGTAGGTTCATGGTCTGGGTGTATTCTGTAATTACTATAGGTAGGTTCATGGTCTGGGTGTACTCTGTAGTTACTATAGGTAGGTTCATGGTCTGGGTGTACTCTGTAGTTACTATAGGTAGGTTCATGGTCTCGGTGCATTCTGTAGTTACTATAGGTAGGTTCATGGTCTGGGTGTATTCTGTAGTTACTATAGGTAGGTTCATGGTCTGGGTGTATTCTGTAGTTACTATAGGTAGGTTCATGGTCTGGGTGTATTCTGTAGTTACTATAGGTAGGTTCATGGTCTGGGTGTAGTCTGTAGTTACTATAGGTAGGTTCATGGTCTGGGTGTATTCTGTAGTTACTATAGGTAGGTTCATGGTCTGGTGTCCTCTGTAGTTACTATAGGTAGGTTCATGGTCTGGGTGTACTCTGTAGTTACTATAGGTAGGTTCATGGTCTGGGTGTACTCTGTAGTTACTATAGGTAGGTTCATGGTCTGGGTGTACTCTGTAGTTACTATAGGTAGGTTCATGGTCTGGGTGTATTCTGTAGTTACTATAGGTAGGTTCATGGTCTGGGTGTACTCTGTAGTTACTATAGGTAGGTTCATGGTCTGGGGGTGTACTCTGTAGTTACTATAGGTAGGTTCATGGTCTGGGGGTGTTTTCTGTAGTTACTATAGGTAGGTTCATGGTCTGGGTGTACTCTGTGTTTTGGTAGGTTTGTAGGGTTACTATAGGTAGGTTCATGGTCTGGGTGTACTCTGTAGTTACTATAGGTAGGTTCATGGTCTGGGTGTACTCTGTAGTTACTATAGGTAGGTTCATGGTCTGGGTGTACTCTGTAGTTACTATAGGTAGGTACATGGTCTGGGTGTACTCTGTAGTTACTATAGGTAGGTTCATGGTCTGGGTGTACTCTGTAGTTACTATAGGTAGGTTCATGGTCTGGGTGTACTCTGTAGTTACTATAGGTAGGTTCATGGTTTCGGTGTACTCTGTACAGGTTGGTCAGTCTAGGGCCTATATCTTACACTAAGCTCCCCATATAGCGATATTGATAAAACAAACAAAATCGACATTATAAAAAATATATTTGATTGAAATAAAACCCTCATTAACCACTTTATTTATCTATTTTTTTTTTTTTTTTAAAACCCCCACCTCCACTGGTTATCAACGTAGTCTATCAAAGCCAAATAAAATCCATAACCAACCCCACCCCCAATGATCCTACTTACCTGTCCACGTCTCTCAAGGAATAAACCAGCCAATGGCGTCTCATGTGATTGGGTTTTTAGAGTAAATCTAGGATCACATCTGCGGCTGAATCTACATCGTTTAGGTTCATCAGGGGACCTGAACGATGGAGAGCCAGACTGCTAAAACAGCGGATACCTGTGGACACCAGCGGACCCCACTGACTATAATGGGATCAGTTGTTTCCATTCTTAAAGGGGCAGAGAGAAAAATCCTCCGACTTTTCTCTCTGCCGATTTCGTCCGAAGCTGTAGGTGAAACGCGCATCAGGTTGTTTGTGCCTTAGGTATGTTTTTTCAGGGTTTTTTCCATCTTATTATATATGGTTTTTTAGCACCTCTCTACATTTAAATCTATGGTATGACTTTAGAGCAGCCTTGGTTGCATTTGAACATGCTATTTCTAATTATCTCAAAGTGCATTTGTGCAGGTGCTTTACCATGACTATTTATTTATCTGATACCCTGAACTTTATGCCTTTGTACACATTATTTATTGGTTTTTTCCTGTATTCCCTCATGTGTTTGTTTGTATTTTATTTATTTGTTAATAAACTTTGTTAATAATTTTTTACTTTTGTGTGGGCATGATTTTGTTTCCCATTAAAGTCTCTGTATCGGAGATCTGCAGGGGTATCAGGTGGGCCCCCCTGCAGATCTAATATTGATGGCCTATCCTGAGAAAGTGGATTACTCCTTGAGGCAGGCGCCCCATGTGGCCTATACTTGTGATTAACCCCTTCTTGGGTAATCAGCAATTCAATCACTTAGATGGAATCACTGATTGCAGGAGGTTTGGGGAGTCCTTGGTGAATACGTTGGGGGACAAGTTATATTAATGAATATGGGGGCAGAACACAGACTGCCTGCTATGCAAATAAAGTATAGCAGCCCTAATGTACCTTAGGGCTGCACCTGCTATACAGAAAGATTATAGTGACGTTAACATTTGTTAGCGTTGCTAACTCATGCACTAGACAGGGTTAATTGCAGTCATAACTTGACCACAACTAAATCTAAGTGCAGGGGTTAGTCACGGTCAAGGGTTTACAATCTGTCAAGAATCACAGACAAGTTATGTCTAGCAATCGTCCCCTTCTAGTGCAGGGACTCCTCCTGCGCTGAAGGAGTCCCTGCATTGTGGGTAACCTCTTTATACAGCAATGAGTATCAGTTTGGTGCTAGCCATCATTGCAAGGTTGGAAAGTGAGCAATGCACAATGTTTATGCATACAGTTCACACCCTGGACATGAAAGGGTGATGCATTAGGCTGTGAGGGGCATTCTATTTATAATGCAGGAGGAGTGGGAATACATTTAACATAGGGGCACAGGTAGGCACTACTGTATGTTATAACTACAGTGTCCCTGCACTATGTAACCAGAACCACGTGATTTACACAGCCCCACAATCCTGCCTACACCACACAAGCAGCCCCCCTACACCTGGACCCCCACAACCTCCTCCTCCAAACATGCAACAACACCCCAGGGAGTCCACACACACTCAAAATGCAACACTCTCCCGAGACCCCCTCCACCAACACACAGATGGCAACCCCCCCTCCCAAGGACCTGACCCCCTCCCCCGACAACACACAGACGCAGGGGCGTAACTTCCGGGGTATCAGTGGAAGCAGCTGCCACAGGGCCTGGGACATTTGGGGCCCCGGAGCGTATGTTTTTTTTTTTTTTCTTTTAATAGGCCATTATCTGCTGGAGTAACCCTGCTCCTGCTCTGCACTTCCCATTCTGTGGAAGCGGAGGTGACTGATCAGGAGCGGGGAACGGTGAGTCCGCGGGCCAAACCCCACAAACACTGCTATCATTATGCTCTGGGGTCATTTCAGACCCCAGAGTATAATGATCGGAGGGCCAGGGGAGGTGAGGGAACATAAAAAACAACATTACTTACCTCTTCTACGCTCCGCAGGATTTGGGCCTGTTTGGTGATGTCACGAGGGCCGGGCCTGAGTCATTATGCATCACGACGCTGACTCGACTCACGCGAGATCTGGTCCAACATTGAAGATGCCCGAAGTAGCGGGGAGTGCGCTGGAGCCAGAAAGAGGTAAGTGACATTGTTTTTTTTGTTTGTATCCTCCCCTGAGTCTCCGATCATTATACTCTGGCGTCTGAAAAGACCCCAGAGTATAATAATTGTTCATGGGTGGTCCACAATGGGGCATTATACTGCGTGCAGGGGCCACTATGGGGCATTATACTGCGTGCAGGGGCCGCTATGGGGCATTATACTGCGTGCAGGGGCCGCTATGGGGCATTATACTGCGTGCAGGGGCCGCTATGGGGCATTATACTACGTGCAGGGGCCACTATGGGGCATTATACTGCATGCTGGGGCCGCTATGGGGCATAATACTGCGTGCTGGGGCCGCTATGGGCCATAATACTGCGTGCAGGGGCCGCTATGGGCCATAATACTGCGTGCAGGGGCCGCTATGGGCCATAATACTGCGTGCAGGGGCCGCTATGGGCCATAATACTGCGTGCAGGGGCCACTATGGGCCATAATACTGCGTGCAGGGGCCTCTATGAGCCATAATACTGTGTGCAGGGGCCGCTATGGGCCATAATAGCGTGCGCAGGAATGCAGTTTGTGCAGGAGCGGGTTGAGTTGGGGATGGCAGTTGGGTGGCCCCCCATGTCAAATGGTTGCCTTGGGGCCCAGCCATTCCTAGTTACGCCACTGCACAGGCGGCAGCCCCTCATGGATGCCCCCAACATGCACACAGACAGCAGCCCACCCAGGGACCCCCACAGCCTCCCCTCACACACAGGCAGCACCCCCAGAGACCCCCCCCCCCCTCATGAAGATAGCATCCCCACACAGGCAGCAGCCTACAGGCCCCCCAGGCCCCGCCCCCACCCGGCGGCCCTCGCCGCCCCCCCCGCGGCCCTCCTAGGGACCGGATCCCTTCCCAACACAGGCACAGGCGGCAGCCTCCTAGGGTCCGGATCACCCCAACACACAGGCGGCAGCCTCCTGGGTCCGGCACCCCAACACACAGGCGGCAGCCTCCTAGGGTCCGGATCACCCCACCCCACACACAGGCGGCAGCCTCCTAGGGTCCGGATCACCCCAACACACAGGCGGCAGCCTCCTAGGGTCCGGATCACCCCACCACACAGGCGGCAGCCTCCTAGGGTCCGGATCACCCCACCACACAGGCGGCAGCCTCCTAGGGTCCGGATCACCCCAACACACAGGCGGCAGCCTCCTAGGGTCCGGATCACCCCAACACACAGGCGGCAGCCTCCTAGGGTCCGGATCACCCCAACACACAGGCGGCAGCCTCCTAGGGTCCGGATCACCCCAACACACAGGCGGCAGCCTCCTAGGGTCCGGATCACCCCAACACACAGGCGGCAGCCTCCTAGGGTCCGGATCACCCCAACACACAGGCGGCAGCCTCCTAGGGTCCGGATCACCCCAACACACAGGCGGCAGCCTCCTAGGGTCCGGATCACCCCACCACACAGGCGGCAGCCTCCTAGGGTCCGGATCACCCCAACACACAGGCGGCAGCCTCCTAGGGTCCGGATCACCCCAACACACAGGCGGCAGCCTCCTAGGGTCCGGATCACCCCACCACACAGGCGGCAGCCTCCTAGGCCGGATCACCCCCCGGCGCGGCTCCCGGATCACCCCACCACACAGGCGGCAGCCTCCTAGGGTCCGGATCACCCCACCACACGCCCCCCCACCCCCCGGGCCCGGATCACCCCACCACACACAGGCGGCAGCCTCCTAGGGTCCGGATCACCCCAACACACAGGCGGCAGCCTCCTAGGGTCCGGATCACCCCACCACACAGGCGGCAGCCTCCTAGGGTCCGGATCACCCCACCACACAGGCGGCAGCCTCCTAGGGTCCGGATCACCCCAACACACAGGCGGCAGCCTCCGGTGGGTCCGGACACCCCACCACACAGGCGGCAGCCTCCCAGGGTCCGGATCACCCCACCACAGGCGGCGCGCCCTAGGGGTCCGGATCACCCCACCACACAGGCGGCAGCCTCCTAGGGTCCGGATCACCCCACCACACAGGCAGGCGGCAGCCTCCTAGGGTCCGGATCACCCCAACACACAGGCGGCAGCCTCCGGCGGCCCCCACCCGGCGGCACCCCCTAGGGTCCGGATCACCCCAACACACAGGCGGCAGCCTCCTAGGGTCCGGATCACCCCACCACACAGGCGGCAGCCCCCTCCTAGGGTCCGGATCACCCCAACACCCAGGCGGCAGCCTCCTAGGGTCCGGATCACCCCACCACACAGGCGGCAGCCTCCTAGGGTCCGGATCACCCCAACACACAGGCGGCAGCCTCCTAGGGTCCGGATCACCCCAACACACAGGCGGCAGCCTCCTAGGGTCCGGATCACCCCAACACACAGGCGGCAGCCTCCTAGGGTCCGGATCACCCCAACACACAGGCGGCAGCCTCCCTAGGGTCCGGATCACCCCAACACACAGGCGGCAGCCTCCTAGGGTCCGGATCACCCCAACACACAGGCGGCAGCCTCCTAGGGTCCGGATCACCCAACACGCGCCCCCCTAGGGTCCGGACACACAGGGCGGCAGCTTCCCAGGTACCAGAGACCCTAGCACAGGTGCAGACCCCAGGTTCTGGAGCCCCAGCATACAAGCGGCAGCCTCCCAAGGACCGGAGCACCACCCCAGCACACAAGTGGCAGCCCCCCCAAATGGACCGGAGTGCCCCCCCCTTAGCACACAGGCGGCATCAACAGACATAGCATTGCTTGTACAATGGTCAGACAATTCTGTAATAGAGGTTACTGTCATTACACATATATAAAGCTGAATGAGCCGTCATCAGTCATGTCCTTTAACATGCAGATGGTGCCTGGACATATAAAGTTAGTCTGATACGGCCTCATATCCTGTGAGGAAATGTTGGAGCATAAACAGAGGAGGGGACGTTTTAGGGATTCTAACTACAGAAGGGTTTACATTAGGAGTTGTGATAGGCCTGTCTGAAAAGATATATCTTTAGTTTACGCTTGAAGCTGTGGAAATTGGGGGTTAATCTAATAATCCGGGATAGAGCATTCCAGAGAAGTGGTGCAACTCGGCAGAAGTCTTGTATACGAGCGTGGGAGGTTCTGATAATAGAGGATGTTAGCTTAGGTCATTGAGGGAACGGAGAGCACGGGTTGGGCGATAGACAGAGATGAGGGAGGAAATGTAGGGAGGTGCAGCATTATGGAGAGCCTTGTGGAGGAGGGGGATAAGTTTATATTGTATTCTGTATTGAATAGGCAGCCAATGTAGTGACCGGCACAGACCGGAGGCATCGCTGTAGTGACCGGCACAGACCGGAGGCCTCGCTGTAGCGTCTACACTGATAGATGAGCCTGGCCGCCGCATTCAGAATAGATTGTAGAGGGCAGAGTTTAGTAAGGGGAAGACCGATTAGTAAGGAGTTACAGTAGTCAAGGCGAGAGTGAATCAGGGCAACAATAAGTCTCTTTAGTGTATTTGTGGTAAGGAAAGGGCGGATTCTGGAGATGTTTTTGAGGTGGAGATGACATGAGCGTGCTAGTGATTGGATATGGGGGGTGAAGGAAAGGTCTGAGTCAAACAAAACCCCGAGGCAGCGGCCATACTGCCTAGGAGTTATGGTAAGGCCAGAGACTGCAATGGAGATATCAGGGACAGATCTATTAGATGGTGGAAACAGCAGTAGTTCAGTCTTTGAGAGATTCAGTCTCAGATAGAGCGAAGACATGATATTTGAGACAGCAGAGAGACAGTCACTGGTGTTCTGTATTAGTGCAGGGGTGATGTCACGGGATGACGTATATAATTGGGTGTCATAAAGATGGTACCGGAAGCCAAATATAGTGATGGTTTGTCCAATGGGTGCTGTGTAGAGGGAGAAGAGCAGGGGGCCTAGGACCGAGCCCTGAGGAACCCCAATGGCAAGGGGAAGAAATAGAGCCCGCAAATGATACACAGAAAGTGCAGTCAGAGAGATAAGAGAACAAGGAGAGAGCGGTGTCTGTGAGGCCGACAGAACGGAGCATAGAGAGTAGGAGTTGAGGGTCAACAGTGTCAAATGCTGCTGAGAGATGTAGAAGAATAAGAAGAGAGAAGTCACCTTTGGATTTAGACGTCAGGAGATTATTGGAGACTTTTGTGAGGGCCGTTTCAGTAGAGTGCAGAGTGCGGAAGCCAGATTGTAAGGGGTCAAGAAGAGAGTTAGCAGAAAGATAGCGGATTAAACGAGAATAGACCAAGCGTTTCAAGATTTTGGAGATCAAAGGAAGGTTAGAGACAGGTCGATAGTAGCACAGGACGGGTCAAGGGAGGATTTCTTCAGTAGTGGGGTTATGATGGCATGTTTGAAAAAAGATGGGAAAATTCCAGAAGAGAGAGGGAGGTTAAATATTTTAGTAAGGTAAGTCTTGACGGCAGGCGACAGAGACTGGAGAAGGTGTGAGGGGAAAGGGTCACTACTACAGGTTGTAGGGCGAGAAGAAGAAAGTAGCTGAGATACTTCCTCCTCTGTAACAGGTTCAAAAGATGAGGATGAACAGTCTGAAATGCGACTGGTGAGGGGGTCAGTGCCACCTGGGGATTGGGCAGTTATTTCCTGACGGATCTTAACAATTTTATTGTGGAAATAAGTGGCCAGGTCATCTGCGCTAAGCTCTGTGAATGGCATCTGCACCTTGGGAGTGAGTAAAGAGTGAAAAGTTTCAAATAGCCTTTTAGGGTAACAGGAGAGAGAAGAGATGAGAGCGGTGAAATAGGCTTGTTTGGCTAGGTGAAGGGCAGAATTGTAGGTTTTAAGCATAAATTTAAAGTGGAGGAAGTCTGCAAGTATATGTGATTTTCTCCACAGACGTTCAGCACACCTAGAGCACACAGGCGGCAGCCCCCCAGGGACCAAACTTCTCCCAGCACACAGGCGGCAGCCCCCCAGGGACCAGGCTTCTCCCAGCACACAGGCGGCAGCCCCCCAGGGACCAGGCTTCTCCCAGCACACAGGCGGCAGCCCCCCAGCACATAGGTGACAACACCCCAGGAGCCAGACCCCTCCAACACACAGGCAGCACCCCCACACGCACACAGGTGGCAGCACCCCAGGGACTACCATCAGCAACCCCCACCCACACAGAGGCAGCACCGCAGGAACCCCCCACTTACATGAAGATAGTACCCAAAGGACCCGCACACCACACGGCAGCACTCCTCGGACCCTCCACACACACAGGTAGTTCCCCAGGGACCTCACACACAAAGTCAATACCGCAGAGATCCCACACAGACACATGCAGCAACCCCCCAGGGACCTGAACCCCACAAGACCCTGCCCCCCATTACATGCAAACAGCACCCCAGGGACCCGTGCTCCCCATTTAGATGCCAGCAGCACCCCAAAGGACCCCTGCCCCTCCCCCCTTTAGATTCCTGAAGTACACCAAGGACGCATGCTCCCATATTTAGATGCCAATGGCACCCCAGGGATCTGTGTCTCCACCCCTTTAGTTGCCAGAAGCGCACCAGGGACCCCTGGCCCCTATCCATGCCAGCAGCATCCCCCCTTAGATGCCAAGGACCCATTACCCCCTTTAAATGCCAGCAGCACAACAGAGACCCCTGCACTCCTTCAGATGGGAGCAGCACCCAAAGGACCCTGTCTCCCTAGATGCCAACAGCACCCCAGGGACTCCTATACCACCCTAACCATCAACCCAATCCCCCAGACTCTCCAGGATACAGTCCCATGTAAAACATCAGTCTCTTCTCAGCCCCTCAACTTACAGCCCCATGTAAATACATCCCTCCCCCTCAGCCTCCTCCTACATGCAGCCCCATGTAAATACATCCCTCCCTCCCTCCCCTCAGCCTCCTCCTACATGCAGCCCCATGTAAATACATCCCTCCCTCCCCTCAGCCTCCTCCTACATGCAGCCCCATGTAACTACATCCCTCCCCCCCTCAGCCTCCTCCTACATGCAGCCCCATATAAATACATCCCTCCCTCCCCTCAGCCTCCTCCTACATGCAGCCCCATGTAAATACATCCCTCCCTCAGCCTCCTCCTACATGCAGCCCCATGTAAATACATCCCTCCCCCTCAGCCTCCTCCTACATGCAGCCCCATGTAAATACATCCCTCCCCCCTCAGCCTCCTCCTACATGCAGCCCCATGTAAATACATCCCTCCCCCCCTCAGCCTCCTCCTACATGCAGCCCCATGTAAATACATCCCTCCCCCCCTCAGCCTCCCTCCTACATGCAGCCCCATGTAAATACATCCCTCCCCCCTCAGCCTCCTCCTACATGCAGCCCCATGTAAATACATCCCTCCCCCCCTCAGCCTCCTCCTACATGCAGCCCCATGTAAATACATCCCTCCCCCCCTCAGCCTCCTCCTACATGCAGCCCCATGTAAATACATCCCTCCCCCCCTCAGCCTCCTCCTACATGCAGCCCCATGTAAATACATCCCCCCCCCCTCAGCCTCCTCCTACATGCAGCCCCATGTAAATACATCCCTCCCCCCTCAGCCTCCTCCTACATGCAGCCCCATGTAAATACATCCCTCCCCTCAGCCTCCTCCTACATGCAGCCCCATGTAACTACATCCCCCCTCCCCTCGCCTCCTCCTACTGCAGCCCCATGTAAATACATCCCTCCCTCCCCTCAGCCTCCTCCTACATGCAGCCCCATGTAAATACATCCCTCCCTCCCCTCAGCCTCCTCCTACATGCAGACCCATGTAAATACATCCCTCCCCCCCCCCTCAGCCTCCTCCTACATGCAGCCCCATGTAAATACATCCCTCCCTCCCCTCAGCCTCCTCCTACATGCAGCCCCATGTAAATACATCCCTCCCTCCCCTCAGCCTCCTCCTACATGCAGCCCCATGTAAATACATCCCTCCCTCCCCTCAGCCTCCTCCAACATGCAGCCCCATGTAAATACATCCCTCCCTCCCCTCAGCCTCCTCCTACATGCAGTCCCATGCAAAACAATCCTATCCCTCCCCTTCCATCCTGCAGTCCCACAAACCAGTCCTCACAGCTTTCTGTTCTCCATCTACACCAGCTCCACTCCTGTGTCCTCTATACAGCACAGCCTAGTGATAGAAGAGGCCCCGCCCCTTCCTGTGACATCATACCGACCAGGAACAACTCCATTTTAGTTACGACCGTGCAGGAGAAGGTAAGTGTGTATATATGTATATTATATATGTGTGTGTATATATGTATATTATATGTGTGTGTGTATATATGTGTATTATATGTATGTGTGTGTATATATGTATATTATATATGTGTGTGTATATATGTGTATTATATATGTGTGTGTATATATGTATATTATATATGTGATATTATATGTGTGTGTGTATATATGTATATTATATGTGTGTGTGTATATATGTGTATTATATGTATGTGTGTATATATGTATATTATATCAGTGTGTATATATGTATATTATATGTGTGTGTGTATATATGTGTATTATATGTATGTGTGTGTATATATGTATATTATATCAGTGTGTATATATGTATATTATATGTATGTGTGTGTATATATGTATATTATATCTGTGTGTGTGATATATGTGTGTGTATATATGTGTATTATATGTGTATGTGTATATATGTATATTATATGTATGTATATGTATATGTATGTGTGTGTGTATATGTATATTATATATGTGTGTGTATATATGTATATTATATATGTGTGTGTATATATGTATATTATATCAGTGTGTATATATGTGTATTATATGTATGTGTGTATATATGTATATTATATGTGTGTGTGTATATATGTGTATTATATATGTGTGTGTGTATATATGTATATTATATGTGTGTGTATATATATGTATATTATATGTGTGTATATATGTATATTATATATGTGTGTGTATATATGTGTGTGTATATGTGTGTATATATGTATATTATATATGTATATTATATGTGTGTGTATATATGTATATATGTGTGTGTATATATGTATATATGTGTGTATATATGTATATTGTGTGTGTATATATGTATATTATATGTGTGTGTGTATATGTATATTATATGTGTGTATATATGTATATTATATATGTGTATTATATGTATGTGTATATATGTATATTATATGTGTGTGTATATATGTGTATATATATGTGTGTGTATATATGTGTATTATATCAGTGTGTGTATATATATATATTATATATATATATGTGTGTGTGTATTTGTGTGTATATGTATATTATATGTGTGTGTATATATGTATATTATATGTGTGTGTATATATGTGTATTATATGTGTGTGTATATATGTGTATTATATGTGTGTGTGTGAATATATATGTGTATTATATGTGTGTATGTATATATATATGTGTATTATATATGTGTGTGTGTATATATGTATATTATATGTATGTGTGTATACAGTCATATGGAAAAGTTTGGGCACCCCTATTAATCTTAATCATTTTTAGTTCTAAATATTTGGGTGTTTGCAACAGCCATTTCAATTTGATATATCTAATAACTGATGGACACAGTAATATTTCAGGATTGAAATGAGGTTTATTGTACTAACAGAAAATGTGCAATATGCATTAAACCAAAATTTGACCGGTGCAAAAATTTGGGTACCCTTATCATTTTATTGATTTGAATACTCTTAACTACTTTTTACTGACTTACTGAAGCACAAAATTGGTTTTGTAACCTCACTGAGCTTTGAACTTCATAGCCAGGTGTGTCCAATCATGAGAAAAGGTATTTAAGGTGGCCAATTGCAAGTTGTTCTCCTATTTGAATCTCCTCTGAAGAGTGGCATCATGGGCTCCTCAAAACAACTCTCAAATGATCTGAAAACAAAGATTGTTCAACATAGTTGTTCAGGGGAAGGATACAAAAAGTTGTCTCAGAGATTTAACCTGTCAGTTTCCACTGTGAGGAACATAGTAAGGAAATGGAAGACCACAGGGACAGTTCTTGTTAAGCCCAGAAGTGGCAGGCCAAGAAAAATATCAGAAAGGCAGAGAAGAAGAATGGTGAGAACAGTCAAGGACAATCCACAGACCACCTCCAAAGAGCTGCAGCATCATCTTGCTGCAGATGGTGTCACTGTGCATCGGTCAACAATACAGCACACTTTGCACAAGGAGAAGCTGTATGGGAGAGTGATGCGAAAGAAGCCGTTTCTGAAAGCACGCCACAAACAGAGTCGCCTGAGGTATGCAAAAGCACATTTGGACAAGCCAGCTTCATTTTGGAAGAAGGTCCTGTGGACTGATGAAACAAAGATTGAGTTGTTTGGTCATACAAAAAGGCGTTATGCATGGCGTCAAAAAAACACAGCATTCCAAGAAAAACACTTGCTACCCACTGTAAAATTTGGTGGAGGTTCCATCATGCTTTGGGGCTGTGTGGCCAATGCCGGCACCGGGAATCTTGTTAAAGTTGAGGGTCACATGGATTCAACTCAGTATCAGCAGATTCTTGAGAATAATGTACAAGAATCAGTGACGAATTTGAAGTTACGCCGGGGATGGATATTTCAGCAAGACAATGATCCAAAACACAGCTCCAAATCTACTCAGGCATTCATGCAGAGGAACAATTACAATGTTCTGGAATGGCCATCCCAGTCCCCAGACCTGAATATCATTGAACATCTGTGGGATAATGTGAAGCGGGCTGTCCATGCTCGGCGACCATCAAACTTAACTGAACTGGAATTGTTTTGTAAAGAGGAATGGTCAAAAATACCTTCATCCAGGATCCAGGAACTGATTAAAAGCTACAGGAAGCGACTAGAGGCTGTTATTTTTGCAAAAGGAGGATCTACTAAATATTAATGTCACTTTTCTGTTGAGGTGCCCATACTTTTGCACCGGTCAAATTTTGGTTTAATGCATATTGCACATTTTCTGTTAGTACAATAAACCTCATTTCAATCCTGAAATATTACTGTGTCCATCAGTTATTAGATATATCAAATTGAAATGGCTGTTGCAAACACCCAAATATTTAGAACTAAAAATGATTAAGATTAATAGGGGTGCCCAAACTTTTTCATATGACTGTATATGTATATTATATGTGTATTATATGTGTGTGTGTATATATGTATATTATATGTGTGTATATATATGTGTATTATATGTGTGTGTGTATATATGTATATTATATGTGTGTGTATATATGTGTATATTATATGTGTGTGTGTGATATATGTATATTATATATTTGTGTATACAGTCATATGAAAAAGTTTGGGCACCCCTATTAATCTTAATCATTTTTAGTTCTAAATATTTGGGTGTTTGCAACAGCCATTTCAATTTGATATATCTAATAACTGATGGACACAGTAATATTTCAGGATTGAAATGAGGTTTATTGTACTAACAGAAAATGTGCAATATGCATTAAACCAAAATTTGACCGGTGCAAAAATTTGGGTACCCTTATCATTTTATTGATTTGAATACTCCTAACTACTTTTTACTGACTTACTGAAGCACAAAATTGGTTTTGTAACCTCACTGAGCTTTGAACTTCATAGCCAGGTGTATCCAATCATGAGAAAAGGTATTTAAGGTGGCCAATTGCAAGTTGTTCTCCTATTTGAATCTCCTCTGAAGAGTGGCATCAAAACAACTCTCAAATGATCTGAAAACAAAGATTGTTCAACATAGTTGTTCAGGGGAAGGATACAAAAAGTTGTCTCAGAGATTTAACCTGTCAGTTTCCACTGTGAGGAACATAGTAAGGAAATGGAAGACCACAGGGACAGTTCTTGTTAAGCCCAGAAGTGGCAGGCCAAGAAAAATATCAGAAAGGCAGAGAAGAAGAATGGTGAGAACAGTCAAGGACAATCCACAGACCACCTCCAAAGAGCTGCAGCATCATCTTGCTGCAGATGGTGTCACTGTGCATCGGTCAACAATACAGCACACTTTGCACAAGGAGAAGCTGTATGGGAGAGTGATGCGAAAGAAGCCGTTTCTGAAAGCACGCCACAAACAGAGTCGCCTGAGGTATGCAAAAGCACATTTGGACAAGCCAGCTTCATTTTGGAAGAAGGTCCTGTGGACTGATGAAACAAAGATTGAGTTGTTTGGTCATACAAAAAGGCGTTATGCATGGCGTCAAAAAAACACAGCATTCCAAGAAAAACACTTGCTACCCACTGTAAAATTTGGTGGAGGTTCCATCATGCTTTGGGGCTGTGTGGCCAATGCCGGCACCGGGAATCTTGTTAAAGTTGAGGGTCACATGGATTCAACTCAGTATCAGCAGATTCTTGAGAATAATGTACAAGAATCAGTGACGAATTTGAAGTTACGCCGGGGATGGATATTTCAGCAAGACAATGATCCAAAACACAGCTCCAAATCTACTCAGGCATTCATGCAGAGGAACAATTACAATGTTCTGGAATGGCCATCCCAGTCCCCAGACCTGAATATCATTGAACATCTGTGGGATAATGTGAAGCGGGCTGTCCATGCTCGGCGACCATCAAACTTAACTGAACTGGAATTGTTTTGTAAAGAGGAATGGTCAAAAATACCTTCATCCAGGATCCAGGAACTGATTAAAAGCTACAGGAAGCGACTAGAGGCTGTTATTTTTGCAAAAGGAGGATCTACTAAATATTAATGTCACTTTTCTGTTGAGGTGCCCATACTTTTGCACCGGTCAAATTTTGGTTTAATGCATATTGCACATTTTCTGTTAGTACAATAAACCTCATTTCAATCCTGAAATATTACTGTGTCCATCAGTTATTAGATATATCAAATTGAAATGGCTGTTGCAAACACCCAAATATTTAGAACTAAAAATGATTAAGAGTTAATATATGTGCACAAACTTTTTCATGTGTGTGTATATATGTATATTATATGTGTGTATATATGTGTGTGTGTGTGTGTTGTGGTATATGTGTGTGTGTGTATATATGTATATTATATGTGTGTTTATATATATGTGTGTTATATGTGTGTTATATGTGTGTGTGTATATATGTATATTATATGTGTGTGTATATATGTGTATATGTGGGTATTTGTTTTTTTTGTTTTTTTTTTTTTGTTTTTTTTTATATGTGTGTGTGTATATATATGTATATTATATATTTGTGTATACAGTCATATGAAAAAGTTTGAGGCACCCCTATTAATCTTAATCATTTTTAGTTCTAAATATTTGGGTGTTTGCAACAGCCATTTCAATTTGATATATCTAATAACTGATGGACACAGTAATATTTCAGGATTGAAATGAGGTTTATTGTACTAACAGAAAATGTGCAATATGCATTAAACCAAAATTTGACCGGTGCAAAAATTTGGGTACCCTTATCATTTTATTGATTTGAATACTCCTAACTACTTTTTACTGACTTACTGAAGCACAAAATTGGTTTTGTAACCTCACTGAGCTTTGAACTTCATAGCCAGGTGTATCCAATCATGAGAAAAGGTATTTAAGGTGGCCAATTGCAAGTTGTTCTCCTATTTGAATCTCCTCTGAAGAGTGGCATCATGGGCTCCTCAAACAACTCTCAAATGATCTGAAAACAAAGATTGTTCAACATAGTTGTTCAGGGGAAGGATACAAAAAGTTGTCTCAGAGATTTAACCTGTCAGTTTCCACTGTGAGGAACATAGTAAGGAAATGGAAGACCACAGGGACAGTTCTTGTTAAGCCCAGAAGTGGCAGGCCAAGAAAAATATCAGAAAGGCAGAGAAGAAGAATGGTGAGAACAGTCAAGGACAATCCACAGACCACCTCCAAAGAGCTGCAGCATCATCTTGCTGCAGATGGTGTCACTGTGCATCGGTCAACAATACAGCACACTTTGCACAAGGAGAAGCTGTATGGGAGAGTGATGCGAAAGAAGCCGTTTCTGAAAGCACGCCACAAACAGAGTCGCCTGAGGTATGCAAAAGCACATTTGGACAAGCCAGCTTCATTTTGGAAGAAGGTCCTGTGGACTGATGAAACAAAGATTGAATTGTTTGGTCATACAAAAAGGCGTTATGCATGGCGTCAAAAAAACACAGCATTCCAAGAAAAACACTTGCTACCCACTGTAAAATTTGGTGGAGGTTCCATCATGCTTTGGGGCTGTGTGGCCAATGCCGGCACCGGGAATCTTGTTAAAGTTGAGGGTCGCATGGATTCAACTCAGTATCAGCAGATTCTTGAGAATAATGTACAAGAATCAGTGACGAATTTGAAGTTACGCCGGGGATGGATATTTCAGCAAGACAATGATCCAAAACACAGCTCCAAATCTACTCAGGCATTCATGCAGAGGAACAATTACAATGTTCTGGAATGGCCATCCCAGTCCCCAGACCTGAATATCATTGAACATCTGTGGGATCATTTGAAGCGGGCTGTCCATGCTCGGCGACCATCAAACTTAACTGAACTGGAATTGTTTTGTAAAGAGGAATGGTCAAAAATACCTTCATCCAGGATCCAGGAACTGATTAAAAGCTACAGGAAGCGACTAGAGGCTGTTATTTTTGCAAAAGGAGGATCTACTAAATATTAATGTCACTTTTCTGTTGAGGTGCCCATACTTTTGCACCGGTCAAATTTTGGTTTAATGCATATTGCACATTTTCTGTTAGTACAATAAACCTCATTTCAATCCTGAAATATTACTGTGTCCATCAGTTATTAGATATATCAAATTGAAATGGCTGTTGCAAACACCCAAATATTTAGAACTAAAAATGATTAAGATTAATAGGGGTGCCCAAACTTTTTCATATGACTGTATATGTATATTATATGTGTGTGTATATATGTATATTATGTGTGTGTATATATGTATATTATATCAGTGTGTATATATGTGTATTATATGTGTGTGTGATATATGTATATTATGTGTGATATATGTGATTATATATGTGTGTGTATATATGTATATTATATCAGTGTGATATATGTATATTATATATGTGTGTATTATATATGTGTATTATATGTGTGTGTTGTATATTATATTGTGTGTGTATATACAGTCATATGAAAAAGTTTGGGCACCCCTATTAATCTTAATCATTTTTAGTTCTAAATATTTGGGTGTTTGCAACAGCCATTTCAATTTGATATAATTAAAAAAAAAAAAAAAAAAAATAATTTTTAAGATTTAAAATAAGTTTTTTTTAAAAAAAGAAAATGTGCAATATGCATTAAACCAAAATTTGACCGCTGCAAAAGTATGGGCACCTCAACAGAAAAGTGACATTAATATTTAGTAGATCCTCCTTTTGCAAAAATAACAGCCTGTAGTCGCTTCCTGTAGCTTTTAATCAGTTCCTGGATCCTGGATGAAGGTATTTTTGACCATTCCTCTTTACAAAACAATTCCAGTTCAGTTAAGTTTGATGGTCGCCGAGCATGGACAGCCCGCTTCAAATTATCCCACAGATGTTCAATGATATTCAGGTCTGGGGACTGGGATGGCCATTCCAGAACATTGTAATTGTTCCTCTGCATGAATGCCTGAGTAGATTTGGAGCTGTGTTTTGGATCATTGTCTTGCTGAAATATCCATCCCAGGCGTAACTTCAAATTCGTCACTGATTCTTGTACATTATTCTCAAGAATCTGCTGATACTGAGTTGAATCCATGCGACCCTCAACTTTAACAAGATTCCCGGTGCCGGCATTGGCCACACAGCCCCAAAGCATGATGGAACCTCCACCAAATTTTACAGTGGGTAGCAAGTGTTTTTCTTGGAATGCTGTGTTTTTGGACGCCATGCATAACGCCTTTTTGTATGACCAAACAACTCAATCTTTGTTTCATCAGTCCACAGGACCTTCTTCCAAAATGAAGCTGGCTTGTCCAAATGTGCTTTTGCATACCTCAGGCGACTCTGTTTGTGGCGTGCTTTCAGAAACGGCTTCTTTCGCATCACTCTCCCATACAGCTTCTCCTTGTGCAAAGTGTGCTGTATTGTTGACCGATGCACAGTGACACCATCTGCAGCAAGATGATGCTGCAGCTCTTTGGAGGTGGTCTGTGGATTGTCCTTGACTATTCTCACCATTCTTCTTCTCTGCCTTTCTGATATTTTTCTTGGCCTGCCACTTCTGGGCTTAACAAGAACTGTCCCTGTGGTCTTCCATTTCCTTACTATGTTCCTCACAGTGGAAACTGACAGGTTAAATCTCTGAGACAACTTTTTGTATCCTTCCCCTGAACAATTATGTTGAACAATCTTTGTTTTCAGATCATTTGAGAGTTGTTTTGAGGAGCCCATGATGCCACTCTTCAGAGGAGATTCAAATAGGAGAACAACTTGCAATTGGCCACCTTAAATACCTTTTCTCATGATTGGATACACCTGGCTATGAAGTTCAAAGCTCAGTGAGGTTACAAAACCAATTTTGTGCTTCAGTAAGTCAGTAAAAAGTAGTTAGGAGTATTCAAATCAATAAAATGATAAGGGTACCCAAATTTTTGCACCGGTCAAATTTTGGTTTAATGCATATTGCACATTTTCTGTTAGTACAATAAACCTCATTTCAATCCTGAAATATTACTGTGTCCATCAGTTATTAGATATATCAAATTGAAATGGCTGTTGCAAACACCAAAATTACAAATATTTAGATACTAAAAATGATTAAGATTAATAGAAGGGTGCGCATATATGTATATTATGTGTGTGTGATGTGTTTATGGTGGGATGTATGTGTGTGTTAATGTGTGTGTGTGTTGGGGGGGGGGTGGGGTGTTCGTGGTGGTTTGGTGGGGTTGTGGTGGTTGTGGGGGTTTTGTGGTGTGTGTGTTGTTGTGTGGGTTGGTGTGTATATACTGTATGTGTATATTATATGTATATACAGTACAGACCAAAAGTTTGGACACACCTTCTCATTCCAAGAGTTTTCTGTATTTTCATGACTATAAAAATTGTCGATTCACACTGAAGGCATCAAAACTATGAATTATCACATGTGGAATTATATACTTAACAAAAAAGTGTGAAACAACTGAAAATATGTCTTATATTCTAGGTTCTTCAAAGTAGCCACCTTTTGCTTTGATTACTGCTTTGCACACTCTTGGCATTCCCTTGATGAGCTTCAAGAGGTAGTCACCTGAAATGGTTTTCACTTCACAGGTGTGCCCTGTCAGGTTTAATAAGTGGGATTTCTGGCCTTATAAATGGGGTTGGGACCATCAGTTGTGTTGTTCAGAAGTCAGGTGGATACACAGCTGATAGTCCTACTGAATGGAGTGTTAGAATTTGTATTATGGCAAGAAAAAAGCAGCTAAGTAAAGAAAAATGAGTGGCCATCATTACTTTACGAAATGAAGGTCAGTCAGTCCGAAAAATTGGGAAAACTTTGAAAGTGTCCCCAAGTGCAGTGGCCAAAACCATCAAGCGCTACAAAGAAACTGGCTCACATGAGGCCCGCCCCAGGAAAGGAAGAGCAAGAGTCACCTCTGCTGCGGAGGATAAGTTCATCCGAGTCACCAGCCTCAGAAATCGCAGGTTAACAGCAGCTCAGATTAGAGACCAGGTCAATGCCACACAGAGTTCTAGCAGCAGACACATCTCTACAACAACTGTTAAGAGGAGACTGTGTGCAGCAGGCCTTCATGGTAAAATAGCTGCTAGGAAACCACTGCTAAGGACAGGCAACAAGCACAAGAAGAACACAAGGAATGGACATTAGACCTGTGGAAATCTGGGCTTTAGTCTGATGAGTCCAAATTTGAGATCTTTGGTTCCAACCACCGTGTCTTTGTGCGAGGCAGAAAAGGTGAACGAATGGACTCTACATGCCTGGTTCCCACCATGAAGCATGGAGGAGGAGGTGTGATGGTGTGGGGGTGCTTTGCTGGTGACACTGTTGGGGATTTATTCAAAATTGAAGGAATACTGAACCAGCATGGTTACCACAGCATCTTACAGCGGCATGCTATTCCATCCGGTTTGCGTTTAGTTGGATCATCATTTATTTTTCAACAGGACAATGACCCCAAACACACCTCCAGACTGTGTAAGGGCTATTTGACCAAGAAGGAGAGTGATGGGGTGCTACGCCAGATGACCTGGCCTCCACAGTCACCAGACCTGAACCCAATCCAGATGGTTTGGGGTGAGCTGGACCGCAGAGTGAAGGCAAAAGAGCGAACAAGTGCTAAAGCATCTCTGGGAACTCCTTCAAGACTGTTGGAAGACCATTTCAGGTGACTACCTCTTGAAGCTCACCAAGAGAATGCCAAGAGTGTGCAAAGCAGTAATCAAAGCAAAAGGTGGCTACTTTGAAGAACCTAGAATAGAAGACATATTTTCAGTTGTTTCACACTTTTTTGTTAAGTATATAATTCCACATGTGATAATTCATAGTTTTGATGCCTTCAGTGTGAATCGACAATTTTTATAGTCATGAAAATACAGAAAACTCTTATAATGAGAAGGTGTGTCCAAACTTTTGGTCTGTACTGTATATATGTGTATTATGTATGTGTGTGTGGTATATACTATATATATGTGTATATATATATATATATATATATATATATATATATATATATATATATATAGTCAGTGTCAGGATTATTGGGGCAGATGTATCATTAACTCTTCCATATCTGAAATCTTCCTTTACTACCGAGTCTATTTTATAGTTTTTTCATCACCTCGCTCCAAGAGCCAGAACTTTCTATCTATCTATCTATATATATATATATATAAAACACACACACACATATAATACACATATACAGTGCCTTGCGAAAGTATTCGGCCCCCTCGAACTTTTCAACCTTTTGCCACATTTCAGGCTTCAAACATTAAAGATATAAAATTTTAATTTTTTGGTGAAGAATCAACAACAAGTGGGACACAATCGTGAAGTGGAACGAAATTTATTGGTTATTTTAAACTCTTGTAAAAAATAAAAAACTGAAAAGTGGGGCGTGCAATATTATTTGGCCCCCTTAAGTTAATACTTTAAAAATTCTATGAAAATGAACAAATGAAAGTCAGACATTGCTTTCCAACCAGGCTTCAACAGAATTTTTAAAAACAGAAAACTCATGAAACAGGCCTGGACAGAAATGATGGTTCCCTTAACTTAATACTTTGTTGCACAACCTTTTGAGGCAATCCCTGCAATCAAACGATTCCTGTAACTGGCAATGAGACTTCTGCACCTCTCAGCAGGTATTTTGGCCACTCCTCATGAGCAAACTGCCCCAGTTGTCTTGGGTGTGAAGGGTGCCTTTTCCAGACGGCATGTTTCAGCTCCTTCCAAAGATGCTCAATAGGATTTAGGTCAGGGCTCATAGAAGGCCACTTCAGAATAGTCCAATGTTTTCCTCTTAGCCATTCTTGGGTGTTTTTAGCTGTGTGTTTTGGGTCATTATCCTGTTGCAAAACCCATGACCTGCGACTGAGACCAAGCTTTCTGACACTGGGCAGCACATTTCTCTCTAGAATCCCTTGATAGTCTTGAGATTTCATTGTACCCTGCACAGATTCAAGACATCCTGTGCCAGATGCAGCAAAGCAGCCCCAGAACATAACAGAGCCTCCTCCATGTCTCACAGTAGGGACAGTGTTCTTTTCAAGATATGCTTCCTTTTTGCGTCTGTGAACATAGAACTGATGTGCCTTGCCAAAAATTTAGATTTTTGTCTCATCTGTCCATAGGACATTCTCCCAGACGCTTTGTGGCTTGTCACAACATGTGGTTTGGCAAATTCCTGTTTTGTCAGATTCAAGTTATTTCTGTGACCATTGTGGGTTTTTCTTTCATTAAACGAGGGAGGGGACCAACAATTTTGTCCATTTGTGTATATATAAATATATATAGTCAGTGTCAGGATTATTGGGGCAGATGTATCATTAACTCTTCCATAACTGAAATCTTCCTTTACTACCGAGTCTATTTTATAGTCTTTTCATCACCTCGCTCCAAGAGCCAGAACTTTCTTTACCTGTCATCCAATGTAACTTCTATATATATATATATGGGATGAGCTGTATTTTCAGCGGCTCCGGCTTGGGGCACATATATAATCTATAGATTAAGTTAATTAAAGAAAAAAGAATTGGAGGAGAGTGTGAGGCAGACTGTGATTGTTGTGCGATGCTGGGCATTTCCACCATGAGGAGATGGAAGTGGTTATATTAAGAGGAGGAAGGAAAAAGAGCAGTGACCTGAGAGCCAGATGTTATACTGCCCCCTAGAGATGGCCAGTGGGTAAGAGAACAAGAAGTGAGGACTGAGAGGAGATCTGTTCTGGAATCTGCTTAGAGCACTGAGCACTTTAACCCTATGTACACCTGTGTGTGCCTCAGATGTCGGGCTGAGCTTACAGCAGAATGCAGTCGGGGACATTCGGAGAGACATCCAAGGACATTCAGTGATGCAATCACCTCTATGGGGGCTTCCGAACTCATCGGAATGGATCTGAAGCCCCCATAGACGTGAATACATCACACAATGCACAAGGATGTCACTCTGAATGTCATCCGACTGCATTCTGCTGCAAACTCAACACCTCATTGGAAACACATGGCGTCATGTGCATGGGGTCTAACACTGCCAGAGTGAGAGGAGGGACATAGGGAATAGGCAGGGCTATGCGGCGGTTTTGGTTGCGACTAAAGATCATCAGGTCGCCCTGTGACTCCTTTACTAATGGAGCTGCATTGTGACTCTTAGTGTACCATGACTTCTATTTGCAAAAAAGTGAAGCAATCTTAATATTTATTGAGGTTTTTCTGTAAAACACAAGGTCATAGAGGGCATGAATAGTGAATTAATGAAGGATAGTATACAATTCCACACAAGGAAATAGCATAACAATGAAAATCAGGTGGAGAGATAATGACGAGATCATCGGATTCATGGATAACACAGTGACTAAGTAACAAACAAGACTATCTGACTAAAAAGGGACACTGCATGATAAATCCGTAATGTGTTGTAGAATTATGAGACGTATTGCATAAGAAAATATGATGAACAGGTGGAGAATACACAGAGGAGATGAAACAATATAAGAAATAAGGTAGAGAAAAAGATAAGGAAGAGGAGGATGAAGGGAGAAAGAAAGGGGAAGTCACACAATGGATACAACAGGGAAGACATTAAGGGCAGGATTTCCTGTGGTGCAGGGGAAAACCGCAAGGCACAAGAAAGGTCTGAACGTCAGGTCATGTTTCAGGGTCAGGTGAATCTCCTAACCAGGTGTGGAATAGAGAACATCCTTTACAGAAGGTCCAGGGCAACCACAATAGAGCAGCCTGGTAAGATTACTGCCATGAGAGACGCCATGCAATGAAGAGGGTCAAGGAGAGATCTGTGGGGTACAGAGGAGTGAAGTGCTAGTTACCAGGGGAGAATACCAAATACCTTGCACAGAAGGTCTGGAGGGCATTACATGTCTATTGTACATGCAATATCGTACCCACTTCTGAAAGACAAAACTAACAAAGATCAGACACATCCGATGTAGCTCATCTGGGCAATGGTACGGCATGAGAGGATCTGGGCTGGGCGTGCCATGAAGAGTTGATGAATTCAATCTGGTTTAAGGCCCTTTTACAAATTCCGACTAGGCAGCAATGATCGGAAATGGAAGTGCCTCGAGAACATTTGTTTGCGATCATTGGCAGCTGTTTGGCTGTATTTTAATGCGTTATCATTGATGTATGGGGGCGGGTGAACGAATTGTCCTAGCATAGTTTATGTTACAAACACAATATGGTCACCCAAAAAGGCTTGTTCCCAATACCTGGCCTGAGGTCGGCTCTGTGTAAAGGGGCCTTTACATTTTCCCATCCCCAGCGCTGATGTTTCCGGGGTCTTCAGTCTTTTTATATCACAACCCCCAGAGAAAGTGCTAAAGTGAGACGTAGACGGAGGACATGGAAACTGCTCTGACCACATACAGAACAGCGTGGAAATGTCTTCACATTCATCTCATGTTCCCATTTATACAAAGAGAAGAACATACAAGATCTACACTTTATTATCTATCACATATTATCTCCAGGAATAGAGAACTGAATCCTGTCTGTGGACATTTACCTGACTGACCAGTCACGGATGGAAAGAGAGAGGGCAAGATGGCAGAAAGTCTAATAAATCTCACCCTAGAGATACTGTACCAGCTTACTGGAGAGGTGAGAGATTCTGATGATGTCACATTACATCATTCTTATCTATAGTAATAACAGATGATATGACTGGAGAGGTGAGAGATTCTGATGATGTCACATTACATCATTCTTATCTATAGTAATAACAGATGATATGACTGGAGAGGTGAGAGATTCTGATGATGTCACATCACATCATTCTTATCTATAGTAATAACAGATGATATGACTGGAGAGGTGAGAGATTCTGATGATGTCACATGACATCATTCTTATCTATAGTAATAACAGATGATATGACGGGAGAGGTGAGAGATTCTGATGATGTCACATTACATCATTCTTATCTATAGTAATAACAGATGATATGACTGGAGAGGTGAGAGATTCTGATGATGTCACATTACATCATTCTTATCTATAGTAATAACAGATGATATGACGGGAGAGGTGAGAGATTCTGATGATGTCACATTACATCATTCTTATCTATAGTAATAACAGATGATATGACTGGAGAGGTGAGAGATTCTGATGATGTCACATTACATCATTCTTATCTATAGTAATAACAGATGATATGACTGGAGAGGTGAGAGATTCTGATGATGTCACATTACATCATTCTTATCTATAGTAATAACAGATGATATGACTGGAGAGGTGAGAGATTCTGGACATGTATGTAGTGATATTTATTAATGTGTCTCTCCATAACCAGGATTACACAGTAGTGAAGAAGACCTCTAGTGGGCGCTGTCAGGCTCCTGTGTCTGAAGGATGGGGGAGAACCCTGAGCCCAATCCCGGGGCCTCCACCTCACTCCCTGATACATGAGGAGATCAATGGACAGAAGATCCTAGAACTCACCAACAAGATGATTGAGCTGCTGACTGGAGAGGTGACACTGCTGGGAATGCTGGGACATTATACAGGAGCTATGAAGGGATCTGGTGATGACTGTATCATTGTGTTGTCAGGTTCCTATAAGGTGTCAGGATGTCACTGTCTATTTCTCCATGGAGGAGTGGGAGTATTTAGAAGGACACAAAGATGTGTACAAGGAGGTGATGATGGAGGATCAGCAGCCCCTCACATCAGCAGGTAATAGACATGACTAAATACACACGGCCTCTCATTATCTGTATGGAAAGAATGAATTCAGTCCCTGTATGTGTTTCCTCCAGTTCCATCCAGTAAGAGAACATCAGCGGAGAGATGTCCCAGTCCTCTTCTAGCACAGGATTGTAAGGAAGAAAATTATATTTTCAGAAATTCTGGCTCCTACAATACAGGATCCTCTCTGTCGACATCTTGGACATATAACACAATGTTTCTGATTGACCCATCAAGGATGGATAAAGACAGTGACAAGATGGCAGAAAGTATATTAAGTCTCATCCTAGAGATACTGTACCAGCTCACTGAAGAGGTGAGAGATTCTGATGATGTCACATTACATCATTCTTATCTATAGTAATAACAGATGATATGACTGGAGAGTCGAGAGATTCTGATGATGTCACATTACATCATTCTTATCTATAGTAATAACAGACAGGGTCGGACTGGCCCACCGGGGAACCGGTGGATCCCCCGGTGGGCCCCGAGCCCCGACTATTAGTCCTCATGTCATGGGGGCCCGATCGGGATCCTGACCATCCCAATCGGGCCCCTGACCAGTGGCGTTACGATCGCGGTCGCAGGGGGTGCGACCGGACCCGGCAGGGTATGTGGCCCGCGGCCAGCTGGAGATGGCCGGGGCCCTGGATCACTATGATAGCGGTCGGGGAAAGCCTGGTTCCCCGACTGCTATACATACTGTTATTGGAAAGGGACCCTGGCATATTGCAGGCCCCTTTCCAATAGATGGCAGCCCAGCGGAGGTGACTGAAAATAATAAACACATATTCTCACCTCTCCTGGGCACAGCGTTCTCTCCGGCGCTCCTCCGTCATGTGACTGAGGCCTGTGATTAGGCCCTAGCAGTCACATGGGGCGCGGCCGCGTAATGACGTCAGTGCGCCCCAACGTGACCGCTGAGGCCCAGTCACAGGCCTCAGCAGCGTCGTCAGAAAAGGGCCTGAAGACACTGAAGACGGCAGGATGGAGCGAAGATGCCAAGGAAAGGTAAGGCAAGGTGAGTATGAATGTTTGTTATTTTTAATCACCTTCCCTGGGCATCCGATTATTATACTCTGGGGTCTGTGGAGACCCCAGAGTATAATAATAGCACTGAAGCGGAGCGGAGGGGGGCTATTGGGCGCATATAATAGTGGGTGGGGGCCACTATGGAGCTTATAATACTGGGTGGGGGCCACTGTGGAGCTTATAATACTGGGTGGGGGCCACTGTGGAGCTTATAATACTGGGTGGGGGCCACTGTGGGGAGTATATAATACTGGGTGGGGGCCACTGTGGAGCTTATAATACTGGGTGGGGGCCACTGTGGAGCTTATAATACTGGGTGGGGGCCACTGTAGAGCTTATAATACTGTGTGGGGGCCACTGTGGAGCTTATAATACTGTGTGGGGGCCACTGTGGAGCTTATAATACTGGGTGGGGGCCACTGTGGAGCATATAATACTGGGAGGGGGCCACTGTGGAGCTTATAATACTGGGTGGGGGCCACTGTGGAGCTTATACTCCATACTGTGGCTCCTTCATTTTTTTTTTTTATTACGCCGGGGCAGGTGAAAAAAACTAAACAAAAAAACCCCCACAAACTTTCTTTCCTGTCCCCAGTGTCTCCCAGCGCGGTTCGGTCCTGCAGTTCTGTTGTTTTCTTCCAGCTGACGTTCCCTCTGCACGTGACTACCTGTGATGTCACATGACCCCTGAGGCCAATCAGCGGCCTAAGGGAAGGGACCTGGGACGTCACAGCCAGTGAGGAATTCCGGCAAAAAGAAGACAGCGGAGCTGCAGGACCGGACCGTGCTGGGAGGACACCGGGTACAGGTGAGTATGTTTAGTATGTTTTGTTTTTTTTTGGGGGGGGGGGGGGGGGGGAGTAGGGAGGATTCACCTCCCCCAGACTAATTATAAAAAATAAAAAAATTATACTGGACAATCTCTTTAAAGTGTGGTGCATTAGGGGTGTATATTAAAGGGGTTGTCCAGGCATAATTTGTTATGGTTTATCCTCAGGATAGGCCATGGATACCTGATCTGTAGGGGGGCTGACTCCGGACCAATCAGCTGTTCGGAGCCACTTCTGGCGCCTGTCCTGTACACAATACTGGGCCAGAAGCAGAAAGCTCTGTCCACTGTATATTAGCCGGGCACCTTCACTGCATCTCAGCACTTATAGAAGTCAGTAGGAGCTGAGCTGTAGTGAAGGCGCCGGGCTGCTATACAGCGGATGGAGCTTTCTGCTTCCGGCCCTGTGTTGTGTACAGAACGGGCTCCGGAAGTGGCTCCGAACAGCTGATGGGGCCGTGTGTCAGCCCCCTACCGATCAGGTATTTATGGCCTATCCTGAGCATAGGCCATAAAAAAGATTAACCCTGGACAACCCCTTTAATATGCATCACACAGTTTAATGTCCCCCCCACAGGATGTTATCCCCCATCACTGCTCCCACACAATATAATGACCCCATCACTGTTCCCCATACAGTATGGGGGACCACTGAAGAGGCCACTATGTGGGGGGACCAGTGAAGTAACCATAGAAAAATTTGGCCCATACAACCCCTTAAAAGAGGTTGTCCATAAACTGGAGCGACCACTGTGTCGGCCGCCAGGGAGGTGTAAAAATAAGAAAATTTTTAAAAAAGCATACTCACCTGTCCCCAGCACCCCGTTGTCCCCTGCCTGTGTCTGTTCGGTCTCATGGCGGCGCCTCATTTCTGGAAATCCAGTACCTAATTGGTCTTAGCGATCACATGAGGTGCAGGACTCCCAGCAAGGAGTCGCCGGCACGAGACTGAATGGACACTGACAGCGGACAACGGAGCGCTGGGGACAGGTGAGTATGCTTCTTAATTTACTTATTTTTTACTTTACACCTCCCGCCAGCTACATGGGTTGCTCCAATTCCTTAGGATAGGCCATCAATATTACATCTACGATGATACAACAACCAGGACCTCTGCAGATCAGCTTTTCCAGGACAGTGCGGCTACAGGTAAAGGTAACAATTCTAGGAGCCACGCTGTTCACTTGCCATACAAGGAGTAGCAGTAGGTTTAGGTAGTGCAGTGGTGCACATGGTATAGTGGGTGAGCAGCATGGCTCCCGGCATGTTATTACCTTTAGCCGCCCTGTTTCGGTACCGCTGATCTGCAGGGGTTCTGATGGTGGGCCCCTAGAAACAATTCCACTGGTGGGCCCTAGACATCCCAGTCCGACACTGATAACAGATGATATAACTGGAGAGGTGAGAGATTCTGATGATGTCACATTACATCATTCTTATCTATAGTAATAACAGATGATATGACTGGAGAGGTGAGAGATTCTGATGATGTCACATTACATCATTCTTATCTATAGTAATAACAGATGATATGACTGGAGAGGTGAGAGATTCTGATGATGTCACATTACATCATTCTTATCTATAGTAATAACAGATGATATGACTGGAGAGGTGAGAGATTCTGATGATGTCACATTACATCATTCTTATCTATAGTAATAACAGATGATATGACTGGAGAGGTGAGAGATTCTGATGAGTCACTCATTCTTATCTTGTAAAACAGATGATGACTGGAGGGTAAGCGATGTGTCACGTTACCATCTTATCTATATTAAAACAGATGATTGACTGGAGGGTGAGAGCTGAGGCCTTCTCTTCTTATCTATAGTAATAACAGATGATTACTGGGAGGTGAGAGTTCGTGTGCCTTCATTCTTATCTATGTAATAACAGATGATATGACTGGAGAGGTGAGAGATTCTGATGATGTCACATGACATCATTCTTATCTATAGTAATAACAGATGATATGACTGGAGAGGTGAGGGACTCTGGACATATATGTAGTGATATTTACTAATGTGTCTCCCCATAACCAGGATTACACAGTAGTGAAGAAGACCTCTAGTGGGCGCTGTCAGGCTCCTGTGTCTGAAGGATGGGGGAGAACCCTGAGCCCAATCCCGGGGCCTCCACCTCACTCCCTGATACATGAGGAGATCAATGGACAGAAGATCCTAGAACTCACCAACAAGATGATTGAGCTGCTGACTGGAGAGGTGACACTGCTGGGAATGCTGGGACATTATACAGGAGCTATGAAGGGATCTGGTGATGACTGTATCATTGTGTTGTCAGGTTCCTATAAGGTGTCAGGATGTCACTGTCTATTTCTCCATGGAGGAGTGGGAGTATTTAGAAGGACACAAAGATGTGTACAAGGAGGTGATGATGGAGGATCAGCAGCCCCTCACATCAGCAGGTAATAGACATGACTAAATACACACGGCCTCTCATTATCATTATACATAGGGAAACGTTAGATTGCTCTCGACTACCTAGGACAGTGATGGTAACCTTTTAAGCTCAGTGTGTCAAAATTCGTTAAATAAAAACCTCGCTTAACTCGGGTGACGTGTCACATCTAGAAATATCCATAATTTTTTGATATTTGTTGCTGTAGTAAGAAAAAAAAATTATATTTTTGATATATGTATTTGTATTATATGTATTTCTGGCCAATCACACGGTATATAACCCCTCCTTTTTTTTTAGCCCTCCACAGTATATGAATTCCCTTTCCCCTTTTTTTTTACCATTCCACACGGCATATGTCCCCCCTATTTATGGCCCCCACACAGTTTATAACACCTTTTATAACCCCCACACAGTATATCACCCCCTGTTATCCCCCTACCCCACACAGAGTAGTGACCGATACTTTTTACTCACTTGTCCACGCTCCAGTCCTGGCCACCTTCTGCTGCCGCCTCCAGGGTGCGCTATTGCCGACGCTGAAGAAGGCCGCAATGCTGTACATAGCGTCCCGGCATTCTTCAGCGTCATGCCGTCACTGTAGCGCCTCCTAGAGGAGGCAGCGGAGGGCGTCCAGGACAGGAGCGTGGACAGGTGAGTAAAAAGTCTCGGCAGCTGCTTACTGCAATAACATAATAAGTAGCTCTCTATGTGTGTCACCTGTGACACGGGTGTCATAGGTTCGCCATCACTGATCTAGGAGTACACCGCCGCTCTTTCAGTCACTGTTCCCTCTGTATGTATATTTACTCTTTTGGTTTTTATCATGTTTTAGTATCAATGTGAATATTAAGGGTTACTTTGTATTGCACGGACAGCTAGCTGAGATACTTCAGCAGTTCTGGATCTATTGAGAATGTCCCATCCAGGATGAGTGGGTAATATTGGATTATTTTCTTTTATGATACTTTATACTTCATGTTAGTCGTAAGTTTGGTCAAAATCATTAACCCCTTAATGCTATTTCACATACTGTACATGCACATCAGGGAATGTGGTTAGTTACTGCATCCCCACGTACAGGTACGTAATGGTGATCGAGTGGGCTCAGAAGCAGAGCCCGTGCGATCACCGAGGTAACCCATCTGTATCAGACATCCAGGCGATCCCCGCCGTTTAACCCTTAAGATGCCGCGGTCAGTAGCGACCGCGGCATCTTAAGTGTGTGAAAGTGAATGCCACAGGCGGCATCAGGGGTGGGTGTTAGCTGTATCTGTCAGCTAACACCCTGCTCCTTAACCCCCGATTAAAACTGAGCTTTGATCGGGAGTTTTAACCCCTTGGATGCCACGGTGAAACATGACCGCAGCATCTAAGGGGTTCCACCAAACCAAAAGTCCCCCGCGGCGAGATCGGGGGATGCCTATATGTATTTTTTGCAACCTGGGGTCTGGCCAGTGACCCCAGGCTGCCTGGAGCCCCCAGTACCTGGTTGATCCTGCCGGGACTTCTGGAAGTCAGTCTATGCGTCTGCATAGGATGATTTCCTCTATAGACTGCAATACACGGGTATTGCAGTCTATAGTACTGAACCAGCGATCAGTGTATCGCTGGTTCAGGTGTCCTAGTGGGACATATAAAAAAGTGAAAAAAAAAAGTTTGAAAAAAAAAGTAAACTGTATGAAAAAAAATAAATTAGTAAAGCAAGGAAATAATGATTTTTCGCATCTCGCCTTAAAAAAAATGCTATAAAAAATTATCAAAAAGTCATGTACCCCAAAACAGCTTTTCAAACCCCCAGTGTCGCTCCTTCCCTTCTGTGAACTGCCGAATGCCCAAACATGAGTTTACACCCACATGTGGGGTATTTCTGTGCTCGGGAGAAATTGCATAACAAACTATGAGATGCATTTTCTCCTTTAACCTTTTGTGAATGTGTTAATTTTAGGGCTAAATGAATGTATTATTGAAAAAAAAATGAAATCTTTAAATTTCACCTCCATATTGTTTTAATTTCCGTGAAATGCTTAAAGGGTTAACAAACTTCCCAAATGAATTATTTGAGGGGTGCAGTTTTGATCCCCTCCAGAACTGAAGTGTTCCCTAAAAAAATAGTTTGGGAAATTTTCTTGTAAATCTGGAAAATCGCTGTTAAACTTGTAAGATTTATAATGTCCAAAATACATTAAAGGACGATTAAAAGATGATCCAATATAAAGCAGAGATATGGTAGATAATATTTATTCATGTAGTTGTGTGATATGACTATCTGTCTGAAAAGCAGAGCATTTCACATTTTCAAAATTGCGATTTTTTTTTATTTTTTTTTTATTATTATTAATTTTTTTTCCAAATTTCCGTCAAATTTCGTATTTTTTTATAATTAAATACAAAAATATTGATTAGCGTTTACCACTAACATGAAGTAAAATGTGTCACGAAAAAACATTCTCAAAATCACTTGTGTGAGTTAAAGCATCTCAAAGTTATTGCCGTATAAAGTGACACGTGTCTGTTTTGAAAAACGACACCTGGTCCTTAACGCACTTTTGAGCTGTGTCCTTAAGGGGTTAAATGATGTAAAGAGCTGGACTTGGTGGAGGTGGTGGAAGGTTCTCTTTAACCTCTTGATGGAACATTCTGTTCAAATACAGAAATTTATCGATAGACAATATTCAATAGAAATTAGTCTTTGGATCTTTTTTTCCTCATCTTCAATCCATTTACTTAATGTCCTTAAACCAACTGTCCATATAAGAATAATTCATTCATTTACCTCTTGTCAACATGGCCCAGAATAGTAAGGCAGATGTCGGCACTTTAAATATGGCGCCAGCTAAGAAGTAGAGCGAGCGCCATAATCCCCCCAGCTCTGCAGTTTTACATAGAGGAGACCTGGCAGTAATGCCCATGATCAGAGTCCTCTCGGGGGCGCTGAGATAACTCTGACACTGACCCTTGCTTGAGCAATCTCAAGATCATTCCAGTCCTTAATACACCAATAATATACAGTATACTTGTTAGGGTTGTATCATCAGTAGTCTCCCTTTTGCTCACCCAATTGAATTTCCATTGACGTTTTGGAGCTGACTTTATTCTGCAAGAACTTTGACGAAAAACTTTAAAATAACTCAGTCCAGTAATAATTGTCACGGATGAATATGAAATAACGAACACACTCCTTAAAGGGAGTCTATCATTCGCAAAACCACTTTTAAGCGAATGGCACGTTGGAATGGCCTTTAAAAAGGTAATTCTTCTCCTACCTTTCCTTGTTTTTTTCTCCCAGCCGATTCCAAGATAATTTGTTTCTTCATGTATGTAAATGAGCACCACGGAGCACCTGGGGCGTACCTTCTCTTCAGTAAGCACCTATCGCGTCATCTCTTTCACCGCCCCTTCGGCCGTTGCGGTGACTCCCCTCTTGGCCTTCTTACTTCTCGCTCTCAGTGAATTCTCACGACTGAGCATGTGCAGTCGGGCCGCCATTTTTCAGTGGTCTGTCACAAGAACGTGGCAGAGCCGATTGCGCAGTCGCTTTAAAATAAGCCTAGATGTGCAGATTGTTTCTATACCTTCAAGTTGTTTCCTTGGGACGTCGGCTCACCAGTTCTGAATCTCTCGCTCTGTGCATTTGTAAAGTCCATAATTAATATTAGATATCAGTCTTTACCATAATATTGGGCAGGATTGAAGAGACATTTTTCTTCCCTACTTCTACACCAGAATTGGTGAATACTCCTGGCATATAATATCACAGTGCACAATATCACTCATTTATATGTCATGTGTAAAATATTAACATTTCCATTCAAAAATATTACAGAATATTTTAAGAAAAATATCTGCTTAACTTCTGGTTATGAATCCCAGTGTAGATTTGTGGCATCATCTGATTTCATTATTAATAGGAAACTACAATATTTATTAATTGGATATAACTTAACATAATTATACCACTCGATGAATGTGTTACTTAGTTCTTAGTCACACAAAAATATAATGAACGTTTTCTAGTAAAACCAAAATATTCCCCTTTAATATAGCAATATGCTTGTACTAAACATATTTATTAAATATCAGTGTGTTCTCGTTTGAGACGTAATATCCAACTTTATTCATTCAAAATATCTTAGGGTAAAACCATTTCATTCTGACATTTAGTATGACTAACCCTTGTCTTTATAATCTTTCAGTAACCATGTAAAGGGAGTCTATCACTGCCCCAGCTACTTTAAACCACTCCCATAGTGCTGTAGATGATGTTAGCAGAGTAAAACCATACCTTTCTTAAGTTTCACATTCCCAGGGATGCGGAGAAAAAGCACTTTTATTCTTTATTCAAATGCAGATCTTGGAGCACAGGGGGAGTTTTCTTCTATTACAGAGCACTGCTGCATCATCACTAAACACGCCCATCCTGCATTCAGCTCCTCCCCCTGGGCAGTGAGATTTGATCCTCCCACTGTCTGTTGATCCTCTCACTGCCCAGGGGGAGGAGCTGAATGCAGGATGGGCGTGTTTAGTGATGATGCAGCAGTGCTCAGTAATAGAAGAAAATCCCCCTGTGCTCCAAGATCCTCATAATTACTTTTCTTGCAACTAATTATTATTTCATTAAGAAGTTTAGATGTTGGCATGCTGTCACTTGTAGTACACCAGATTAATTCCTCGCTCTCTCTACATCACTATCCTATAACCAATCCTTTGACTCATCACAAGTGATTTTTTCTATTCATTAGATAAATCAAACATCTCTGAATTCCTCCATACATGGATACGTGCACCATATGTGGACTGTCTTTGCTTGGAGGAAATGTTTCTGCAGTTTTATATTTACGCTGGCTTCTTTAATTTGCAATTTTTTTTTCCTCTAATGACCTAGACACACCTTCTACGTCATATAAAGACACAGGGTCACCTTCAGCAGACATTACATCTATAGACACAGGGTCACCTTCAGCAGACATTACATATATAGACACAGGGTCACCTTCAGCAGACATTACATCTATAGACACAGGGTCACCTTCAGCAGACATTACATATATAGACACAGGGTCATCTTCAGCAGACATTACATCTATAGACACAGGGTCACCTTCAGCAGACATTACATATATAGACACAGGGTCATCTTCAGCAGACATTACATCTATAGACATAGGGTCACCTTCAGCAGACATTACATATATAGACACAGGGTCATCTTCAGCAGAGATTACAGATTGTGCTTCACATCCTCCTGCTGGGATTTCACATCATTATCATGTCTTACTACTTTCTCACACTTACTATAAGTAGTAATGACATCCTCACAGATCTCTGTATCTGTCCTAGGATCTGCACTGATACAATTATATAGTGATTTTTCTAACTCAATATTCCTTCATTTCTCTCTTTACAAACAGAAATACTCTTACCATCTATTCTCTTACTGTCCTGTTCACATTCTGCATACAAACTCCACCAAATAGTCTCTAGATCTGTCCTATCACTGGGCACAAAATTATACGGTACGTTACTCTTCTTAGTAATAGAATCAATAATTTCCATACTTACAACATTAGACTTTCAGTTTGTAGCTTCTCTAGAGAACAGCTGGTTCCTATTATCAGTACATCTCAGCACATCTGGCACTTGTAGTCCTCCCTTAGAAAATTCCTAGGTTCTCTGACTTTCACAAAGCTTTATACTTCTGTTTGGGTTCTCTCACCCGCATTGTCAAGCTGAAGGATGACGGTTATGACCAGGGACAACCAATGTAATAAATAATGTCCTTGTAAAATCCACATGTAAACTATGAGCTATATCGGGAGGATTTTATATGAAGGACTGATTCTAAAAGTATACGTGTGTCTTAGAGACTTCGATGTTCTTATCACTTTATATGGAAATTACTACAGGGATCTTACCTTATTGTCTGGGAGCTCTTAATTCTTAAGTTGGGTTAGGGACAGTTCGGCCGAACAAAGAAAGACGAGACACGTGACTTATGGCATGTGTGTGAAGTCTCTATGGCTGACCCCACAGTAATTCATTTATTTATAGTATCAGGCCTTACAATTCAATCTACAACCACAATTCCAATGAAGTTGGGACGTTGCGTAAAACATAAATAAAAACAGAATACGATGATTTGCAAATCCTTTTCAACCTATATTCAATTTAATACACTACAAAGACAAGATATTTAATGTACAGACGGATAAACTTTATTGTTTTTTTGCAAATATTCACTCATTTTGAATTTAATGCCTGCAATACGTTCCACAAAAGCTGGGACAGGGGCAACAAAAGACTGAGAAAGTTGAGGAATGCTCAAAAAACAGCTTTTTGGAGCATTCCAGAGGTGAACAGGTTAATTGGAAACAGGTGACTGTCATGATTGGGTATAAAGGGAGCCTCCCCGAAAGGCTCATCGTTCACAAGCAAGGATGGGGTGAGGTTCACCACTTTGTGAACAACTGCGTGAGCAAATAGTCCGACAGTTTAAGAACAACGTTTCTCAATGTACAATTGCAAGGAATTTAGGAATTTCACCATCTACAGTCCAGAATATCATCAAAAGTTTCAGAGAATCTGGAAAAATCTCTCCAAGTAAGCGGCAAGGCCGAAAACCAACATTGAATGCCCGTGACCTTCCATTCCTCAGGCGGCACTGCATTAAAAACCGACATCATTCTGTAACAGATATTACCGTTACATGGGCTCAGGAACACTTCAGAAAACCATTATCAGTGAATACAGATCATCGCTACATCTACAAGTGCAAGTGAAAACTCTACCATGCAAAGTGAAAGCCGTATATCAACAACACCCAGAAACGCCGCCGGCTTCTGTGGGCCCGAGCTCATCTGAGATGGACTGACGCAAAGTGGAAAAGTGTCCTGTACGGGTACTAGACTGGCCTGGCTGCAGTCCAGACCTGTCTCCCATTGAAAATGCGTGGCGCATTATGAAGCGCAAAATACGACAACAGAGACCCCGGTGTGAAAGATCCTCAGTGCGCCAACACCGCTTTGGCTCACACCTGAGTCTTCTTTCATAAAAAACCACACTCACCTCCAGTGAGTGTTGGGTTCACAAGATAAATACAAGACAAGCTTTCTAAATTTTATATATTTATTAACCCCTAAATGGGTTGGTATTAACATCTAACACATGCAGTTCAAAACAGATATGCAGATGTATACAAGCATTAACAGTTACAAGATACAGTGCAATGAAATAAAAGGGCATAAAAGTGAAATAGTTACTTTACCACGCATCTCCTTGATGTGGCTCTATAGTCCAACACTCACACATACTCTGTCATGTGTGAATAACCAGTGGAGGCTTCTTAGCATGTGGCATTAATACAACAATCCAGCCTGCATGCTCTTCCCAAGTGGTCTGTCTGTAATATCCTGTAGTCTGGCTGTAAAAACTCTGTAGTCTGCGATGGTCTGTCTCACTGACCTCTTACCTCATCTTTTATGCCCTTGATGACACCACCCAGAATGAGGTCATCAACAACAGCAAGTCTGATTAACGCACTCAAGTCACGATTCTTTGTATGGATATGAGACCAAGTGAAATGATACAATGTTATCAACCATGTCTGATCTACCAGCTCAGACTGATCAATGCATGTTTCTTTGATCACTCAGGGCTGTGTATGAATTCAATGGAGCCCTGCTGGGATGGATACAAAGCTCTATTGTTCCAGTCCGGCCACTATTGGCAATATACCTTTGAGTAGGCTGTGCACATTATGAATAAATGCAAGTAAGAGAGAGATATGATACCCAGAGATCAAAATACAGCTTTGAGTTATAGCCTTATTTCAGTGGAATCATCACACCCGGACTGTGGAGCAACTGAAGTTGTACATCAAGCAAGAATGGGAAAGAATTCCCCCTACAAAGCTTCAACAATTCGTGTCCTCAGTTCCCAAACAATTATTGAGTCTTGTTAAAAGGAAAGGTGATGTCACACAGTGGTAAGCATGCCCAGGGCCCAGTTTTTTTGGAACATGTTGTAGGCATCAAATGTTGCAGAATCAAGTTTGAACATTAAATATCTTGTCTTTGTAGTGTATTCAGTTGAATATAGGTTGAAAAGGATTTGCAAATCATCGTATTCTGTTTTTTATTTATGTTTTACACAACGTCCCAAATTCATTGGAATTGGGGTTGTAGGTGACATCATGTCCAATCAGGATTGTCGTACTATAGGCGACGTGTATACAGTAACTATATTGTTCTTACTTGTAGAATATCCCTGTCCTACACAAAAGCACAATGACTCACATTTCACTGTGAACAACAGAAATCACTTGCAGAGATTGGTTACAACATATGGAGAGAGGGACCGGTGTAAAATTAGCCAAGAGTCAGCCTAGTAAAATTAATGTTTAACCCTTTTATATTCTATTGGTATCACTACTGATATACAGTGGGTACGGAAAGTATTCAGACCCCTTTAAATTTTTCACTCTTTGTTTCATTGCAGCCATTTGCTAAAAGCAAAAAAGTTCAATTTATTTCTCATTAATGTACACTCAGCCCCCCATATTGACAGAAAAAAAAACAGAAATGTAGATATTTTTGCAAATTTATTAAAAAAAGAAAAGCTGAAATCTCCCATGGCCATAAGTATTCCGAGCCTTTGCTCAGTATTGAGTAGAAGCCGCTTCCTTCTGAGCTAGTACAGCCAGGAGTCTTCTTGGGAATGATGTAACAAGTTTCTCACATCTGGATTTGGGGATCCTCGGCCATTCTTCCTTGCAGATCCTCTCCAGTTCCGTCAGGTTGGATGGTGAACGTTGGTGGAGCCATTTTCAGGTCTCTCCAGAGATGCTCAATTGGGTTGAGGTCCGGGCTCTGGCTGGGCCAGTCAGGAATGGTCACAGAGTTGTTCCGAAGCCGCTCCTTTATTTTAGCTGTGTGCTTAGGGTCATTGTCTTTTTGGAAGGTAAATCTGAGGTCCAGAGCACTCTGGCAGAGGTTTTCTTCCAGGATCTCTCTGTACTTGGCCGCATTCATCTTTCCTACAATTACACCCAGTCGTCCTGTCCCCCATAGCATGATGCTGCCACCGCCATGTCTCACTGTTGGGATTGTATTGGGCAGGTGATGAGCAGGGCCTGGTTTTCTCCACACATACCGCTTAGAATTAACGCCAAAAAGTTCAATCTTCGTCTCATCAGAGCAGAGAATCTTATTTCTCATAGTCTGGGAGTCCTTCATGTGTTTTTTGGCTTTCATATGTCTTGCACTGAGGAGAGGCTTCCTTCGGGCCACTCTGCCATAAAGCCCCGACTGGTGGAGGAGGCTGCAGTGATAGGTGACTTTGTGGAACTTTCTCCCATCTCCCTACTGCATCTCTGGAGCTCAGCCACAGTGATCTTTGGGGTCTTCTTTACCTCTCTCACCAAGGCTCTTCTCCCACCATTGCTCAGTTTGGCTGGACGGCCGGGTCTAGGAAGAGTTCTGGTCGTCCCAAACTTCTTCCATTTAAGGACTATGGATGCCGCTGTGCTCTTAGGAACCTTGGCCAGATCTGTGCCTTGCCACAGTTCTGTCTCTGAGCTCCTTGGGCAGTTCCTTTGACCTCCTGATTCTCATTTGCTCTGACATGCCCTGTGAGCTGTGAGGTCTTATATAGACAGGTGTGCGCCGCTCCTAATCAAGTCCAATCAGTTTAATTAAACACAGCTGGACTCCAATGAAGGAGTAGAACCATCTCAAGGAGGATCAGAAGGAAATGGACAGCAGGTGAGTTATATATGAGGGTCACAGCAAAGTCTCTGAATACTTATGGCCAGGGGAGATTTCAGTTTTTCTTTTTTAATAAATTTGCAAAAATATCTACATTTCTGTTTTTTTTTCTGTCAGGATGGGGAGCTGAGTGTACATTAATGAGAAATAAAATGAACTTTTTTGCTTTTAGCAAATGGCTGCAATGAAACAGAGTGAAAAATTTAAAGAGGTCTGAATACTTTCCGTACCCACTGTAGGTTTTGCATACCTGTGACATAGAACATCTATTTTGATAGACAAGGGCTATGTCAGTAGCGTGTATAGTTAACTCTTTATGTTTCATCCACACGAATATTGTAACATAAGATTTCACAGTGTGCTGTGCCTTCTCCTGCTCATTCTACTCATCTCCTTCGGCTAAGGAATCTAACATTATATATCTCCTGTCTCCTTTGTCTTTGCTCAAAGCTGTCATTGAAATCCTTCTTCATATGATATTATATGTCAGAAACAATGTAATTGATATAGTCTTATGTAGGTAAGTCATGGGCAGGCCCTCATGGCTTATGTAGGACGTTGTTCCAAATTCTTTTGCATGTTCCTTTTGCTGATCCACCAGCCCCTATATTAATGACGGCAGACACAATTAGTTCCTTGTAAGGCCAGGTTCTTACATGCAGTTTCAGTTCCTGTTTTAATGCATATTTTAGCCAAAAGAAAAGTATGTACTTGTGTCCTGTCTGTGATAAAGCACATGTAGTCAAGGAGGGTTTGGGACAGTCGTAGTTGATAACTGAATTCTGCTACATAGAATTCTTGAATATTTTATATAGGTGTTATAAAACTTCAATATAATAAGGTTCTGATATTTATAAATATTAAAATATATTTTCTTCTTGGCAGATGACTGTATCAGGATCTCAGGGGGACATCTCATATTATCAGATTATAAAGCAGATGATGGTGGTATCACACAAGATACATATGAAGAACATGTCATTATCCCAGATATACCCTCAGCCCTTCACAGCAAAGATCTATCATCTGATCCTTCTATACAGGTCCTATCTTCTGATCCATCATCTGATCCTTCTATACAGGTCCTATCTTCTGATCCATCGTCTGATCCTTCTATACAGGTCCTATCTTCTGAATCACTGACTTTGATGCAAAATAAAGGCAGGAGATGGAGGGTTTTACATCAAAGAAATCACACAGAAGAGAAGCCATATTCATGTTCAGAATGTGGGAAAGGTTTTATCTTGAAAAATGATTTTGTTGTACACCAGAGAATTCACACAGGGGAGAAGCCATATTCATGTTCTGAGTGTGGGAAATGTTTTAGCCACAAATCAAATTTTGTTAAACATCTAAAAATTCATACAGGGGAGAAGCCATATTCATGTTCGGAATGTGGAAAATGCTTTAAACAAAAATCACATCTTGCTGCACACCAGAGAATTCACACAGGGGAGAAGCCATATTCATGTTCAGAATGTGGAAAATGTTTTAGCCAAAAATCAGATCTTGTTAAACATCTAAAAATTCATACAGGGGAGAAGCCATATTCATGTTCAGAATGTGGGAAATGTTTTAGCCGCAAACACGGTCTTGTTAAACATCTAACAGCTCACGCAGGCATGAAGCCATATTCATGTTCAGAATGTGGGAAATGTTATAGCCTCAAGTCAGATCTTGTTGCACACCAGAATATTCACACAGGAGAGAAGCCATTTTCATGTTCACAATGTGGGAAATGTTTTAGCTACAAACAAAGTCTTGTTAAACATCTAAGAACTCACTCAGAAGTGAAGCCATATTCATGTTCAGAATGTGGGAAATGTTATAGCCTCAAATCAGATCTTGCTGCACACCAGAAAATTCACACAGGGTTGAAGCCATATTCATGTTCAGAATGTGGAAAATGCTTTAATATACAATCAGTTCTTCTTGCACATCAAAGAATTCACACAGGAGAGAGGCCATTTTCATGTTCAGAATGTGGGAAATGTTTTAGCCATAAACAAAATCTTGTTAAACATCTAAGAACTCACACAGGAGTGAAGCCATATTCATGTTCAGAATGTGAGAAATGTTATAGCCAAAAATCAGATCTTGTTGCACACCAGAGAATTCACACAGGGGAGAAGCCATATTCATGTTCAGAATGTGGGGAAGGTTTTACTTGGAAAAACGATTTTGTTATACACCAGAGAATTCACACAGGGGAGAAGCCATATTCATGTTCAGAATGTGGGAAATGGTTTAATCTTAAATCACATCTTAAATCACACCAAAGAATTCACACAGAGGAGAAGCCATATTCATGTTCAGAATGTGGAAAATGTTTTAGGCACAAATCAGTTCTTGTTAAACATCTAAAAACTCACACAGGGGAGAGGCCATATTCATGTTCAGAATGTAAGAAATGTTTTATTCAAAAATCACATCTTGCTGCACACCAGAGAATTCACACAGGGGAGAAGCCATATTCATGTGTAGAATGTGGGAAAAGGTTTAATCTTAAATCACATCTTGAATCACACCAGAGAATTCACAGAGGGAAGAAGCCATATTCATGTTCAGAATGTGGGAAATGTTGTAAAGATAAACAAAGTCTTGTTAGACATCAGAGAATTCACACAGGAGAGAATCCATTTCCATGCTCAGAATGAGGGAAATGCCATTTTCAATGTTCAGAATGTGGAAAGACTTTATGACTATCCACCACCGCTTCCCTGGGGCTCTGACCAGTCTTGTTATATGGGGCCGTTAGTCATAGCCATACTAATGGTGCCACATGGCAGCATATAGAAATACTACATGTAGTAACTTATATTTATATAAAACTGTGTGTTATCTAAATCCTTTTTCATATGATATTTCTTCTGGGAAAAAGAGAAATAAATCTCGCTGGACAAATGGCCAAACATAGAAGTGATGTTTGTCACTGAAGTATTAATAACACAGTCTCACATTCCATACTTCCAAGATACATAAAGGCAGGTACCTCACTGTTGTCCTCTTTATCCTCTGCTGATTACAATTATTGGGTATCATGGTATAACCTAGGTGAATGTGACATAAGGAAATATTGTGTAACATGAGAAGTGATTTATCCAGTTGTTCTTGTCTTATTAATATTATTTTCTTTTAGCTCATGTTTTCAACGATTGGCATTCTTATCATACACGTATTCTTTTACTTTATTGGAAATATTCGCTACATTCTCTTGTAACTATGAAAAAATATGATTAATAAAAAAAATGGAGAGACTTTCACAGGCAAGTCATAAACTTTTCATACATGATTCATTCTGTCCCGATTGAGGGGTGAGGTAACATTGATGCACCATGTATAGCTGAATAAGTTTCGAGGTAGCTGGATATGGGATTTAAGAGCTTAATTCCTTATCTTATATTAGACATATATCACTCACTACAAGTAGTGTTAGGAAGGTAAAGAAAAGTACAAGTTAGATTAGGTCTTATTTTCACTACAATATAATATACGCAGGGACTGCAGAGGCAGGTTATAGAGTCTGCTTGTATATGTAATAATAGAAGTAGGCAGCATGTATAGTACACATTGTACACATTATGTAGGGGACAGACTCCTTAGTAACACTCAGATGTGTCATATGATGTCATTACCTGTTCTTGAAGGCTCTGCAACACTACTCCGCAAGGAACATGAAGTCCAAGCAGCTCTCCAAACAGGTTAGAAAATATCCCAAACTTTGAACATTGCACAAAGCACCATTAACTTCATTATAACAAAAATGGAAAGACTATAGGACAACTACAAACCTGACAACAGAAGGATACACACAAAATCCCACAGAACAAGCTAGGAGGCCGGAAATCCAAAAAAGATACCAACAATAATACTGAAGGAGCTCCAACTATCCACAGCAGACATGGACATATCTGTCCTTAGGAACGTATAAGCTGTACACTCCACAGGAGGGCTCTTTATGGAAAAGTAGCTAGAAAAAAGACATTTAAACCAGAAATAGAAGAAAACACATTTGAAGTTCACCAAACAGCATGTGGCCGAGTCCCCAAAGATATGGAAGAATTTTCAGATGATGGATCATGGGAAACGCTGTGTGCGGCAAACCTGAGAATCTCTATCAGCCCATTTCCACAGTGGAGCATGGTGGTGGCATCAGACATGCTGTGGATGTGCTTTTCATTGGCAAGCTTGCTGATCTTCCATACTGTAGAGACTCAGTGCAGGGAGGGCCAGGAACTGCTTAGCAGCTCGTCCGTCCTTCAATCTGCATTATATGGACATTCAGCCGTTAGGCCACACCCTTTCCATTGGAAGCCACAACCTTATTACAAGTAAACCACGCCCCTTACGCCGGAAGCCACACCCACTTCCTTCCGGGCTGGCACCTCCATGTGCCTCCCTGCAGGCCCGAAACTCCTGCGGCCTAAAGCAGAGGAAACACACTCCTTTTGCCTGGATATCGGAACACCAGCGGCGCATAGCTGGGGGGATGGCACCGACTGCAGACCGGGCCACAGCTAACAGCCACCCATGGAAGAAGAGAGGCAACCCCTACCAGGACCAACTCTTTCCTATGCCATCAGGTAAGTCTGCCTCAAGCAGGCACGTAGGTCTCCCTCCAGGGACAGGAAACAACTGAGGAGTAGGAGAGGCTCCACCTTTTTATACCGTAGGTTTCCTGTCCCTGGGGGCGGGTCCTCTCTGGGTGCTGTCGTGGGTGATGGGAAAAATCGCAATTTTGAAAATGTGAAATGCTCTGCTTTTCAGACAGTCATATCACACAAATACATGAATAAATATTATCTACCATATCTCTGCTTTATATTGGATCATCTTTTAATCGTCCTTTAATGTATTTTGAACATTATAAATCTTACAAGTTTAACAGCGATTTTCCAGATTTACAAGAAAATTCCCAAACTAGCTTTTTAGGGAACACTTCGGTTCTGAAGGGGATCAAAACTGCATCCCAATAATTCATAACAGCATTTGGGAAGTTTGTTAACCCTTTAAGCATTTCACGGAAATTAAAACAATATGGAGGTGAAATTTAAAGATTTCATTTTTTTTTCAATAATACATTCATTTAGCCCTAAAATTAACACATTCACAAAAGGTTAAAGGAGAAAATGCATCTCACAGTTTGTTATGCAATTTCTCCCGAGCACAGAAATACCCCACATGTGGGTGTAAACTCATGTTTGGGCATTCAGCAGTTCACAGAAGGGAAGGAGAGACACTGGGGGTTTGAAAAGCTGTTTTGGGGTACATATGACTTTTTGATTTTATGAATTTTTTATAGTATTTTTTTATTAATTTATTTTTTTCATTCAGTTCACTTTTTTTTCAAACTTGTTTTTTCACTTTTTTATATGTCCCACTAGGACACCTGAACCAGCGATACACTGATCGCTTGTTCAGTACTAGCCTAGTTCATCCTATACAGACGCATAGACTGACTTACAGAGTCGGCAGGATCAACCAGGTACTGGGGGCTCCAGGCAGCCTGGGGTCACTGGCCAGACCCCAGGCTGCAGAATATACATACGGGCACCCCCCGATCTCGCCGCGGGGGGACTTTTGGCTTGGTGGAACCCCTTGGATGCTGCAGTCATGTTTGACCGTGGCATCCAAGGGGTTAAAACCCCCGATCAAAGCTCAGTTTTAATTGGGGGTTAAGGAGCAGGGTGTTAGCTGACAGATACAGCTAAAACCCACCTCCGATGCCGCCTGTGGCATTCACTTTCAAACACTGAAGATGCCGCGGTCGCTATTGACCGCGGCATCTTAGGGGTTAAACGGCGGGGATCGGTGTTATCACCATCCCCGCTGTTGCAGCGGGAGCCTGGATGTCAGATACAGATGGGTTCCCTCGGTGATCGCACGGGCTCTGCTTCTGAGCCCGCTCGATCAACATCACGTACCTGTACGTGGGGATGCAGTAACTAACCACATTCCCTGATGTGCATGTACAATATGTGAAATAGCATTAAGGGGTTAATGATTTTGACCAAACTTACAACTAAAAAGAAGTCTAAAGTATCATAAAAGAAAATAATCCAATATTACCCACTCATCCTGGATGGGACATTCTCAATAGATCCAGAACTCCTGAAGTATCTCAACTAGCTGTCCATGCAATACAAAGTAACCCTTAATATTCATATTGATACTAAAACCTGATAAAAACCAAAAGAGTAAATATACATACAGAGGGCAACAGTGACTGAAAGAGCGGCGGTGTACTCCTAGATCAGTGATGGCGAACCTATGACACCCGTGTCACAGGTGACACACATAGAGAGCTACTTATTGTGTTATTGCAGTAAGCAGCTGCCGAGACTTTTTACTCACCTGTCCACGCTCCTGTCCTGGACGCCCTCCGCTGCCTCCTCTAGGAGGCGCTACAGTGACGTCATGACGCTGAAGAATGCTGGGATGCTACGTACAGCATTGCGGCCTTCTTCAGCATCGGCAATAGCGCACCCTGGAGGCGGCAGCAGAAGGTGGCCAGGACTGGAGCGTGGACAGGTGAGTAAAAAGTATCGGTCACTACTCTGTGTGGGGGTGGGGAATAACAGGGGGTGATATACTGTGTGGGGGTTATAAAAGGTGTTATAAACTGTGTGGGGGCCATAAATAGGGGGGACATATGCCGTGTGAAGCGGTAAAAAAAAAGGGGGTTCATATACTGTGGAGAGCAAACAAAAAAAGGAGGGGTTATATACCGTGTGATTGGCCAGAAACACATATAATACAAATACATATATCAAAAATATAATTTTTTTTTCTTACTACAGCAACAAATATCAAAAAATTATGGATATTTCTAGATGTGACACGCCACCCGAGTTAAGCTAGGTTTTTATTTAACGAATTTTGACACACTGAGCTTAAAAGGTTACCATCACTGTCCTAGGTAGTCGAGAGCAATCTAACGTTTCCCTATGTATAATGATAATGAGAGGCCGTGTGTATTTAGTCATGTCTATTACCTGCTGATGTGAGGGGCTGCTGATCCTCCATCATCACCTCCTTGTACACATCTTTGTGTCCTTCTAAATACTCCCACTCCTCCATGGAGAAATAGACAGTGACATCCTGACACCTTATAGGAACCTGACAACACAATGATACAGTCATCACCAGATCCCTTCATAGCTCCTGTATAATGTCCCAGCATTCCCAGCAGTGTCACCTCTCCAGTCAGCAGCTCAATCATCTTGTTGGTGAGTTCTAGGATCTTCTGTCCATTGATCTCCTCATGTATCAGGGAGTGAGGTGGAGGCCCCGGGATTGGGCTCAGGGTTCTCCCCCATCCTTCAGACACAGGAGCCTGACAGCGCCCACTAGAGGTCTTCTTCACTACTGTGTAATCCTGGTTATGGAGAGACACATTAATAAATATCACGTACATACATGTCCAGAGTCCCTCACCTCTCCAGTCATATCATCTGTTATTACTATAGATAAGAATGATGTAATGTGACATCATCAGAATCTCTCACCTCTCCAGTCATATCATCTGTTATTACTATAGATAAGAATGCTGTAATGTGACATCATCAGAATCTCTCACCTCTCCAGTCATATCATCTGTTATTACTATAGATAAGAATGATGTAATGTGACATCATCAGAATCTCTCACCTCTCCAGTCATATCATCTGTTATTACTATAGATAAGAATGATGTAATGTGACGTCATCAGAATCTCTCACCTCTCCAGTCATATCATCTGTTATTACTATAGATAAGAATGATGTAATGTGACATCATCAGAATCTCTCACCTCTCCAGTCATATCATCTGTTATTACTATAGATAAGAATGATGTAATGTGACATCATCAGAATCTCTCACCTCTCCAGTCATATCATCTGTTACTATAGATAAGAATGATGTAATGTGACATCATCAGAATCTCTCACCTCTCCAGTCATATCATCTGTTATTACTATAGATAAGAATGATGTAATGTGACATCATCAGAATCTCTCACCTCTCCAGTCATATCATGTGTTATTACTATAGATAAGAATGATGTAATGTGACATCATCAGAATCTCTCACCTCTCCAGTCATATCATCTGTTATTACTATAGATAAGAATGATGTAATGTGACATCATCAGAATCTCTCACCTCTCCAGTCATATCATCTGTTATTACTATAGATAAGAATGATGTAATGTGACATCATCAGAATCTCTCACCTCCCCAGTAAGCTGGTACAGTATCTCTAGGGTGAGATTTATTAGACTTTCTGCCATCTTGCCCCTCTCTCTTTCCATCCGTGACTGGTCAGTCAGGTAAATGTCCACAGACAGGATTCAGTTCTCTATTCCTGGAGATAATATGTGATAGATAATAAAGTGTAGATCTTGTATGTTCTTCTCTTTGTATAAATGGGAACATGAGATGAATGTGAAGACATTTCCACGCTGTTCTGTATGTGGTCAGAGCAGTTTCCATGTCCTCCGTCTACGTCTCACTTTAGCACTTTCTCTGGGGGTTGTGATATAAAAAGACTGAAGACCCCGGAAACATCAGCGCTGGGGATAGGAAAATGTAAAGGCCCCTTTACACAGAGCCGACCTCAGGCCAGGTATTGGGAACAAGCCTTTTTGGGTGACCATATTGTGTTTGTAACATAAACTATGCTAGGACAATTCGTTCACCCGCCCCCATACATCAATGATAACGCATTAAAATACAGCCAAACAGCTGCCAATGATCGCAAACAAATGTTCTTCAGGCACTTCCATTCCCGATCATTGCTGCCTAGTCGCGAATTTGTAAAAGGGCCTTAAACCAGATTGAATTCATCAACTCTTCATGGTACGCCCAGCCCAGATCCTCTCATGCCGTACCATTGCCTAGATGAGCTACATCGGACATGTCTGATCTTTGTTAGTTTTGTCTTTCAGAAGTGGGTACGATATTGCATGTACAATAGACATGTAATGCCCTCCAGACCTTCTGCGCGAGGTATTTGGTATTCTCCCCTGGTAACTAGCACTTCACTCCTCTGTACCCCACAGATCTCTCCTTGACCATCTTCATTGCATGGCGTCTCTCATGGCAGTAATCTTACCAGGCTGCTCTATTGTGGTTGCCCTGGACCTTCTGTAAAGGATGTTCTCTATTCCACACCTGGTTAGGAGATTCACCTGACCCTGAAACATGACCTGACGTTCAGACCTTTCTTGTGCCTTGCGGTTTTCCCCTGCACCACAGGAAATCCTGCCCTTAATGTCTTCCCTGTTGTATCCATTGTGTGACTTCCCCTTTCTTTCTCCCTTCATCCTCCTCTTCCTTATCTTTTTCTCTAAATTATTTCTTCTATTGTTCCATCTCCTCTGTGTATTCTCCACTTGTTCATCATATTTTCTTATGCAATACATCTCATAATTCTACAACACATTACGGATTTATCATGCAGTGTCCCTTTTTAGTCAGATAGTCTTGTTTGTTAATTAGTCACTGTGTTACCCATGAATCCGATGATCTTGTCATTATCTCTCCACCTGATTTTCATTGTTATGCTATTTCCTTGTGTGGAATTGTATACTATCCTTCATTAATTCGCTATTCATGCCCTCTATGACCTTGTTTTTTACTGAAAAACCTCAATAAATATTAAGACTGCTTAACTTTTTTGCAAATAGAAGTCATGGTACACTAAGAGTCACAATTCAGCTCCATTAGTAAAGGAGTCACAGGGCGACCTGATGATCTTTAGTCGCAACCAAAATCGCCGCATAGCCCTGCCTATTCCCTATGTCCCTCCTCTCACTCTGGCAGTGTTAGACCCCATGCACACGACGCCATGTGTTTCCAATGAGGTGTTGAGTTTGCAGCAGAATGCAGTCGGATGACATTCAGAGTGACATCCTTGTGCATTGTGTGATGTATTCACGTCTATGGGGGCTTCAGATCCATTCCGATGAGTTCGGAAGCCCCCATAGAGGTGATTGCATCACTGAATGTCCTTGGATGTCTCTCCGAATGTCCCCGACTGCATTCTGCTGTAAGCTCAGCCCGACATCTGAGGCACACACAGGTGTACATAGGGTTAAAGTGCTCAGTGCTCTAAGCAGATTCCAGAACAGATCTCCTCTCAGTCCTCACTTCTTGTTCTCTTACCCACTGGCCATCTCTAGGGGGCAGTATAACATCTGGCTCTCAGGTCACCGCTCTTTTTCCTTCCTCCTCTTAATATAACCACTTCCATCTCCTCATGGTGGAAATGCCCAGCATCGCACAACAATCACAGTCTGCCTCACACTCTCCTCCAATTCTTTTTTTCTTTAATTAACTTAATCTATAGATTATATATGTGCTCCAAGCTGGAGCCGCTGAAAATACAGCTCATCCCATATATATATATATAAGTTACATTGGATGACAGGTAAAGAAAGTTCTGGCTCTTGGAGCGAGGTGATGAAAAGACTATAAAATAGACTCGGTAGTAAAGGAAGATTTCAGTTATGGAAGAGTTAATGATACATCTGCCCCAATAATCCTGACACTGACTATATATATACACACACACACACATACATATAATACACATATATATAGTATATACACACACATACAATACACATATATATATAGATATACACACACACATACATACATAATACACATATATACAGTACAGACCAAAAGTTTGGACACACCTTCTCATTCCAAGAGTTTTCTGTATTTTAATGACTATAAAAATTGTAGATTCACACTGAAGGCATCAAAACTATGAATTAACACATGTGGAATTATATACTTAAGAAAAAAGTGTGAAACAACTGAAAATAAGTCTTATATTCTAGGTTCTTCAAAGTAGCCACCTTTTGCTTTGATTACTGCTTTGCACACTCTTGGCATTCTCTTGATGAGCTTCAAGAGGTAGTCACCTGAAATGGTCTTCCAACAGTCTTGAAGGAGTTCCCAGAGATGCTTAGCACTTGTTGGCCCTTTTGCCTTCACTCTGTGGTCCAGCTCACCCCAAACCATCTGGATTGGGTTCAGGTCTGGTGACTGTAGAGGCCAGGTCATCTGGTGTAGCACCCCATCACTCTCCTTCTTGGTCAAATAGCCCTTACACAGTCTGGAGGTGTGTTTGGGGTCATTGTCCTGTTGAAAAATAAATGATGGTCCAACTAAACGCAAACCGGATGGAATAGCATGCCGCTGCAAGATGCTGTGGTAACCATGCTGGTTCAGTAGTCCTTCAATTTTGAATAAATCCCCAACAGTGTCACCAGCAAAGCCCCCCCACACCATCACACCTCCTCCTCCATGCTTCACTGGGGGAACCAGGCATGTAGAGTCCATTCGTTCACCTTTTCTGGTGCGAACAAAGACACGGTGGTTGGAACTAAAGATCTCAAATTTGGACTCATCAGACCAAAGCACAGATTTCCACAGGTCTAATGTCCATTCCTTGTGTTCTTCTTCTGCTTGTTGTCTGTCCTTAGCAGTGGTTTCCTAGCAGCTATTTTACCATGAAGGCCTGCTGCACACAGTCTCCTCTTAACAGTTGTTGTAGAGATGTGTCTGCTGCTAGAACTCTGTGTGGCATTGACCTGGTCTCTAATCTGAGCTGCTGTTAACCTGCGATTTCTGAGGCTGGTGACTCGGATGAACTTATCCTCCGCAGCAGAGGTGACTCTTGGTCTTCCTTTCCTGGGGCGGTCCTCATGTGAGCCAGTTTCTTTGTAGCGCTTGATGGTTTTGGCCACTGCACTTGGGGACGCTTTCAAAGTTTTCCCAATTTTTCGAACTGACTGACCTTCATTTCTTAAAGTAATGATGGCCACTTGTTTTTCTTTACTTAACTGCTTTTTTCTTGCCATAATACAAATTCTAACACTCCATTCAGTAGGACTGCCAGCTGTGTATCCACCTGACTTCTGAACAACACAACTGATGGTCCCAACCCCATTTATAAGGCCAGAAATCCCACTTATTAAACCTGACAGGGCACACCTGTGAAGTGAAAACCATTTCAGGTGACTACCTCTTGAAGCTCATCAAGAGAATGCCAAGAGTGTGCAAAGCAGTAATCAAAGCAAAAGGTGGCTACTTTGAAGAACCTAGAATATAAGACATATTTTCAGTTGTTTCACACTTTTTTGTTAAGTATATAATTCCACATGTGTTAATTCATAGTTTTGATGCCTTCAGCGTGAATTTACAATTTTTATAGTCATGAAAATACAGAAAACTCTTGGAATGCGAAGGTGTGTCCAAACTTTTGGTCTGTACTGTATATATACACACACATGGACAAAATTGTTGGTACCCCTCATTTAATGAAAGAAAAACCCACAATGGTCACAGAAATAACTTGAATCTGACAAAACTGGAATTTGCCAAACTACATGTTGACAAGCCACAAAGCTTCTGGGAGAATGTCCTATGGACAGATGAGACAAAAATCAAAATTTTTGGGAAGGCACATCAGTTCTATGTTCACAGACACAAAAATGAAGCATATCTTGAAAAGAACACTGTCCCTACTGAGTGGCCATCATTACTTTAAGAAATGAAGGTCAGTCAGTCCGAAAAATTGGGAAAACTTTGAAAGTGTCCCCAAGTGCAGTGGCCAAAACCATCAAGCGCTACAAAGAAACTGGCTCACATGAGGACCGCCCCAGGAAAGGAAGACCAAGAGTCACCTCTGCTGCGGAGGATAAGTTCATCCGAGTCACCAGCCTCAGAAATCGCAGGTTAACAGCAGCTCAGATTAGAGACCAGGTCAATGCCACACAGAGTTCTAGCAGCAGACACATCTCTACAACAACTGCTAAGAGGAGACTGTGTGCAGCAGGCCTTCATGGTAAAATAGCTGCTAGGAAACCACTGCTAAGGACAGGCAACAAGCACAAGAGACTTGTTTGGGCTAAAGAACACAAGGAATGGACATTAGACCTGTGGAAATCTGTGCTTTGGTCTGATGAGTCCAAATTTGAGATCTTTGGTTCCAACCACCGTGTCTTTGTGCGACGCAGAAAAGGTGAACGAATGGACTCTACATGCCTGGTTCCCACCGTGAAGCATGGAGGAGGAGGTGTGATGGTGTGGGGGTGCTTTGCTGGTGACACTGTTGGGGATTTATTCAAAATTGAAGGAATACTGAACCAGCATGGTTACCACAGCATCTTGCAGCGGCATGCTATTCCATCCGGTTTGTGTTTAGTTGGACCATCATTTATTTTTCAACAGGACAATGACCCCAAACACACCTCCAGACTGTGTAAGGGCTATTTGACCAAGAAGGAGAGTGATGGGGTGCTACGCCAGAGGACCTGGCCTCCACAGTCACCAGACCTGAACCCAATCGAGATGGTTTGGGGTGAGCTGGACCACAGAGTGAAGGCAAAAGAGCCAACTCACCGCTTTTTTTTGTATATATAATATACATATATACACACACACACACACACATATATATAATATACATATATACACACACTTACCTTCTCCTGCACGGTCGTAACTAAAATCGAGTTGTTCCTGGTAGGTATGATGTCACAGGAAGGGGCGGGGCCTCTCCGAGGAGGGCGGAGTTTTTTCTATCACAACTCTGTGCTGTATAGAGGAAACAGGAGTGGAGCTCGTGTAGATGGAGAACAGAAAGCTGTGAGGACTGTTTTGTGGGACTGGAGGATGGAAGGGGAGTGATAGGATTGTTTTGCATGGGACTGCATGTTGGAGGAGGCTGAGGGGAGGGAGGGATGTAGTTACATGGGGCTGCATGTAGGAGGAGGCTGAGGGGGGGGGGGATGTATTTACATGGGGCTGCATGTAGGAGGAGGCTGAGGGGAGGGGGGAGGTGTATTTACATGGGGCTGCATGTAGGAGGAGGCTGAGGGGAGGGAGGGATGTATTTACATGGGGCTGCATGTAGGAGGAGGCTGAGGGGGGGGAGGGATGTATTTACATGGGGCTGCATGTAGGAGGAGGCTGAGGGGGGGAGGGATGTATTTACATGGGGCTGCATGTAGGAGGAGGCTGAGGGGGAGGGTGTAGTTACATGGGGCTGCATGTAGGAGGAGGCTGAGGGGGGGGAGGGATGTATTTACATGGGGCTGCATGTAGGAGGAGGCTGAGGGGGGGGAGGGATGTATTTACATGGGACTGTAAGTTGACGGGCTGAAAAGAGACTGATGTTTTACATGGGACTGTATTCTGGAGAGTCTGGGGGATTGGGTTGATGTTTAGGGTGGTATAGGAGTCCCTGGGGTGCTGTTGGCATCTAGGGAGACAGGGTCCTTTGGGTGCTGCTCTCAACTGAAGGAGTGCAGGGGTCTCTGTTGTGCTGCTGGCATTTAAAGTGGTTAATGGGTCCTTGGCATCTAAGGGGGGATGCTGCTGGCATGGATAGGGGCCAGGGGTTCCTGTGGGTGGGGGTTGCTGATGGTGGTCCCTGGGGTGCTGCCACCTGTGTGCGTGTGGGGGTGTTGCCTGTGTGTTGGAGGGGTCTGGCTCCTGGGGTGTTGTCACCTATGTGTTGCGGGGCTGCCGCCTGTGTGTTGGGGGCTCCAGTCCCTGGGGGGCTGCCGCCTGTGTGCTGGGAGAAGTCTGGTCCCTGGGGGGCTGCCGCCTGTGTGCTGGGAGAAGCCTGGTCCCTGGGGGGCTGCCGCCTGTGTGCTGGGAGAAGCCTGGTCCCTGGGGGGCTGCCGCCTGTGTGCTGGGAGAAGCCTGGTCCCTGGGGGGCTGCAGCCTGTGTGCTGGGAGAAGCTTGGTCCCTGGGGGCTTCCGCCTGTGTGCTGGGAGAAGCTTGGTCCCTGGGGGCTGCCGCCTGTGTGCTGGGAGAAGCCTGGTCCCTGGGGGGCTTCCGCCTGTGTGCTGGGAGAAGCCTGGTCCCTGGGGGGCTGCCGCCTGTGTGCTGGGAGAAGCCTGGTCCCTGGGGGGCTGCCGCCTGTGTGCTGGGAGAAGTCTGGTCCCTGGGGGCCTGCCGCCTGTGTGCTGGGGGGACGCCTGGTCCCTGGGGGGCTGTAGCCTGTGTGCTGGGAGAAGCCTGGTCCCTGGGGGGCTTCCGCCTGTGTGCTGGGAGAAGCCTGGTCCCTGGGGGGCTTCCGCCTGTGTGCTGGGAGAAGCCTGGTCCCTGGGGGGCTTCCGCCTGTGTGCTGGGAGAAGCCTGGTCTCTGGGGGGCTGCCGCCTGTGTGCTGGGAGAAGCCTGGTCCCTGGGGGGCTTCCGCCTGTGTGCTGGGAGAAGCCTGGTCCCTGGGGGGCTGCTGCCTGTGTGCTGGGAGAAGCCTGGTCCCTGGGGGGCTGCCGCCTGTGTGCTGGGAGAAGCCTGGTCCCTGTGGGGCTGCCGCCTGTGTGCGTGTGGGGGTGCTGCCTGTGTGTTGGAGGGGTCTGCCGCCTGGGGTGTTGGCAGAAGCCTGTGTCCTGGGGGGCTTCCGCCTGTGTGCTGGGAGAAGCCTGGTCCCTGGGGGGCTTCCGCCTGTGTGCTGGGAGAAGCCTGGTCCCTGGGGGGCTGCCGCCTGTGTGCTGGGAGAAGTCTGGTCCCTGGGGGGCTGCCGCCTGTGTGCTCTAGGTGTGCTGAACATCTGTGGAGAATATCACGTACACCTGCAGACTTCCTCCACTTTAAATTTATGCTTAAAACCTACAATTCTGCCCTTCACCTAGCCAAACAAGCCTATTTCACCGCTTTCATCTCTTCTCTCTCCTGTTACCCTAAAAGGCCTTTTGAAACTTTTCACTCTTTACTCACTCCCAAGGTGCAGATGCCATTCACAGACCTTAGCGCAGATGACCTGGCCACTTATTTCCACAATAAAATTGATAAGATCCATCAGGAAATAACTGCCCAATCCCCAGGTGGCACTGACCCCTCACCTGCCGCACTTCAGACTGTTCATCCTCATCTTTTGAACCTGTTACAGAGGAGGAAGTATCTCAGCTACTTTCTTCTTCTCGCCCTACAACCTGTAGTAGTGACCCTTTCCCCTCACACCTTCTGCAGTCTGTCACCTGCTGTGACGACTTACCTTACTAAAATATTTAACCTCTCTCTCTCTTCTGGAATTTTCCCATCCTCTTTCAAACATGCCGTCATAACCCCACTACTGAAGAAATCCTACCTTGACCCGTCCTGTGCTGCTATCGACCTGTCTCTAACCTTCCTTTGATCTCCAAAATCTTGGAACGCTTGGTCTATTCTCGTTTAATCCGCTATCTTTCTGCTAACTCTCTTCTTGACCCCTTACAATCTGGCTTCCGCAGTCTGCACTCTACTGAAACGGCCCTCACAAAAGTCTCCAATGATCTCCTGACGGCTAAATCCAAAGGTGACTTCTCTCTTCTTATTCTTCTAGATCTCTCAGAAGCATTTGACACTGTTGACCATCAACTCCTACTCTCTATGCTCCGTTCTGTCGGCCTCACAGACACCGCTATGCTACATCGCTTTTTTCCCCCGCTATGGCGTTTACCGTACGGGAAAAATATTTTTATACATTTGTATAGCGGGCGTTTTTGGACACAGGGATACCTAATGTGTATGTGTTTCACAGTATTTAAGTACTTTTATATGTGTTCTAGGGAAAGGCGGTTGATTTGAACTTTTAATATTTTTTTTTTTTTTTGCATTTATTAGACCACCTAGGGGTCTTGAACCCCAGGGGATCTGATCACTAATGCAATACATTACAATGCTAATGGATTGCAAAACAAGAACTCTTCTATTGCAGTCTACATAGAGTACCTGCAATAGAAAGCAATGAAAGACAGGCCTGGGAGCCTTCACAAGGCCCCCGGCTGTCATAGTAACGGGATGCCGGCCCTGGAACTTGCTCTGGGTGCTCGCAATCCCTGACAAAATGGCGGCCTGCGCGGCTCCGGTAAAATGGCGCCAGAGGGGTTAATGACCACGAACAGTGCGAGCACCGATTGCAGGCATTAATGCCGGGTCTCTCCTGTATAAAACAGTAGATACCCGGTGGCTGTGGTGGCCACTTGCCTCCCGAGCGGCCGCCATATTTAAACACCCGACATCCGCCGTACTATTACTATTACGGTGGATGTCAGGCAGGGTAGTTCATCACAAGTTCATCATCTCATCATTAAATAATGATGTAATTAGGTCCTCCACATTTTCATTGAATCATTGTAATGTTTCCTTTACTGGTTTTTATGAAGGGATAGTATATATACTGTATACAGTATATAGGTATTGGGTAGAACTGAGTTAAATATATTAGTCTGGCCTTCTAAAACCATTCCAATTTCTCATGTGGCCCCATGGGAAAATTAATTGCCCACCCCTTTCCCGTTTAATTCAATTAGGATTACCAAAATTATTTATATTTGCCAAATGCCAGAATAATGAGAGAGAGAGAATTTTTTAAGGCATTTTTATTACTTTCTGCAAAGTGGAAAGTTTCCATACATTTCATTAGTATTTGGTACCATTGCCCTTACACTGTATGACTTGGGTCACACGTTTTGGATCTCCTTCCAGAAGCTTCTCACAATAGTTGGTAGGAATTTGGGCCCGTTCCTCCTGACAGAACTGGTGTCACTGAGCCATGTTTGCAGGCTGCCTTGCTCGCACCTGCCTTTTCAGCTTTGCCAATAAATTTTGTATGGGAACATGGTGGGGCTCAGAATGGAAAGAGCGCTATTTGGCTTTAGGAGGGCAGATGTGGCAGGAATAGTTTTCAGGTGCCATGTCTCATTTGCAGAGCCCCTAAAAGTACCAATACAATGGAAACCTCCAAAAGTGACCTCATTTTGGAAACTACACCCCTCACTGAACATATCAAGGGGTATAGTGAGCATTTTGACCCTACAGCTGTTTCACAGATTTTATTAATATTGGGACATGAAAATGAAAAATTACTTTTTTTCCCAATAGAACATCAATTTAGCCCCAAATTTTTCATTTTCACAAGAGGACAAAGGAGAAAAAGCTTCCCAAAGTTTGTTACATAATTTCTCCTGAACACAGAAATGCCCCATATGTGGAATCTGCTGTATGGGAACATGGTGGAGTTCAAAATGGAAAGAGCGCTAGTGGCTTTTGGAGGGCAGATTTTGCTGGAATAGTTTTCGGGTGCCATGTTGTATTTGTAGAGCCCCTAAAGTACCAGTACAATAGAATCCCACAAAAAGTGACCTCATTTTTAAAACTACACCTCTCATAGGATTTATCTAGGGGTATAGTGAGCATTTTGACCCCACAGCCGTTTCACAGATTTTATTAACATTGGGACTTAAAAATTTAAAATTACTTTTTTTTTCCAATAAACCGTCCATTTAGCTCCATATTTTTAAATTTTGCAAGTGGTTAAAGAAGAAAAAACACCCCACAGTTTGTTACATAATTTCTTCTGTGCCCGGCTGTGCCCAAACAGCAGTTTATACCCACATATGACATTAAGTACATTATCCTGGGTACACCAGTGTCATACATGGGGGGCATAAACTGCAGTTTGGGCACACAGCAGGGGGCAGAAGGAAAGGAGCGCTATGTGACTTTTGGAGCACAGATTCAGATGTTTTGGTATCTGGATGCCATGTCATGTTTGCTTGTAAGGTACCAGAAAAGTAGAATCCCCTAGGGAATGACACCATTTTGAAAACTGCACCCCTCAAAGAATTTATCAGGGGGTGTAGTGATCTTTAGTATCCCAGACGTGACTGCACAGCGGATGGGGAAAAGTGAATATGTAAGCTGTGCGGAGTACATTGGGTACACTAAATTCCCTACTATATCCCCAGTAGCTCCTATTATTGGGGGGTCACTCTGGGGGTCACTTCTGGTTTATTATCCCTCGTAAGCTCTAAATCTGGTTTGTACCCTGATATCCGCTCGCACAGCTTATACATTCCCTTCCTGCCGCAGCCAGTTATGTTCTAATGATTTGGCGATTTTTGGGGTCTTTGTCTTCACATTGTACACGCTACACACGTGGACAAAATTGTTGGTACCCCTCATTTAATTAAAGAAAAACCCACAATGGTCACAGAAATAACTTGAATCTGACAAAAGTAATAATATATAACTACATGTTGACAAGCCACAAAGCTTCTGGGAGAATGTCCTATGGACAGATGAGACAAAAATCAAAATTTTTGGCAAGGCACATCAGCTCTATGTTCACAGACGCAAAAAGGAAGCATGTCTTGAAAAGAACACTGTCCCTACTGTGAGACATGGAGGAGGCTCTGTTATGTTCTGGGGCTGCTTTGCTGCATCTGGCACAGGGTGTCTTGAATCTGTGCAGGGTACAATGAAATCTCAAGATTATCAAGGGATTCTAGAGAGAAATGTGCTGCCCAGTGTCAGAAAGCTTGGTCTCATTCGCAGGTCATGGGTCTTGCAACAGGATAATGACCCAAAACACAGCTAAAAATACCCAAGAATGGCTAAGAGGAAAACATTGGACTATTCTGAAGTGGCCTTCTATGAGCCCTGACCTAAATCCTATTGAGCATCTTTGGAAGGAGCTGAAACATGCCGTCTGGAAAAGGCACCCTTCACACCCGAGACAACTGGAGCAGTTTGTTCATGAGGAGTGGCCAAAATACCTGCTGAGAGGTGCAGAAGTCTCATTGACAGTTACAGGAATCGTTTGATTGCAGGGATTGCCTCAAAAGGTTGTGCAACTAAATATTAAGTTATAGGGAACCCTCATTTCTGTCCAGGCCTGTTTCATGTTGCAGCCTGGTTGGAAAGCAATGTCTGACTTTCCTTTGTTCATTTTCATAGAATTTTTATATATTATTACTTTTGTCAGATTCAAGTTATTTCTGTGACCATTGTGGGGTTTTCTTTCATTAAACGAGGGAGGGACCAACAATTTTGTCCACGTGTGTATATTTTTCTGGTGATGTCACCATATGAGGGCTTGTTATTTATGGTATGAGATGTATTTTGTAATTACATCATCTTTGGGCGCCTATAACTTATTGAATAAATTTTATTAACTCTTTCTTGGTGGATTAAAATAAAAAATTCAATTCTCGCATTGCGTTTTACCTTTTAAATTTTTCACCATGCAGCATAAAGCATAAGTAACATGTTACCTTTATTCTGCGGGTCGGTACGATTACGGCGATACCTCATTTATATTGTTTTTTTATGCGATACTAATTTTGCAGAACAAAAACCCATTTGGGGACATAAATTTTTTTTGCATTGCCATCTTCTGAGATGCGTCACATTTTTATTTTCCAGTTTACAGAGTTGGTTTAGGGCTTATTTTTGCGGGACAATCTTTACTTTTTATTGGTGCTGTTTTGGGTTAGATATGACTTTTTGATCACTTTTTATGGCATATTTTGTAAGGTGAGATGGCGAAAAATCATTACTTCCGGCCTTTTTTTTTTCATTGGTTTTTCCCATGTACGTTAAATATTGTTTCAATTTTATTGTACAGTTTTTTACGGACACGGCGATACCAAATATGTATTGTTTTTATTAGTTTTTAAGGTTTTTTTTTTTTTTATATAATTCATTTTATATAGGAAAAGGGAATTTTATTTATTCTTTTATTAATTTTTTTCACACACTTCATTTTTGCACTTTTTTTTTTACTTTTCCATGTGTCCCTTTAGGACACCTGAACCAGCGATGCTTTGATCACTGCTTAAGTACTATAGACTACAAGACACTAGCATGCACATGTCTTGCAGTCTATAGAGGAAATGAGTCTATGCAGACACACAGACTGACTTCCAGAGGTCCCGGCAGAATCAACCAGGTACTGGGGGCTCCAGGCAGCCTGGGGTCACTGGCCAGGCCCCGGGCTGCAGATTATAGATATCGGCACCCCTCGATCTTGCCGCAGGGAGTGCCGGGGGGGGAAGGGCGGCAACTTGGCAGAACCCCTTGGATGCCACGATCATGTTTGACCATGGTATCCAAGGGGTTAAAACCACCGATCGGCGCTCAGCTCCGATTGCGGTTTATGGAGCAGTGTGTTAGCTGTCAGTTACAGCTAACACCTGGTTCCGATCCCGCCTGCTCAGATAGTGAGCGCCCAGGACGTAATAGTATGTCCAATGTTGTTAAGGGGTTAAAAAACTAGCATCATATCCTGACATAAAATAGCAAGTTTTTCAAGTGAGAAAAACACGTCTTTTATGCGTCTTTTTATATAGTGTATGTATACTTTTGGTTTTCACTGTAGTTACATTGGATGACAGGTAAAAAACAGTTCTTGCTCTGGGAGCGAGGTGATGAAAATACTATAAAATAGACTCGGTAGTAAAGGAAGATTTCAGTTATGAAAGAGTTAATGATACATGTGCCCCAATAATCCTGACACTGACTATACACACATATATATATATATACACACACACACATATATATATATATATATATATATATATATATATATATACACACACATATACTGTATACAGTGAAGGAAATAAGTATTTGTTCCTTGCTGATTTTGTAAGTTTGCCCACTGACAAAGACATGAACAGTCTATAATTTTAAGGGTAGGTTATTTTTAACAATGAGAGATAGAATATCAAAAATAAAATACAGAAAATCACATTGTATAAATTTATTTGCATTTTGCAGAGAGAAATAAGTATTTGATCCCTCTGGCAAACAAGACTTAATACTTGGTGGCAAAACCCTAGTTGGCAAGCCCAGCAGTCAGACGATTTTTGTAGTTGATGATGAGGTTTGCGCACATGTCAGGAGGAATTTTGGTCCACTCCTCTCTGCAGATCATCTCTAAATCATTAAGATTTTAAGGCTGTCGCTTGGCAACTCGGAGCTTCAGCTCCCTCCATAAGTTTTCTATGGGATTAAGGTCTGGAGACAGGCTAGGCCACTCCTTTATCTGCTTCTTTTTGAGCCCCTCTTTTGTTATCTTGGCTGTAGGTTTTGGGTCATTGTCCTGCTGGAAGACCCAGTCACGACCCATTTTTAATGTCCTTGTGGAGGGAAGGAGGTTGTCACTCAGGATATTACGGTACATGGCTCCATCCATTCTCCCATTGATGCGGTGAAGTAGTCCTGCGCCCTTAGCAGAGGAACACCCCAAAACATAATGTTTCCCCCTCCATGCCTGACAGTGGGGACGGTGTTCTTTGGCTCATAGGCAGCATTTCGCTTCCTCCAAACACGGCGAGTTGAGTTAATGCCAAAGAGCTCAATTTTTGTCTCATCTGACCACAGCACCTTCTCCCATTCACTCGCAGAATCATTGGCAAATGTTAGACGGGCCTGCACATGGGCCTTCTTGAGCAGGGGGACCTTGCGGGCACTGCAGGATTTTAATCCATTAAGGCGTAATATGTTACCAATGGTTTTCTTGGTGACTGTGGGCTCAGCTGCCTTGTTTTGGGGGTGTTTTTCTGCTAAGGGCACAGGACTACTTCACCGCATCAATGGGAGAATGGATGGAGCCATGTACCATAAAATCCTGATTGAAAATAATAATAATAACTTTATTTATATAGCGCCAACATATTCCGTAGCACTTTACAAATCAGAGGACACATGAACACACCATATGAGACATTACAATGTGACAAAGAAATAAACATATCAAATAATAGTAGTGAGGGCCCCGCTCGCAAGAGCTTACATTCTGTGAGGAGATAGGGGGACAAAAGAGGTCAGAGGGCTTGTTTGCTACAATGGTCCAGCCATCTTTTAATAGAAAAGGTCATATAACTGAAGTTGTATGAACCTGTCACCAGCCGGTATCTGTGAATAAACAGATACTAAGTGCAAGGAGTGCAGGGTAACTTCTAGATGGAGGAGACAGGATCTGAGATGGATGGGAAACCAATACAGCGACTGACACAGGGTAGATGTATCTGTGTACAGGTTTGACAGAAAGATGAGTCTGGGGGCCGCATTCAGGACAGATTGTAGAGGGAGAGATTAGTAAGAGGAAACTCAATTAGAAGAGAATTGCAGTAGTGAAGACGAGAGAGAATCAGAGCGACAATGAGGGGATTTGATGTTTCCACGGTGAGAAAAGGGCGAATTCTAGAGATGTTTTTAAGGTGCAGGTGGCAAAAGCGAGCAAGTGTCTGAATATGTGGGGTAAAGGTGAGATCTGAATAAAATACAACCCCCAGACAGCGGGCATGCCGCCTTGGGGTAATAGAAAGGCCACAGACAGAAATGGAGATATCAGGGTTAGGTCGGTTACCAGATGGAGGGAACACAAGAAGTTCAGTTTTTGAAAGATTCAATTTCAGATAAAGAGAAGACCTGATGTTAGAGACAGCAGAGAGACAGTCACTGGTGTTCTGTAGTAGTGCAGGGGTGATGTATATAGTTGGGTATCATTTGCATAAAGATGGTATTGAAAGCCAAATTTGCGAATGGTTTGTCCAACTGGGGCTGTATACAGAGAGAAGAGGAGGAGGCCTAGGACCGAGCCCTGAGGAACCCCAACTGCAAGAGGAAAATAAATAGCACCAGCGAATGATACACTAAATGAGTGGTCAGAGAGATAGGAAGAAAACCAAGAGAGAGCGTTATCCCTGAGGCCAATAGAGTGGAGCATAGTGAGGAGGAGTTTGTGGTCTACAGTGTCAGATACTGCTGAGAGATCCAGAAGAATAAGTAGTGAATAGTTCCCTTTAGATTTAGCCATCAAGAGATTGTTGGAGACCTTTGTGAGGGCCGTTTCTATAGAGTATAGTACACGAAAACCTGATTGTAAGGGGTCCAGAAGAGCGTTAGCAGAGAGATAGCAGATTAGGCGGGAGTAGACTAAGCGTTCCAGGAGTTTGGAGATAAAGGGGAGGTTAGAGACAGGTCGGTAGTTAGCAGCACAGGATGGGTCAAGGGAGGGTTTATTCAGTAGTGGGGTTATGACAGCATGTTTGAAGGAGGAGGGAAAAATTCCAAAAGAAAGAGAGGTTAAAAATTTTAGTAAGGTGAGTTGTAAAAGTAAGGGACAGAGACTGGAGGAAGTGTGACGGGATTGGATCGCTTGTGCAAGTAGTGGGGCGAGAAGAAGAAAAGAGCTGGGAGACTTCTTCTGTTACTGGGTCAAATAATGAGAGTTCACAATGAGGAGCAAGGGGACTGATGCCACTTGGAGAATGGGTTATTTCCTGACGGATGTTGTTGATTTTGTCTTTAAAGTATGTGGTGTGAGTATGTGAGCCAGAGGGCGCTGTTGAGCGACCCAGGCCCAGCCCTGAAAAGGCTCTCAGCCACGCCTTTGAGGGGGACGTGTAACTCCAGTGGACTGGAGTATCCTGCACAGAGCAGGAAATGCTGGCCCAGTTGGACAGATAGACGGTCTGTCCCAGAGGGCTGGCGTCCACAGAGGACTGTTGCTGGAGCTGAGCAACAGTCAGGACAGTTAGGGGCTCAAGGAGTGAGTTAGGCCCTAACTGTGGAATAGGTTTTTTTTGTTGTTTTGTTATGTTGCAGTTAAGCTGAATAAAGCCACGTTTTATTTTACACTTGGACCGTCTGAAAGCTATCTTTCCGGCGCCCAGTACCACGAACCACCGCTGTCCGGACCAGGACAAGCCGCCATTTTGAGTGTAATTCCCCTAAGCTGTCACATATGGTGGAGAATCGCGCGCATAAAGAGATCCACGCAAGTCCTGGAAGACAAGTGGTTTGTGACTGCAGTACTGCAAAGTGTGCATTGTGGCCTACAGCTGGAAGAAATCTGTGATTTCAACTGAAGAAACCCAGGAGGGGGTGAGTGAATTGCAACATAGCAATGTGTTTGTAAAACCTGGTGAAAGTAAAACTCTGGAAGAGGAATCCAGGGAATGGACTTTGTGTATACTGTGGCACAGAAGTCTGTGAAGTGTTTGCTGATGGCAAGAAAGTAAGCAATGTGTGTAGAAGCTGGATATTGCAAACAGTCTATGTGAAAGGCTATGGTGCCATGTTGGTGTTTTCTGTGGAAGACAGAAGAAAATGCTGGTTGTTGTAGTGCCACATAAGTTAACTGTTTGAATATATGTGACTGCAGAAGATAGCAAAAAAGGTTGTTGCCGGTTGAACCCAAGGTTGCTGTGGAATATTGTGTAATCTTGTTAGTAAAACATGGGCAAGAAAAAGAGAATTTCAGCTTGTAAAAAAGCAGAGAAGTCATGCACAGGTTTATTAGTGCAGCAGTCTGAATGCAGAGAGACGCAAAACCCGGAACAGATCAGGTGGAATGCAAGAAAAGATAATGGGTTGCATGAGAGTGATGCAGTTTGTCTAAAGCACCTCTGTTCTATGATTGAATATGTCCCTGCTGACTGTATGTCTCATATTGGAGTGCATCAAAGCACCAAAGATGAAAATATTATGGTGCAGCAGCTTCAAGTTGAGATTAAAGCCAACAGGTTCTTGTATGAAGCTGAAATATCTGATTGAAAATGGCAACTTGAGGTATCAGAGAAAGAGAACCTTTGGTTGAAGAAAGAGCTTGACTCTATAAAGAGTTTATATCCTAGTCATTGTGAAAATGTGGTACTGGGTTTGCCTGGAATGGACTGTGTCACTAAGAAGGAGTTTGCTGATATGAAATGTGCTCTATCTAATAAAGTTATACAGAGTGTAGAGCAAAAGCAAGTGCTTGAGAAGCAATTGCAGGATTTAAAGGAGCAGCATGTCCAAGACTCCATTGCCAAAGAGAGTGTCATTCAAAAATTAAGAGATGACCTTGAAACTGCTAAACGTGAGAGAAGTGAATTTTTGCAGACATTGCAGTCAGAGCAAAACTTGCATCAGGTTCGCTTAAATAGTGAAATCCACGAATGGCGAAGCAGAGCTGGAGTTCTGGAACAAAGAGAAAGGGAACTTAAAGCTAGAATATGCAGCCTGGAGAGGACGCTGTCAGGATTTTTTGAAGATAATGAGACGTTGTCTGTTTTGGTGCAAAATAAAGACGAAGAATTGAATAATGTCACAGGGCTTCTTTCTCAAGCAGACAGCAAGTTTATCAAACTTTCCAAAGATTTTTCTACACTAGAATCTCAGCTTCAGGACACTCAGGAACTTTTGCAAGAAGAAACCCAGCAGAAGCTTGACCTTAGTACAAAACTAAAACAAATGGAAGATGAGAAAAATGGTTTCCTTGAGCAACTAGAGGAAGAAGAGATAGCAAAAAGAGATTTGACAAAGCGGATTTCAACACTACAGGCTCAGGCCACTGATATGAAGAAAAAAATGGAGGATAGTATTGGGTCCTTGGACTCTGTTGAAGAACTAAAGGAAAAGTTGCAAAAGGAGCTAGAAGCTACAAATCAACGGTTTGAGGAGAAGGCTGCTGCTTATGACAAACTTGAGAAGATGAAAATTAGACTTCAGCAGGAACTAGAAGATGTAGGTGTAGATCTTGATCATCAACGTCGGATGGTGCCAAATTTGGAAAGGAAGCAGAAAAAGTTTGATCAGCGGCTTGGTGAAGAGAAGACTCTTTCTGCTAGATATGCAGAAGAACGTGACCGTGCTGAAGCAAAGGCTCGTGGAAAAGAGACCAAAGCTCTTGCCTTGGCTCGCTCCCTAGAAGAGGCCCTTGAATTGAAGGCCGAGTTAGAGAGGCTCAACAAGCAGTGCTTGTGCACTGAAATGGAGGATTTGGTTAGCTGCATGGATGAAGTTGAGAAAAACCTGGAATCTGTACACATATTGTATGAGAACAAAGCTAATGCTTATGACAAGCTGGAAAAGGCCAAGAGAGAATTGGACCTCCAGATAGAAGACATGAAGATTCAGTTTGAGGGAAATCTGTCTAATTTGTCTGCTGAGATTGTAGATCTAAAAATGCTTGTTGCTAAACTAAAGGTGCAAGTGAACCAGCAGGAGGAAATCAAGAAACAGCTGGAGTTTCAGATGGAACAGTTGAAAGTCGAAGTGGAATCTAAAAGAGAAGAATTGGATCGATTGCAGCAGTCTTTATCCAATACTGAACAGTCGGCATTTGAACTATCTTCAAAGCTGGCAGCACTAGAAGCTGAGAAGGACTCGCTGCAGAGCCTGTTAACCTCTAAAGAATCAGAGCTGTTATCCCTGAAAAATGTGATTCAAGAAATAGAGTCTTTATTCAACCAAGAGCAAGATAAGAGAGCCACTGAGATACGGGACTTGAATGAAAGACTTGACAAAAAGTCTGCAGATGAGCAGAAGCTTTATCAGAAGATGTTGGAGGATCAATTCAATATAATTCAGGGAACAGTGAGGGAAGCAGAAAATATCATTCAGGATGCTGACCTGACAAATGTTAGAAGAACGCTGCAGAATATCCTAGAATTAGGAGACATAGTGGATAAAGAGATGGCATCTACATCTGCTGCCATAGAAGGTGTCAGGAAGATTGAGGAAGTTCTGCAAGTTGCAATAGTAAAAACTGAGATGGAGGCTGCTCAGAAAAATGTGGCAGTTCTGGAGCTGGAATCAGAGATTTGTGCGCTACAGAAGGCGTTAGAATTAGAGAAAGCTGCCGGCATAGATACCAATGATCAGATTATGATGAAACCCCAGGAAGATGCTGCTAAAGGTGGACTTCCTGCAAAATATGAGGAGGCCAAAGAAGGTCCAACAGAAGAAGAAACTGTGATTGGTCACACACTGCCTGTGAGAGTGGGTCCAGCTTCAAACCAATGAGGTCCAAAGCCTAGAGGGCTGTGAGATGGTAAATAAGGTGAAGGGTCACCAAATGTGTGGAACAAGAGTCCGTAAGAAGACTGACCACGCATATGTTGTCCCAACAGCTAAAGTGTCTGAAGCCATTGTGGATAAAGGTGTTGCTGTGCCTGTCTCTAGCCAAATGTCAGGTGGACAAGTGGTGAAAAATGACTCCATGTTGTCTGTGAAGGGGGAGTCAGGAAATAATATAGTCAACCCAAAAAGAGGAGAAGAGGCAGAAGTTGTTTTACCGCCTGATGCTAATAGCAACAAGAAGAGGCTGAGATACAATGTTGCTATGTCCCTAACTAATGGAAGTAACTGTGGTAGAGGTTCTAATGCAGAGACTGAGCAGCCGTCATTTGCATGTAGAAGTAAGAGATGGTTACAGGTCACCAAGGATGTGATAGTTGTTAAAGACATACCAGAAAATGTAGCTCAGCATGATCTATTATGTGAGGGTGTACGGTATGGCCCTGGTGCGGAAGGAGAAGATATTGCAGTATAGAGCTTGTGTATCTCAAACAAAGAGGAGAGCAAGCAACCTATGTCTCCTAAACTTCTAAGCCTTGATGGTGATGGCAAAGTTTGCTTTGGAATGAAGGTTATGGAAAAAGTACCCATGAAACATTTATACTCTAAAGACATTGATGTGCATGAAGTACGTGTTAGTTGGTCTCTGAGCTCCTGTGGATTCATGATAGGTAAAGATGAAGATTCTTACGGCTATTTACTAAAGGGATCAAAGTCATGCAATGGGATGGCTGAAGAGTACGGCGAGAAATGTGATGAAAATGATGTGATCCCTTGTATGGCGAATTTTGAAGGTGATGAAAGAGAACTTGCCTTTGTACAGAATGGCCAGGATCTTGGCGTAGCATTTAAAGTGCTGAAAAAACGGAAAACTCGACTGAGCGGAATTTGGAAGAAGAGACCACCAGATTGGGACTTTAAAGTGATGAGAAAACGGAGAACTCGACGGAGCAGTATTTGGAAGAAAAGACCGCCTGACTGGGACTTCTGGAGAGACACTGAACAGGCATATTTGGTTGAAGAGGGACTTCGTCATAGGATGTCTCGTCCCATTGTAGCTCACCCCATGGGTAGTGAGCTGAGGGTATGTGAGTATGTGAGCCAGAGGGCACTGTTGAGCGACCCAGGCCCAGCCCTGAAAAGGCTCTCAGCCACGCCTTTGAGGGGTGGCGTGTAACTCCAGTGGACTGAAGTATCCTGCACAGAGCAGGAAATGCTGGCCCAGTTGGACAGATAGACGGTCTGTGCCAGAGGGCTGGCGTCCACAGGAGTGGACCAGCTAGGACAGAGAGATAGGCTCTGTCCCAGAGGGCTGGCGTCCACAGAGGACTGTTGCTGGAGCTGAGCAACAGTCAGGACAGTTAGGGGCTCAAGGAGTGAGTTAGGCCCTAACTGTGGCATAGGTTTTTTTTGTTGTTTTGTTATGTTGCAGTTAAGCTGAATAAAGCCATGTTTTATTTTACACTTGGACCGTCTGAAAGCTATCTTTCCGGCGCCCAGTACCATGAACCACCACTGTCCGGACCAGGACAAGCTGCCATTTTGAGTGTAATTCCCCTAAGCTGTCACAGTGGCCATGTCTTGAGCAAAGAAGTCTGTGACAGGTACCCGCACCTTTGGCGTGAGGAGGGAGTGAAAGGTGTCAAACAGCGTTTAGGGTTATTGGATAAAGAAGTGAAGAAAATCTGCAGATGTGCGATATTTTTCACCATAGCCATTCGGCACATCTTGAGTATCGCTGAAAAAATTGGTAGGTGAGCGTTAGTAAAGTCAGAGAAAGAACAGAGCCATAAGAAGACCAGATCAAGGATATTACCATCTTTGTGTGTGGGAGAAGAAGTAAGCTGAGAGAGACCAAGAGACGCGGTTAGTGATAGAAGGCAAGAGGCAGATGGGGAGACAGGGGGGTTAATGGGAATGTTAAAGTCACCCATAATGAGGGTAGGAATTTCACAGGATAGGAAGTTGGGAAGCCATGAAGAAAAGTGATCTAAGAACTGGTAGGGTGAGGCAGGGGGACGATAGATGACAGCTACTTGTAGGGAGAAAGGGCGGAAGAGTCTGATAGTGTGGACCTCAAAAGAGGAGAAAGAGAGCGATGGTACTGGCAGAATGACCTGAAAAATGCATTGTGGTGATAGAAGGACACCAACCCCTCCATCTTGCCTATCCTCAGGTCTAGGGGTGTGTGAAAATTGGAGGGTATCATAACAGAGAGCAGCAGGGGATGCGGTGTCAGACTGTTTAATCCAGGTTTCAGTGACAGCCGCAGGTTAAAAGACTTTGAAATAAAGATATCTTGAGTAATGTCAAGATTGTTGCAGAGTGAACGGGCGTTCCAGAGAGCACAAGAGAAAGAGACTGGTGAAGGAGATGGCAGACAACAAATATTAATAAAGTTAGAAGGGTTTCTTGGTGAGACAGGTACAGAGTTGAGCAACTTCAATCTAGTCACCTCATTAGTGAATGGTCTAGATTGGAGTTGCTGGGGGTAGAACCTGCTAGAACAGGGGTCGGCAACCCCCGACACGCGTCCCAAGAGTGGCACGCAAGGCATATTTCCCTGGCACGGGCAACGGAGTCCTCACCCAGATATGTGCCTGATCCTATTAAAATTTCATGAGCGCCAGGTGCTGCCTGAAGATGGATGTGGCAGCACCCGGTGTCTGCACAGTCTATGTACAGTAGTGAAGCCGGTAACTGCCGGCTTCACTACTGTACCTGAGTGAATTGCTCAGTATTGGTTAAAGCTATAAAGAAACACTTGGATTCATTTTAAAGATGAGAATTTCATCTTTAAAATGATACCTAGATCACCGTGATCGTCCTTACACATCCTGAGCGATTAGCTGGTGAAAACGATGTTCGGCATTGAAATCCCAATGCCGATCTCAATTCCCGACATCGTTTTAACAGTGAATCGCTCTGAATCTATAACGTCTATCATGGCGATCTTTGTATCTTTTTAAAGATGAGATTCTCATCTTTAAAATGAATCCAGTTGCATCTTTGTGGCCCTAACAGATCCTTAGAAATGGGGCTCTAAAATGTCCCCCCCTCCTGCCTCAGGCAGCATCTTAGAGCTAAGGAAGGAGGGGGAGGAGGAGCTGCAGACTGCAGAGACAATGATAACTCATCATTGTCTGTGCATAAGCTAGAGATGACCCCAGGGGGGATAGCAGAGACTTCCATCCATGTTATCCCCTCTCCTATCAATCAGAGAGCTTACTGTACTTTTGCTCTCTGATTGTCACATACAGGAATAATGTAATACCCCTCTGAGCCTAATCACAGGGGTATTCTTATGTAATACCCCTCTGAACCTAACCAGTAAGTTTATTGGCGCTGTGACCCAGATGTTTACCATCGTCCAGGTCGCAGCGCCAAAAGTGTCGCACCGCCAAAAGTGTCGCACCAAACACTTACACAACACATGCACAAAGTCACTAATAAAATTTACATTTTTTCGCTGTCCCTGTCCTGTCCATACCTGATCTTTATAGAGTAAATTACGCCGCCCACCTCTCTAGTGATATCCGTTACACGCTAAAATAATAGCAATAGCAATTATCACTAGCAATGAACGTATAAAACATTTCTGACAAACGGAAGTTCCGTCAGTCAGATAATAAATTTTTACCCATTAAATGTGTATAAAATACTAGTTTTTGGCAGTTTTCAGATACTGTGTGCAGGGGCCGCTATGGGGCATAATACAGTGTGCAGGGGTTGTCAGACTTACAATTATTGACCGGCACTCCAAGTACCTCAACTTTGATTTCTTTAATCGAAATCGGCACGCCGAACAAAAAAGGTTGCCTACCTCTGTGCTAGAACCAACTCCAATGTAGACAGTTCATTACTGAGGTGACTAGAATGGAGATATTACAGGAGCTGCCGCCAGAAACTCCAATCTATTCCCCTCACTACAGGAGAAGCCGGAGAAGAGTCTCTATAGAGAGGATCCTGGAGTCAGAGCTGGCTAAGAGTGACATTATATATAGGAAAGGAGGAAAAACACATTCCTGGACATATATACATATGGCACGCATAAATTTTATATATATATTATATATATATATATGTGTGTGTGTGTATAAGTTATGAGTGCCATACGTATATATAATTTTCTCCAAACAAGTTCCGTGACCGGGCAAATATAGCCTGCGCAGGGCGGTGACGCCTCAGCCTGATGTATTTATTATATCTCGCGCAACTTTCTTGTTGTGAGTTATAATGGAAATCTATGGCAATTCATAAGTGACATAGGTCTAAACTGTGATGTATCGCTGTGCACCGGATTTATCAGTATATACACTACCGTTCAAGAGGACAGTTTTTTTCAACGAAGATAACATTAAATGAATCAGAAATACACTCTGTGAAGAATATCGCCTCGCCCAGCCGCCTGCGATCAAACTTCTTTCTTAACCTCCCACTCACACACCGTGAATAGACCGGGTCATAGGACAGAACGAAACAAGAGATATAAATTTTATATGTTTAATAACCCAAGTGGGTCGGTATGAATTAATAGCATATACAGAAATATACAATATTAATATGATCAAGCATAAACATACAAGCAAAAGAGCAATGATACGGCACAAAACAAAAATGGAAATAAAAGAGAAAATACCGGCATAGGCTCGTAGTCCGTTTCTCTAGGCCACAGCAGAGTTTTGGGCCTAGGGCGCAAGTTGCATAAAACAATCCTTCTACATGTTGTCCAGAACAAAGTGAAAGGCTTCAGGCCTCAATGCTAGGCCCTCAATGCATTCCTCAGTAGGGCAAGCTCTCTCCTCTTCTCCCAGATCAGAGCTCCTTACTGCCTCTTTGCTGAATGACCCAAGAATCCAGGTCTGCCCACAGCATATGGCTAGTGCTCCACCCACCCCTTGCACCCAGGCAGCCCCCCTTCTCCCTCCTTTGCAGAACCCTCAGAGAGATGGGTGAAGTTAAGGTCACTGGCTTGCTACCCCCCCATCGCCATCTGGCCAGGGATAATAAAAGTGCCTGGCTATAGCAAGCCATCTCCAATGAACACACATAAAACCAGTGAAGCGTATCATCCAGCAATGTAAAACCCAAGTTAAACACAACATTCCAACAGGTAGGGGGAGGACGGACATGAGCAAGTAAAAATACATTTCTAAGAAAGATGTACAACTGAGGGTCGGTTCATCACACCTCCCCTTTTAGAGCGTGTCGGGAGGAAGGACGATCCTAAGATCACCTTCCGCGGACACCTTGGCGGCCCTCACCCCGCCAGGACCTGCGCTGGTCCCTGACCATATTCCTGGCGTACTGATACCCTCTTCCTCTCCTGTCTGAATGGAGACTCTTCTAAGGCTCAGGCTCTGAATTAAGTAGACCTGGCTACCTCCTGCTTGCTCTGGGTCCCTCCCCCGAGTGCTGGCGTCCCTCAGACTCACAACCCCAGGCCCTTGTGGTACCGGTGCTGAGACCCCATCCCGGCAGTCTCCGCCCACCTGGCTACCCCCGGCCTGCACTGGGACCTCGTTCTGAGTGCTGGCATCCCACAGATCCGCACTCGCAACCCCAGGCCCTTGTGGTACTGGTGCTGAGACCCCATCCCGGCAGTCTCCGCCCACCTGGCTACCCCCGGCCTCCACTGGGACCTCGTTCTGAGTGCTGGCATCCCGCAGATCCACACTCGCAACCCCAGGTCCTTGAGATACCAGTTCAGAGACCCCATCCCGGCAGTCTCTCAGGGTCTCTCCCACACTAGCCGCTAGTTGGGAGAGTTCTAGGGGATTCTGCACCTCCCCCTTTGCTTCCAAACCTACATCCTGTTCCTCCTGTACTTGGGCGGGTGATGGTGATACCTTGGGCAAATGACTGAGATCATGCTTCCCCAAACCATCCCCCCACAATACATTGACAGGTAATACATTTGACACACCCCCTTCTTGGGTCCCACCTCCAGCACCCCATGCCATCTGCACTTGGGCCATGGGCACTCCTGGAATAGAACGAGACAGAAGAGACGTGCATGCCTCATATCCGTCAGACTCCTCCGGCTCCAGTGTGGGGAGGCTAGTCATGGCGGTCTCAGTGCCATCTCCGGGTGACAGAGGGAACGGCTCAGGGGTCGGAGCGCCTTCCACCCCTCTAGCACTCTGGCTGCGGGTCACCACCGCAACACCAGCAGTCCGTTCCTCATCCGGATCGGCCCTGAGATCCCCGTGACCCACCTGACCACCTGGCACATTGTCATCAGTTGGGTGCTTATCGGATGCACTGGGCAAAATTGTAGAAGTCGCTTCCAGTGACTCAGAAGAGCTACCCTGTACACTTTCACAACAAGCATTGGCAATTACATTGACAGTACATTCATTAGCAATTGTTAATTCACACCGGGCCTCAATGAGATCTGTGGTAGACATATTAACAAGCTGGGAGGGGAGACGCCCCCACAGATGTGGGTGTGTCTACCGACCCGGTCTCACTGGCTCCTAGCACTGGAGTGAACAAAGCATCGATAACATTTTTGCTGAGCTGGGTTGCAGGAAGCTCCTTTGCATCTTCCCGGCTCTCAGCGGAAAGCAACTCATTAGCATTTACACTTACTGCCATGGGAAGTATCTCAGAGGGGCTACCCTGGAAATCTGAAAGGCAAGAATTAGCAATTACAGTGCTGGCCAAAAGTATTGGCACCCCTGCAATTCTGTCAGATAATACTCAATTTCTTCCAGAAAATGATTGCAATCACAAATGCTTTGGTAATAAGATCTTCATTTATTTTGCTTGCAATGAAAAAACACAAAAGAGAATGAAAAAAAAGTCAAATCATTGATCATTTTACACAAAACTCCAAAAATGGGCCGGACAAAAGTATTGGCACCCTCAGCCTAATACTTGGTAGCACAACCTTTAGACAAAATAACTGCGAACAACCGCTTCCGGTAACCATCAATGAGTTTCTTACAATGCTCTGCTGGAATTTCTCCAGGTCCCTGAGATGTGAAGGGCGCCTTCTCCAAACTGCCATTGTGAGATCTCTCCACAGGTGTTCTATGGGATTCAGGTCTGGACTCATTGCTGGCCATTTTACAAGTCTCCAGTGCTTTCTCTCAAACCATTTTCTAGTGCTTTTTGAAGTGTGTTTTGGGTCATTGTCCTGCTGGAAGACCCATGACCTCTGAGGGAGACCCAGCTTTCTCACACTGGGCCCTACATTATGCTGCAAAATTTGTTGGTAGTCTTCAGACTTCATAATGCCATGCACATCGTCAAGCAGTCCAGTGCCAGAGGCAGCAAAGCAACCCCAAAACATCAGGGAACCTCCGCCATGTTTGACTGTAGGGACCGTGTTCTTTTCTTTGAAGGCCTCTTTTTTTTTTTTTCCTGTAAACTCTTTGTTGATGCCTTTTCCCAAAAAGCTCTACTTTTGTCTCATCTGACCAGAGAACATTCTTCCAAAAAGTTTTTGGCTTTCTCAGGTAAGTTTTGGCTTTTTTATGTCTCTGGGTCAGAAGTGGGGTCTTCCTGGGTATCCTACCATAGAGTCCCTTTTCATTCAGACGCCGACGGATAGTACGGGTTGACACTGTTGTACCCTCGGACTTCAGGGCAGCTAGAACTTGTTTGGATGTTAGTCGAGGTTCTTTAGCCACCATCCGCACAATCTTTCATTGAAATCTCTTGTCAATTTTTCTTTTCCGTCCACATCTAGGGAGGTTAGCCACAGTGCCATGGGCTTTACACTTCTTGATGACACTGCGCACGGTAGATACAGGAACATTCAGGTCTTTGGAGATGGACTTGTAGCCTTGAGATTGCTCATGCTTCCTCACAATTTTGCTTCTCAAGTCCTCAGACAGTTCTTTGGTCTTCTTTCTTTTCTCCATGCTCAATGTGGTACACACAAGGACACAGGACAGAGGTTGAGTCAACTTTAATCCATTTCAACTGGCTGCAAGTGTGATTTAGTTATTGCCACCACCTGTTATGTGCCACAGGTAAGTAACAGGTGCTGTTAATTACACAAATTAGAGAAGCATCACATGATTTTTCAAAGGGTGCCAATACTTTTGTCCACCCCCTTTTTTATGTTTGGTGTGGAATTATATCCAATTTGGCTTTTTGACAATTCTTTTTGTGGTTTTCCATTGAAGACAAATTAAATGAAGATATTATTACCAAAGCATTTGTGATTGCAATCATTTTCTGGAGGAAATTGAGTAATATCTGACAGAATTGCAGGGGTGCCAATACTTTTGCCCAGCACTGTACATTGACATTGCATTCATGCATTGATTCACAGTGAACTGCATGGGTGAATGGCTCAGCCCGGGTCACACTGAGGGGGCTCTCATCACCCGCAGATGTGGGCGGGGCTACAGCCAGGTCAGCATTCCACAATACCTCATTCACATGCTCACTGATTACTTTAGCTGGGCACACAGCAAGGGGAGACAAAATGCTGACCCCTCCCTCTGCCTGCGTGACAGGCTTCAACACCACATTAAAATCATCCTTCAGTACAGACATTTTGTCACAGCAAGGTGGGGCTGCTCCCACCCCATATTGGGACACCAAGAGCCCCAAATCTGTTCCAGTAATACATTGGCAGGCAGATCAGACATTAGCCCCACATCACGCATTCCTTTTCCCGCACCCCAGTCCAAATGGACGCAAGCCATGGGAACAGTTACGCGTTCTTGTCCAATACCCCTCAGGGTCAGAGTCTTTCCAGGGATAATACTGTCCGCAGGGACCAAGTCAGGTTGCACCAGAGTAACATCCGCCCCAGTGTCCCGAAATCCCATGACTTTACCCCCCACAATGACCTGTTGACGGTTGGCATCGGATTGCAACCCCTCCCTCCCCACCAAGTATACAGATGGGCCAGCTGCCGTGGCTGGGGCAACAGGGGGGTTCTTAGAGCGGTTGGGGCACTCCGCCTTGAAATGTCCTGGCTGGTTACAGGCATGACACCGCCGGGCCTCTCCTTGGGACTTGGAGGGGGTCCCCGGGGCGCCCAGAGTTCTTGGGACAGGGGAAGTAGAGGGGGCACCCGGGACAGAGTTTGTCTTACCCCACTTGGAGACTGCAGGCTGTGGTGAACTCCAGCTTTGCCCCTCCTTCCAGCTTGAGGGTCTCTGCAGTGTGGCTTCTCTCTTGATCCCTTGCTCCCTTGTGGACACATAGTCGTCAGCAATCTCTGCAGCCTTCTCTGCTGTTTTGGGTTTCCAATCACACACGAACTGGCGGACCTCCAGAGGGCACACCTGGAGAAATTGTTCCTTTATCATAAGATCCCCAATTCCCTCAAACGTGGTGACAGTAAGTCCTTTGATCCACTGCCAGAATGTAACCTGTAAGTGGTGCAGAACATCCGCATAGCTCTCTGTGGGACCCCGCTGGATATTCCGGAACTTTTTGTGGTACACCTCCGGCGTGAGCCGGTATCTCCGGATCAGCGCCGCTTTGATGGTCTCATAGTCCGCTCCTCTGGTAAGTTTGTGGAAACATCCAGGCCTTTTCCCTTCAGCCGGGGAGACAGGTAACGGGCCCATTCTGCCTGGGGAATATGATACTGCTTACACGCCCTCTCAAATCCCCGCAAGAACGAGTCCAAATCCCCGTTTTCTTCCAAGATTGGAAAGTCCTCAGATCGGATCTTTAGTGCTTGGGTTCCTGGAGTTTGTGCAGGAGAAGGTTGCACCTGCCGGGGAAGTTCCAGCTTTTTTAGCTCAAGCTGATGCTCCCTCTCCACTTGGCATTCACGGGCCTCTCGCTCAGCCCGACGCTCTGCAGCTTCTCTCTCCGCCCGGCGCTCTGCAGCAGCAGCTTGGTACTGGTGAATCACCTTCAGACGGGTGCTATAGTCACTGGCGTCTATCTGCTGTAAGGCCATTTGCAAGTATAAGTCCGTTACCCCCACAGAAATGGGGTTACTGGTCCCTCCAGGCACAGATACCTCTGGGGTCCGGGCACCTGCTGAACCATCTGGCATGGTGATGTTTTCTTGTGCCAGCCCCTCAGGACTTTGCTCCTCGTCCTGCCCGGCTGCAGCACCTTCCATATCAGCCATCTGCGCAGCGTTTGTATCAGTCAGTTGCTGACGTCCCCTGACTCCACTTCTCAGAGACCGAGACATCCACTGGAAGTCGTTGCCAAATAAAAGGACAGAAAAAAGAAGAAGGGAGGGAACAGTACTTTACCAAACTTTCACCGTATTTTAAGCTTGATCTCATACCACGCTCGTTCCATAGGATTGCCGCAATCTCCAGTGTCTGCGTGATACCACACCCACATACTGTTATCCTAAGATCCCACAATGCTGCCACCACTGTGAAGAATATCGCCTCGCCCAGCCGCCTGGCACGCCTGCGATCAAACTTCTTTCTTAACCTCCCACTCACACACCGTGAGTAGACCGGGTCATAGGACAGAACAAAACGAGCGATATAAATTTTATATGTTTAATAACCCAAGTGGGTCGGTATGAATTAATAGCATATACAGAAATATACAATATTAATATGATCAAGCATAAACATACAAGCAAAAGAGCAATGATACGGCACAAAACAAAAATGGAAATAAAAGAGAAAATACCGGCATAGGCTCGTAGTCCGTTTCTCTAGGTCACAGCAGAGTTTTGGGTCTAGGGCGCAAGTTGCATAAAACAATCCTTCTACATGTTGTCCAGAACAAAGTGAAAGGCTTCAGGCCTCAATGCTAGGCCCTCAATGTATTCCTCAGTAGGGCAAGCTCTCTCCTCTTCTCCCAGATCAGAGCTCCTTACTGCCTCTTTGCTGAATGACCAAAGAATCCAGGTCTGCCCACAGCATATGGCTAGTGCTCCACCCACCCCTTGCACCCAGGCAGCCCCCCTTCTCCTTCCTTTGCAGAACCCTCGGAGAGATGGGTGAAGTTAAGGTCACTGGCTTGCTATCCCCCCATCACCATCTGGCCAGGGATAATAAAAGTGCCTGGCTATAGCAAGCCATCTCCAATGAACACACATAAAACCAGTGAAGCGTATCGTCCAGCAATGTAAAACCCAAGTTAAACACAACATTCCAACAGGTAGGGGGAGGACGGACATGAGCAAGTAAAAATACATTTCTAAGAAAGATGTACAACTGAGGGTCGGTTCATCACACACTCTATACATTCTTAGAAATGAAGGCTATTCCATGCGAGAAATTGGCAAAAGAACACAGACATTGGACAGAGGAAGAGTGGAAAAAAGTGTTATGGACAGACGAATCGAAGTTTGAGGTGTTTGGATCACACAGAACATTTGTGAGACGCAGAACAACTGAAAAGATGCTGGAAGACGCCTGACGCCATCTGTCAGCATGGTGGAGGGAATGGGATGGTCTGGGGTTGCTTTGGTGCTGGTAAAGTGGGAGATTTGTAAAAGGTAAAAGGGATTTTAAATAAGGAAGGCTATCACTCAATTTTGTAACGCCATGCCATACCCTGTGGACAGCGCTTGATTGGAGCCAATTTCATCCTACAACAGGACAATGACCCAAAGCGCACCTCCAAATTATACAAGAACTATTTAGGGAAGAAGCCGGCAGCTGGTATTCTATCTGTAATGGAGTGGCCGGCGCAGTCACCACATCTCAACCCCATTGAGCTGTTGTGGGAGCAGCTTGACCGTACGGTACGCAAAAAGTGCCCATCAAGCCAATCCAACTTGTGAGAGGGGCTTCTGGAAGCATGGCGGGAAATGTCTGCAGATGACCTCAGCAAATTAACAGCTAGAATGCCAAAGGTCTGCAATGCTGGAATTGCTGCAAATGGAGTATTCTTTGACAAAAGCAAAGTTTGAAGGAGAAAATTATTATTTCAAATAAAAATCATTATTTCTAACCTTGTCAATGTCTTGACTATATTTTCTATTCATTTTGCAACAAAATAATCTGGGTGACCCCAAACTTTTGAACGGTAGTGTAGTTGCTGCAGGTAAATTCATGGTCTGGGTGTACTCTGTAGTTACTATAGGTAGGTTCATGGTCTGGGTGTATTCTGTAGTTACTATAGGTAGGTTCATGGTCTGGGTGTACTCTGTAGTTACTATAGGTAGGTTCATGGTCTGGGTGTATTCTGTAGTTACTATAGGTAGGTTCATGGTCTCGGTGTATTCTGTAGTTACTATAGGTAGGTTCATGGTCTGGGTGTACTCTGTAGTTACTATAGGTAGGTTCATGGTCTCGGTGTATTCTGTAGTTACTATAGGAAGGTTCATGGTCTGGGTGTACTCTGTAGTTACTATAGGTAGGTTCATGGTCTGGGTGTACTCTGTAGTTACTATAGGTAGGTTAATGGGCTGGGTGTATTCTGTAGTTACTATAGGTAGGTTCCTGGTCTGGGTGTATTCTGTAGTTACTATAGGTAGGTTCATGGTCTGGGTGTATTCTGTAGTTACTATAGGTAGGTTCATGGTCTCAGTGTAGTCTGTAGTTACTATAGGTAGGTTCTTGGTCTGGGTGTACTCTGTAGTTACTATAGGTAGGTTCATGGTCTGGGTGTACTCTGTAGTTACTATAGGTAGGTTCATGGTCTGGGTGTACTCTGTAGTTACTATAGGTAGGTTCATGGTCTGGGTGTACTCTGTAGTTACTATAGGTAGGTTCATGGTCTGGGTGTACTCTGTAGTTACTATAGGTAGGTTCTTGGTCTGGGTGTACTCTGTAGTTACTATAGGTAGGTTAATGGGCTGGGTGTATTCTGTAGTTACTATAGGTAGGTTCATGGTCTGGGTGTACTCTGTAGTTACTATAGGTAGGTTCATGGTCTCGGTGTATTCTGTAGTTACTATAGGTAGGTTCATGGTCTGGGTGTACTCTGTAGTTACTATAGGAAGGTTCATGGTCTGGGTGTACTCTGTAGTTACTATAGGTAGGTTCATGGTCTGGGTGTACTCTGTAGTTACTATAGGTAGGTTCATGGTCTGGGTGTATTCTGTAGTTACTATAGGTAGGTTCATGGTCTGGGTGTATTCTGTAGTTACTATAGGTAGGTTCATGGTCTGGGTGTACTCTGTAGTTACTATAGCTAGGTTCATGGTCTGGGTGTACTCTGTAGTTACTATAGGTAGGTTCATGGTCTGGGTGTATTCTGTAGTTACTATAGGTAGGTTCATGGTCTGGGTGTATTCTGTAGTTACTATAGGTAGGTTCATGGTCTGGGTATATTCTGTAGTTACTATAGGTAGGTTCATGGTCTGGGTGTACTCTGTAGTTACTATAGGTAGGTTCATGGTCTGGGTGTATTCTGTAGTTACTATAGGTAGGTTCTCCTTACAGCAACTTCATTCTAGCTGTCTCACTACACACCTGACTAGAATGGAGTTGCTGCAGGTAGGTTCATGGTCTCGGTGCTTTCTGTGAAAGTCAGCATAGGGTCTATGTCTAACACCAAGCCCCGCACAGCACACAGGCAGGAGCCCGACCCCTCCAATACACAGACTGCACCTCAGTGACCACCACCAGCATCCCCTGCACACACAGCACCACAGGAACGCTCCAGTTACCTGAAGGTAGTACCCCAGGGACCCACACACCACATGGCAGCACCCCTTGGACCCTGCATCATATCCACAAAGATGGAAGTACCCAAGGGACCACCACCAGCACCACCTCACAAACATAGGTAGCACCCCAGGGACCCCCAAACATGCACATAGGTGGCAGCACCCTGGGACCACCTCCAGAACCCCCTCTTACAGAGGCAATACCCCAGGAAACCCCCACACAAAATCAATACCCCAGGGATCCCACACAGACACATACAGCAGCCCCCCAGGGACCCAAAACCCCACAAGACCCTGCCGCCCCTCCAGTACACGTCAGCAGTACCCCAGAGACCCCTTCCCCTTTTAGATGCCAGTGGTACCCCAGGGACGTGTGTTCTTTACCTTTAGATGCTAGAAGCGCACCAGGGACACCTACCCCAATATTTAGATGCCAATGGCACCTGTCTCTCCACCCTCTTTAATTACCAGAATCACACCAGAGACCCCTGCCCACTATCCATGCCAGCAGCAGCACCCTTAGATACCAATAACACCCCAAGGTTCCCTGCCCCCATTAGATGCCAGCAGCGCTCCTAAACATCAGTCCAATCCCCCAGACCCTCCAGGACACAGCCCCATATAAATACATCCCTCCCTCCCCTCAGCCTCCTCCTACATGCAGCCCCATGTAAATACATCCCTCCCCCCCTCAGCCTCCTCCTACATGCAGCCCCATGTAAATACATCCCTCCCTCCCCTCAGCCTCCTCCTACATGCAGCCCCATGTAAATACATCCCTCCCCCCCTCAGCCTCCTCCTACATGCAGCCCCATGTAAATACATCCCTCCCCCCCCTCAGCCTCCTCCTACATGCAGCCCCATGTAAATACATCCCTCCCTCCCCTCAGCCTCCTCCTACATGCAGCCCCATGTAAATACATCCCTCCCCCCCTCAGCCTCCTCCTACATGCAGCCCCATGTAAATACATCCCTCCCTCCCCTCAGCCTCCTCCTACATGCAGCCCCATGTAAATACATCCCCCCCTCAGCCTCCTCCTACATGCAGCCCCATGTAAATACATCCCTCCCTCCCCTCAGCCTCCTCCTACATGCAGCCCCATGTAAATACATCCCTCCCCCTCAGCCTCCTCCTACATGCAGCCCCATGTAAATACATCCCTCCCCCCCCCTCAGCCTCCTCCTACATGCAGCCCCATGTAAATACATCCCTCCCCCTCAGCCTCCTCCTACATGCAGCCCCATGTAAATACATCCCTCCCTCCCCCTCAGCCTCCTCCTACATGCAGCCCCATGTAAATACATCCCTCCCTCCCCTCAGCCTCCTCCTACATGCAGCCCCATGTAAACAATCCTATCTCTCCCTCCCCTCAGCCTCCTCCTACATGCAGCCCCATGTAAATACATCCCTCCCCCCTCAGCCTCCGCCTACATGCAGCCCCATGTAAACAATCCTATCTCTCCCTCCATCCTCCAGTCCTCACTGCTTTCAGTTTTCCATCTACACGAGCTCCGTTTCCGCTTCCTGTATAGAGCACAGAGCTGTGATAGCCCCGCCCTCCTCGGAGAGGCCCCGCCCCTTCCCGTGACATCACACATAGGAGAAATTCCATTCTAGCTACGACCGTGCAGGAGAAGGTAAGTGTGTAAGTTAATTAAAGAAAAAAGAATTGGAGGAGAGTGTGAGGCAGACTGTGATTGTTGTGCGATGCTGGGCATTTCCACCATGAGGAGATGGAAGTGGTTATATTAAGAGGAGGAAGGAAAAAGAGCAGTGACCTGAGAGCCAGATGTTATACTGCCCCCTAGAGATGGCCAGTGGGTAAGAGAACAAGAAGTGAGGACTGAGAGGAGATCTGTTCTGGAATCTGCTTAGAGCACTGAGCACTTTAACCCTATGTACACCTGTGTGTGCCTCAGATGTCGGGCTGAGCTTACAGCAGAATGCAGTCGGGGACATTCGGAGAGACATCCAAGGACATTCAGTGATGTAATCACCTCTATGGGGGCTTCCGAACTAATCGGAATGGATCTGAAGCCCCCATAGACGTGAATACATCACACAATGCACAAGGATGTCACTCTGAATGTCATCCGACTGCATTCTGCTGCAAACTCAACACCTCATTGGAAACACATGGCGTCATGTGCATGGGGTCTAACACTGCCAGAGTGAGAGGAGGGACATAGGGAATAGGCAGGGCTATGCGGCGATTTTGGTTGCGACTAAAGATCATCAGGTCGCCCTGTGACTCCTTTACTAATGGAGCTGAATTGTGACTCTTAGTGTACCATGACTTCTATTTGCAAAAAAGTTAAGCAGTCTTAATATTTATTGAGGTTTTTCAGTAAAAAACAAGGTCATAGAGGGCATGAATAGCGAATTAATGAAGGATAGTATACAATTCCACACAAGGAAATAGCATAACAATGAAAATCAGGTGGAGAGATAATGACGAGATCATCGGATTCATGGATAACACAGTGACTAAGTAACAAACAAGACTATCTGACTAAAAAGGGACACTGCATGATAAATCCGTAATGTGTTGTAGAATTATGAGACGTATTGCATAAGAAAATATGATGAACAGGTGGAGAATACACAGAGAAGATGAAACAATAGAAGAAATAAGGTAGAGAAAAAGATAAGGAAGAGGAGGATGAAGGGAGAAAGAAAGGGGAAGTCACACAATGGATACAACAGGGAAGACATTAAGGGCAGGATTTCCTGTGGTGCAGGGGAAAACCACAAGGCACAAGAAAGGTCTGAACGTCAGGTCATGTTTCAGGGTCAGGTGAATCTCCTAACCAGGTGTGGAATAGAGAACATCCTTTACAGAAGGTCCAGGGCAACCACAATAGAGCAGCCTGGTAAGATTACTGCCATGAGAGACGCCATGCAATGAAGAGGGTCAAGGAGAGATCTGTGGGGTACAGAGGAGTGAAGTGCTAGTTACCAGGGGAGAATACCAAATACCTCGCGCAGAAGGTCTGGAGGGCATTACATGTCTATTGTACATGCAATATCGTACCCACTTCTGAAAGACAAAACTAACAAAGATCAGACATGTCCGATGTAGCTCATCTGGGCAATGGTACGGCATGAGAGGATCTGGGCTGGGCGTACCATGAAGAGTTGATGAATTCAATCTGGTTTAAGGCCCTTTTACAAATTCCGACTAGGCAGCAATGATCGGGAATGGAAGTGCCTGAAGAACATTTGTTTGTGATCATTGGCAGCTGTTTGGCTGTATTTTAATGCGTTATCATTGATGTATGGGGGCGGGTGAACGAATTGTCCTAGCATAGTTTATGTTACAAACACAATATGGTCACCTAAAAAGGCTTGTTCCCAATACCTGGCCTGAGGTCGGCTCTGTGTAAAGGGGCCTTTACATTTTCCCATCGCCAGCGCTGATGTTTCCGGGGTCTTCAGTCTTTTTATATCACAACCCCCAGAGAAAGTGCTAAAGTGAGACGTAGACGGAGGACATGGAAACTGCTCTGACCACATACAGAACAGCGTGGAAATGTCTTCACATTCATCTCATGTTCCCATTTATACCAAGAGAAGAACATACAAGATCTACACTTTATTATCTATCACATATTATCTCCAGGAATAGAGAACTGAATCCTGTCTGTGGACATTTACCTGACTGACCAGTCACGGATGGAAAGCGAGAGGGGCAAGATGGCAGAAAGTCTAATAAATCTCACCCTAGAGATACTGTACCAGCTTACTGGAGAGGTGAGAGATTCTGATGATGTCACATTACATCATTCTTATCTATAGTAATAACAGATGATATGACTGGAGAGGTGAGAGATTCTGATGATGTCACATTACATCATTCTTATCTATAGTAATAACAGATGATATGACTGGAGAGGTGAGAGATTCTGATGATGTCACATTACATCATTCTTATCTATAGTAATAACAGATGATATGACTGGAGAGGTGAGAGATTCTGATGATGTCACATTACATCATTCTTATCTATGGTAATAACAGATGATATGACTGGAGAGGTGAGAGATTCTGATGATGTCACATTACATCATTCTTATCTATAGTAATAACAGATGATATGACTGGAGAGGGGAGAGATTCTGATGATGTCACATTACATCATTCTTATCTATAGTAATAACAGATGATATGACTGGAGAGGTGAGAGATTCTGATGATGTCACATTACATCATTCTTATCTATAGTAACAGATGATATGACTGGAGAGGTGAGAGATTCTGATGATGTCACATTACATCATTCTTATCTATAGTAATAACAGATGATATGACTGGAGAGGTGAGAGATTCTGGACATGTATGTAGTGATATTTATTAATGTGTCTCTCCATAACCAGGATTACACAGTAGTGAAGAAGACCTCTAGTGGGCGCTGTCAGGCTCCTGTGTCTGAAGGATGGGGGAGAACCCTGAGCCCAATCCCGGGGCCTCCACCTCACTCCCTGATACATGAGGAGAAGATCAATGGACAGAAGATCCTAGAACTCACCAACAAGATGATTGAGCTGCTGACTGGAGAGGTGACACTGCTGGGAATGCTGGGACATTATACAGGAGCTATGAAGGGATCTGGTGATGACTGTATCATTGTGTTGTCAGGTTCCTATAAGGTGTCAGGATGTCACTGTCTATTTCTCCATGGAGGAGTGGGAGTATTTAGAAGGACACAAAGATGTGTACAAGGAGGTGATGATGGAGGATCAGCAGCCCCTCACATCAGCAGGTAATAGACATGACTAAATACACACGGCCTCTCATTATCTGTATGGAAAGAATGAATTCAGTCCCTGTATGTGTTTCCTCCAGTTCCATCCAGTAAGAGAACATCAGCGGAGAGATGTCCCAGTCCTCTTCTAGCACAGGATTGTAAGGAAGAAAATGTCTTTCCCCAGGATGATCAGGTAGATGGAGATAAGGTGACATGAAATCTTCCCTCTGCCCTGTAGAAGGGCTGTGAAGGTCTCGGGGTCAGTCTGGTTTTATCCCACAGTATTAGATGTTTCCTACTTGTGTAATGAGAAAGGTGGAGATGGCAGGATAAAGCTGACCATAGACATGACATGTTGTCTGGATCTTCTCACAGTTTTCTGGCTATGGAGGCTGCTGGTTGGAATAAGGAGCCAACATGGTGGATTTATCCAGGAGACCTGCAGCTATTTGCTCAGATAACTCCTGCTGTCAGTTTTGGTGGTCATGATAATGAATGATCTTTTCTTCTCCTATAAAACCTCCCACGTGACTTCTCCATCCGTCTGGTGACTTTTACAATATTTCCTTCACAGCTTTTGTATGTGGGTGAAGATCTGAACATTATTATTGTTCCGGAGACATATGTGAGGGGAGATGAGGAGTGTAAGGAGGACATTCCTACAGGGAACCGCACAGGTGAGGAGTCACCACTTTATAGAGGCCTGTTCACATTATGTTTGGCTTTCCTTTTGTAATTTACGTATTTCTTTTTTAGATGGAAATTGATTCATTATCATATCTAAAGGTTCTCAGTTCTTTCATGTATTTTGAGTTATATATAAAGAAACGAAAAGCAGGCCAGTGACAGAGCTCTGCTACCCCTCAGCACGGTGGTGATACATAGGGAAACGTTAGATTGCTCATGACTATCTAGGACAGTGATAGCTAACATTTTAAGCTTGGTGTGTCAAAATTCGTTAAAAAAAAACCTCGCTTAACTCGGCTGGGGTGTCACATCTAAAAATATCCATAATTTTGTGATATTTGTTGCTGTAGTAAGAAAAAGAATTATATTTTTGATTTACAGTATGTATTTGTATTATACAGTGCCTTGCAAAAGTATTCGGCCCCCTTGAACTTTTCAACCTTTTGCCACATTTCAGGCTTCAAACATAAAGATATAAAATTTTAATTTTTTTTGGTGAAGAATCAACAAGTGGGACACAATTGTGAAGTGGAACAAAATTTATTGGTTATTTTAAACTTTTGTAAAAAATAGAAAACTGAAAAGTGGGGCGTGCAATATTATTCGGCCCCTTTACTTTCAGTGCAGCAAACTCAGTCCAGAAGTTCAGTGAGGATCTCTGAATGATCCAATGTTGTCCTAAATGACTGATGATGATAAATATAATCCACCTGTGTGTAATCAAGTCTCCGTATAAATGCACCTGCTCTGTGATAGTCTCAGGGTTCTGTTTAAAGAGCAGAGAGCATCATGAAGACCAAGGAACACACCAGGCAGGTCCGTGATACTGTTGTGGAGAAGTTTAAAGCCGGATTTGGATACAAAAAGATTTCCCAAACTGTAAACATCCCAAAGAGCACTGTGCAAGCGATCATATTGAAATGGAAGGAGTATCAGACCTGCAAATCTACCAAGACCCGGCCGTCCCTCTAAACTTACATCTCAAACAAGGAGAAGACTGATCAGAGATTCAGCCAAGAGGCCCATGATCACTCTGGATGAACTGCAGAGATCTACAGCTGAGGTGGGAGAGTCTGTCCATAGGACAACAATCAGTCGTACACTGCACAAATCTGGCCTTTATGGAAGAGTGGCAAGAAGAAAGCCATTTCTCAAAGATATCCATAAAAAGTCTTGTTTACAGTTTGCCACAAGCCACCTGGGAGACACCAAACATGTGGAAGAAGGTGCTCTGGTCAGATGAAACCAAAATTGAACTTTTTGGCCACAATGCAAAACGATATGTTTGGTGTAAAAGCAACACAGCTCATCCCCCTGAACACACCATCCCCACTGTCACACATGGTGGTGGCAGCATCATGGTTTGGGCCTGCTTTTCTTCAGCAGGGACAGGGAAGATGGTTAAAATTGATGGGAAGATGGATGGAGCCAAATACAGGACCATTCTGGAAGAAAACCTGTTGGAGTCTGCAAAAGACCTGAGACTGGGACGGAGATTTATCTTCCAACAAGACAATGATCCCAAACATAAAGCCAAATCTACAATGGAATGGTTCACAAATAAACGTATCCAGGTGTTAGAATGGCCAAGTCAAAGTCCAGACCTGAATCCAATCGAGAATTTGTGGAAAGAGCTGAAAACTGCTGTTCACAAACGCTCTCCATCCAACCTCACTGAGCTCCAGCTGTTTTCCAAGGAAGAATGGGCAAGAATTTCAGTCTCTCCATGTGCAAAACTGATAGAGACATACCCCAAGCGACTTGCAGCTGTAATAGCAGCAAAAGGGGGCGCTACAAAGTATTAACTTAAGGGGGCCGAATAATTTGGCACGCCCACTTTTCAGTTTTTTATTTTTTACAAAAGTTTAAAATAACCAATAAATTTCGTTCCACTTCACAATTGGGTCCCACTTGTTGTTGATTCTTCACAAAAAAATTTAAATTTTTTATATTTATCTTTGAAGCCTGAAATGTGGCAAAAGGTTGAAAAGTTCAAGGGGGCCGAATACTTTCACAAGGCACTGTATGTATTTCTGGCCCATCACGCAGTACATGACCTCCTGTTATCTCCCCCACCTCCACACAGAGTAGTGGCCGACACTTTTTACTCACTTGTCCACACTCCAGTCCTGACTGCCTTCTGCTGCCGCCTCCAGGGTGCGCTATTGCCGGCGCTGAAGAAGGCTGGAACGCTGTACGTAGCGTCCCGGCTTTTTCAGACTCCAGAGTAAAAGCAATTTTATTCTCTTCTTATTTATTTTCTTCTATTACTGAGCACTGCTGCATCATCACTAAACACGCCCATCCTGCATTCAGCTCCTCCCCCTGGGCAGTGAGATTTGATCCTCCCAGTGTCTGTTGATCCTTTCACTGCCCAGGGGGAGGAGCTGAATTCAGGATGGGCGTGTTTAGTGATGATGCAGCAGTGTTCAGTAATAGAAGAAAACGCCCCCTGTGCTCCAAGATCCTCATAATTACTTTTCTTGCAACTAAGTATTATTTCATTAAGAAGTTTAGATGTTGGCATGCTGTCACTTGTAGTACACCAGATTAATTTCTTCTCTCGCTCTACATCACTATCTTATAACCAATCCTTTGACTCATCACAAGTGATTTTTCTGTTCATTAGATAAATCAAACATCATCTGAATTCCTCCATACATGGATACGTGCACCATATGTGGACTGTCTTTAAGTGGAGGAAATGTTTCTGCAGTTTTATATTTACGCTGGCTTCTTTAATTTGCACTGTCTTTTCCTGTAATGACTCTTCTACATCTATAGACATAGGGTCACCTTCAGCAGACATTACATCTATAGACATAGGGTCATCTTCAGCAGAGATTACAGATTGTGCTTCACATCCTCCTGCTGGGATTTCACATCATTATCATGTCTTACTACTTTCTCACACTTACTATAAGTAGTAATGACATCCTCACAGATCTCTGTATCTGTCCTAGGATCTGCACTGATACAATTATATAGTGATTTTTCTAACTCAATATTCCTTCATTTCTCTCTTTACAAACAGAAATACTCTTACCATCTATTCTCTTACTGTCCTGTTCACATTCTGCATACAAACTCCACCAAATAGTCTCTAGATCTGTCCTATCACTGGGCACAAAATTATACAATACGTTACTCTTCTTAGTAATAGAATCAATAATTTCCATACTTACAACATTAGACTTTCAGTTTGTAGCTTCTCTAGAGAACAGCTGGTTCCTATTATCAGTACGTCTCAGCACATCTGGCACTTGTAGTCCTCACTTAGAAAATTCCTAGGTTCTCTGACTTTCACAAAGCTTTATACTTCTGTTTAAGTTCTCTCACCCGCATTGTCAGGGACCACCAATGTAATAAATATTGTCTTTCATAAATTTTATCCACATGTAAGCGATGAGCTATATCGGGAGGACTCTATATGAAGGACTGATTCTAAAAGTATAGGGGTGTCTTAGAGACTTAGATGTTCTTATTACTATATATGGAAATTACTACAGGGATCTCACCTTATTGTCTGGGAGCTCTTAATTCTTAAGTTGGGTTAGGGACAGTTCGGCCAAACAAAGAAAGACGAGACACGTGACTTATGGCATGTGTGTGAAGTCTCTATGGCTGACCCCACAGTAATTCATTTATTTATAGTATCAGGCCTTACAATTCAATCTACAACCCCAATTCTAATGAAGTTGGGACGTAAATAAAAACAGAATACGATGATTTGGAAATCCTTTTCATCCTATAATCAATTTAATACACTACAAAGACAAGATATTTAATGTACAAACGGATAAATTTTAATGTTTTTTGCAAATAATCACTCATTTTGAATTTGCCTGCAACACATTCCACAAAAGCTGGGACAGAGGCAACAAAAGACTGAGAAAGTTGAGGAATACTCAAAAAACAGCTGTTTGGAGCATTCCAGAGGTGAAAAGGTTAAGTGGAATCAGGTGACTGTCATGATTGGGTATAAAGGGAGCATCCCCGACAGGCTCATCGTTCACAAGCAAGGATGGGGCGAGGTTCACCACTTGGTGAACAACTTCGTGAGCAAATAGTCCGACAGTTTAAGAACAATGTTTCTCAATGTACTATTGCAAGGAATTTAGGGATTTCATTATTTACAGTCCATAATATCATCAAAAGACTCAGAGAATCAGGAAAAATCTCTGTAAGTAAGCGGCAAGGCCAAAAACCAACATTGATTACCCATGACCTTCCATCCCTCAGGCGGCACTGCATTAAAAACCGACATCATTCTGTAACAGATATTACCACATGTGCACTTCAGAAAACCATTATCAGTGAACATAGATAGAATTCTTGAATATTTTATTTAGAAGTGTTGTAAAACATCAATATAATAAGGTTCTAAAATTTATAAATATTAAAATATATTTTCTTCTTGGCAGATGACTGTACCAGGAGCTCAGAGGGACATCTCATATCTACAGATTATAAAGCAGATGATGGTGGTATCACACAAGATACATACGAAGAACATGTCATTATCCCAGATATACCCTCAGCCCTTCACAGCAAAGATCTATCATCTGATCCTTATATACAGGTCTTATCTTCTGATCCATCATCTGATCCTTCTATACAGGTCCGATCTTCTGATCCATCATCTGATCCTTCTATACAGGTCCTATCTTCTGATCCATCATCTGATCCTTCTATACAGGGCCTATCTTCTGAATCACTGACTTTGATGCAAAATAAAGGCAGCAGACGGAGGGTTTTACATCAAAGAAATCACTCAGAAGAAAAGCCCTATTCATGTTCAGAATGTGGGAAATATTTTAGCAGGAAAAAATATCTTGCTGTACACCAGAGAAATCACACAGGGGAGAAGCCATATTCATGTTCAGAATGTGGAAAATGTTTTAAACAAAAATCTCATCTTGCTTCACACCAGAGAATTCACACAGGGGAGAAGCCATATTCATGTTCAGAATGTGGAAAATGTTTTAGCCACAAATCAGATCTTGTTAAACATCTAAAAATTCACACAGGAGAGAAGCCATATTCATGTTCAGAATGTGGTAAAAGATTTGTGGACAAATCTGGTCTGGTTAAACATGAGAGGCATCACTCAGTGGAGAAGCCATTTTTATGTTCAGAATGTGGGAAATGTTTTAAACATATGTCACATCTTGCTGAACACCAGAAAATTCACACAGGGAAGAAGCCATATTCATGTTCAGAATGTGGGAAATGTTTTAAACACACATCACATCTTGCTGCACACCAGAGCATTCACACAGGGGAGAAGCCATATTCATGTTCAGAATGTGGGAAATGTTTTAGCAGGAAAAATCATCTTGCTGTACACCAGAGAATTCACACAGGGGAGAAGCCATATTCATGTTCAGAATGTGGAAAATATTTTAAACAACAATCACATCTGGCTGCACACCAGAGAATTCATACGGGGGAGAAGCCATATTCATGTTTAGATTGTGGAAAATGTTTTATCCACGAATCAGGTCTTGTTATACATCTAAAATCTCACACAGGAGAGAAACCATATTCATGTTCAGAATGTGGGAAATGTTTTATCCAGAAATCAGATCTTCTTAAACATCTGACAACTCACATAGGAGTGAAGCCATTTTCATGTTCAGAATGTGAGAAATGTTTTATCCGGAAATCAGATCTTGTTCTACACCAGAGAATTCACACAGGGGAGAAGCCATATTCATGTTCACAATGTGGGAAATGTTATAGCCTCAAATCAGATCTTGTTGCACACCAGAAAATTCACACAGGGGTGAAGCCGTATTCATGTTCAGAATGTGGAAAATGCTTTAACAAAAATTCAGTTCTTCTTGCACATCAAAGAATTCACACAGGAGAGAGGCCATTTTCATGTTCACAATGTGGGAAATGTTTTAGCCAAAAACAAAATCTTGTTAAACATCTAAAAACTCACACAGGGGAGAAGCCATATTCATGTTCAGAATGTGGGAAATGTTATAAAGATAAACAAAGTCTTGTTAGACATCAGAGAATTCACACAGGGGAGAAGCCATTTCCATGCCCAGAATGAGGGAAATGTGAAATCACACATGGGAAAAGCCATTTTCATGTTCAGAATGTGGAAAGACTTTATGACTATCCACCACCGCTTCCCTGGGGCTCTGACCAGTCTTGTTATATGGGGCCGTTAGTCATAGCCACACTCATGGTGTCACATGGCAGCATATAGAAATACTACATGTAGTAACTTATATTTATATAAAGACTGTGTGTTATTGAAATCCTTTTTCATATGATATTTCTTCTGGGAAAAAGAGAACTAAATCTCGGTGGACAAATGGCCAAACATAGAAGTGATGTTTGTCACTGAAGTATTAATAACACAGTCTCACATTCCATACTTCCAAGATACATAAAGGCAGATACCTCACTGTTGTCCTCTTTATCCTCTGCTCATTACAATTATGGGGTATCATGGTATAACCTAGGTGAATGTGACATAAGGAAATATTGTGTAACGTGAGAAGTGATTTATCCAGTTGTTCTTGTCTTATTAATATTTATTTTCTTTTAGCTCATGTTTCAACGATTGGCATTCTTATCATACACGTATTCTATTATTTTATTGGAAATATTCCCTACATTTTCTTGTAACTATTAAATGTGGTTAATAAAAAAAAATTGAGAGACTTTCACTGGCAAGTCATAAACTCTTCATACATGATTCATTCTGTCCCGATTGTACAACTAATGAGACATAACCATGTTCTAACTCAAGTATTCCAGGGGTGAGGTAACATTGATGCACCATGTATAGCTGAATAAGTTTCGAGGTAGCTGGATATGGGATTTAAGAGCTTAATTCCTTATTTTATATAAGATATATATCACTCACTACAAGTAGTGTTAGGAAGGAAAAGAAAAATACAGTGGGGAAAAAAAGTATTTAGTCAGCCACCAATTGTGCAAGTTCTCCCACTTATAAAGATGAGGCCGGCCTGTAATTGTCATCATAGGTAGACCTCAACTATGAGAGACAAAATGAGAAAACTAATCCAGAAAATCACATTGTCTGATTTTTAAAGAATTTATTTGCAAATTATGGTGGAAAATAAGTATTTGGTCAGTAACAAAAGTTCATCTCAATACTTTGTTATATATCCTTTGTTGGCAATGATAGAGGTCAAACGTTTCCTGTAAGTCTTCACAAGGTTGGCACACACTGTTGCTGGTATGTTGGCCCATTCCTCCATGCAGATCTCCTCTAGAGCAGGGATGTTTTGGGGCTGTCGCTGGGCAACACGGACTTGCAACTCCCTCCAAAGGTTTTCTATGGGGTTGAGATCTGGAGACTGGCTAGACCACTCCAGGACCTTGAAATGCTTCTTATGAAGCCGCTCCTTCGTTGCCCTGGCGATGTGCTTGGGATCATTGTCATGCTGAAAGACCCTGCCACGTTTCATCTTCAATGCCCTTGCTGATGGAAGGAGGTTTGCACTCACAATCTCACCATACATGGCCCCATTCATTCTTTCATGTACATGGATCAGTCGTCCTGGTCTCATTGCAGAGAAACAGCCCCAAAGTATGATGTTGCCCCCCCATGCTTCACAGTAGGTATGGTGTTCTTTGTATGCAATTCTGCATTCACTCTCCCCCAAACACCACGAGTTGTGTTTCTACCAAACAGTTCTACTTTGGTTTCATCTGACCATATGACATTCTCCCAATACTCTTCTGGAACATCCAAATGCTCTCTAGCAAACTTCAGACGGGCCCGGATATGTACTGGCTTAAGCAGGGGGACACGTCTGGCACTGCAGGATCTGAGTCCCTGGCGGCGTAGTGTGTTACTGACGGTAGCCTTTGTTACGTTAGTCCCAGCTTTCTGCAGGTCACTCACTAGGTCCCCCCGTGGGGTTCTGGGATTTTTGCTGATCGTTTTTGTGATCATTTTGACCCCACGGGGTAAGATCTTGCGTGGAGCCCCTGATGGAGGGAGATTATCAGTGGTCTTGTATGTCTTCCATTTTCTAATTATTGATCCCACAGTTGATTTCTTCACACCAAGCTGCTTGCCTATTGCAGATTCAGTCTTCCCAGCCTGGTGCAGGGCTACCATTTTGTTTCTGGTCCTTCCACAGCTCTTTGGTCTTCACCATAGTGGAGTTTGGAGTGTGACTGAGGTTGTGGACAGGTGCCTTTTATACTGATAACAATGTCAAACAGGAGCCATTACTACAGGTAATGAGTGGAGGACAGAGGAGCCTCTTAAAGAAGAAGTTACAGGGCTGTGAGAGACAGAAATCTTGCTTGTTTATAGGTGACCAAATACTTATTTTCCACCATAATTTGCAAATAAATTCTTTAAAAATCAGACAATGTGATTTTCTGGATTTGTTTTCTCATTTTGTCTCTCATAGTTGAGGTCTACCTATGATGACAATTACAGGCCGGCCTCATCTTTATAAGTGGGAGACCTTGCACAATTGGTGGCTGACTAAATACTTTTTTTTCCCCACTGTACAAGTTAGATTAGGTCTTATTTTCACTACAATATAATATACGCAGGGACTGCAGAGGCAGGTTATAGAGTCTGCTTGTATATGTAATAATAGAAGTAGGCAGCATGTATTGTACACATTATGTAGGGGACAGACTCCTTAGTAACACTCAGATGTGTCATATGATGTCATTACCTGTTCTTGAAGGCTCTGAAACACTACTACTCAAGCAACATGAAATCCAAACAGCTCTCCGAACAGGTTAGAAAATATCCCCAACTGAACATTGCACAAAGCACCATTAAATTCATTATAACAAAAATGGAAAGACTATAGGACAACTACAAACCTGACAACAGAAGGCTACACACAAAATCCCACAGAACAAGCTAGGAGGCCAGAAATCCAAAAAAGATACCAACAATTATACGGAAGGAGCTCCAAATATCCACAGCAGACATGGACATATCTGTCCTTAGGAACGTATAAGCTGTACACTCCACAGAAGGGCTCTTTATGGAAAAGCCGACTCCCCAAAGAATTTTCAGATGATGGATCATGGGAAACGCTGTGTGCGGCAAACCTGAGAATTTCTATCAACCCATTTCCACAGTGAAGCATGGTGGTGGCATCATACATGCTGTGGATGTGCTTTTCATTGGCAAAGATTGGAAAACTCGTCAGGTTTGAAGGAAAGATGAACGGCAGTGAATACAGGAAGTTATTGAGAATTATTTGAGGAAATCTACCAGAGATTTGGGACTGGGGCACAACTTCACCTTCCAGCTGGTCAATTATTGTAAACATATTGTTAGAACTACGTGGGATGGGTTTAAGGGAAAACATTTCTTGGAATGAAAGTCTAGATGTCAATCCAATCTGTGCCAAAACATGAAGACTTCTGGACACCAACACAACCAATGTAACTCAAAATGGAACAGTTTTACCTTGGAGAATGGGCAGAATTGTTGATTATGATGTTAATCTGTTTTCCCTTAGTCCTAACAGCAGCACAATATGGGGTATTTCTGCCCCTGTGTGCTGGTAGGACAGGCGGAATTTTTGATTTACATAATTAATTGCTGGACAATACTCCTATAAGAGGGCAAATGAGATCTCCCCCCTTGTGTCAACTATAAAGAATAAACAATATTACCTGTGGGGGGGAAGCTTGTTCTGCTGTTAGGACTAAGGGAAAACAGATTAACATCATAATCAACGATTCCCTTACAACCTAAGGCAGATCCCCTAGGACTGTAGTACTTAAGACAGTATGAATGTCCAAAGGCAGTAGTCTCTGAACTACGGACATCTAACCAATAGTGTTTAACAAAGGTTTGTTGGGATGACCAAAACGGCTGCACAAATCTGCTTTACAAGGCAAGACCAACTCTCAGCCCAGGAGGCCGACACAGCCCTGGTTGAATGGGCTTTGATAAACTTGGGTGGTGTTAACCCGCGAGCAAAAAGAAGTTTTAATTGCTTCCTTAATCCATCTTGATAAACAGGATTTAATAATAATAATAATAGTCCTTTAATAGTCCCACAATGGGGAAATTCAGTGTGTTACAGCAGCAAAGATAAGCAAATACAAATACAATATGTACAGGAATGTTCCAAGGTAAGAGGCATTACATTGATAGTAGACAGACAGATAGGAAGTAGCAGAGGAGGATGGGGGGGGGGATTTAACAGGCAGAAAGATATTTCAGTTCTCTGTGTGTATTGATCTCCGCTTAGGTCGGTGTTGGTTGTACAGCCTAACCGCGGTGGGGAGGAAAGACTTGCGATAGCGCTCCTTCTCACACCTAGGGTGGAGCAGTCGGTCACTGACAGTACTGCTCAGCGCGATCACAGTCTCATGCATGGGATGGGACTTCTTCTTCTGCATGGAGCTCACCATGGACAGTATCCTTCTGTCACCCACCACCTGCACTGGGTCCAGGGGGCTCCCCAGGACAGAGCTGGCCCTTCTAATCAGCTTGTCAAGTTTATTTCTGTCCCTGGTGGATATACTGCTCCCCCAGCAGGCCACGCCAAAGAAGATGGCTGATGCCACTACCGAGTTGGAGAAAGTCCTAAGAAGTGCCCCCCGGATTCCAAAAGCTCTCAGCCTCCTAAGCAGGTAGAGCCTGCTGTGGCCCTTCCTGTACAGGGCCTCCATATGATCTGCCCAGTCCAGCTTATTATTAAGGAGCAAACCCAGGTACTTATAGGTGTTCACAATCTCGATGCCCGTCCCCAGGATGTCTACTGGTTTTGGAGGGCATCTGCCTTTACGGAAGTCCACCACCATCTCCTTGGTCTTCCCCGCGTTAATCTTCAGGTGGTTCTGCTGGCACCAGTCCACAAAATCCCGGTTCAGTTCTCTGTACTCCGTGTCATCATCATCTGTGATGAGACCCACTATTGCAGAGTCATCAGAATACTTCTGTAGGTAGCAGCTAGATGAGTTGCACCTAAAATCTGCAGTGTACAGTGTGAAGAGGAAAGGGGCGAGAACCGTACCCTGAGGTGCCCCCGTATTACATATCACAGTATCTGACACACAGTCTTGGGCTCTCACGTATTGAGGTCGATTTGTGAGGTAATCTAGGATCCAGTTGGAGGGGTGGTGGTCCACTCCAGCAAGGCACCTGGTTTCTCCAGGTGAGACAGAGCCCTGTGCAGAAGATGGATGATGGCATCATCTACCCCAATGCCCGGCCGATAAGCAAACTGGAGAGGGTCCATAGCGGGGCTCAGTAGAGGGTGGAGATGTGTGAGAACCAATCTCTCTAAGATCTTCATCAAGTGGGATGTCAGTGCTACAGGTCTGTAGTCGTTGAGGTCCATAGGGTGAGGTTTCTTTGGAACTGGTACCACACAAGAAGATTTCCATAATTCAGGAACTATTTCCTGCCTCAGGCTCATATTAAACATGTATGTAATTATACCACACAGCTGGTCCCCACAAGTCTTAATTTGTTTGGCAGCCTTGAGACCTTTGTCTCTACCATATTAATTAAGAGGTTCTCCGATCTTCTGAAGAGCCGTGTACGCAGAAGATACATTTGGAGACACCTTACTGCATCCAGTGTATGGAGTTTTCCCTCCTTATTGGAAGATGGAGCTGGGAAAGAAAACTGGTAAGGAGACCACCTGGTTGATATTAGCCCGAGAGGTCACCTTAAGGTTAAACCCAGGACTAAAATATATGGCTCTTCAGAAGAAAAGCCTGCAACTCTCATACTCTTTTTGCTGAGGTGATAGCTAGCAAAAAGGTGGTTTTGAAAGAAATAAACTTAATATCCACCTCCTCCAATGGTTCAAATGGTGGGCCACAGAGGTCAGAAAGAACTGTGGATAGATCCCAGTGTGGAACGGGAGCTGTCACCACTGGCCTAAGTCTCATAGCACCCTTAAGAAATCTGGAAATTAAGGGGTTCTGAGACAATCATCTGCTTAAAGGGGTATTCCCATGATCATAACCATATCTATATTTGTAGATAATTAAAAGTTAAACATTTTTGCAAATATAAGTAGTTAAAAATTCTGCAGAGTTTTAAAGATTTCCTCTAACTATCTTAGTGGTGACAGTCTGTTGTCTTGATTGGCTTCCAATGGATACGACCACAAATGCAGAAACTTTATATGGTCTGGAACTTGTCAAAAACCCAGCCATGATTTTCTTATTGTAGGCGGGTGTGAAAGATCCTCAGTGCGCCAACACCGCGCTGGCCCACACCTGAGTCTTCTTTCATAAAAACCACACTCACCGCCAGTGAGTGCCGGGTTCACAAGATAAATACAAGACAAGTTTTCTAAATTTTATATATTTATTAACCCCTAAATGGGTCGGTATTAACATCTAACACATGCAGTTCAGAACAGATATGTAGATATATACAAGCATTAACAGTTACTAGTTACAAGATACAGTACAATAAATAAAAAGGGAATAAAATTGAAATAATTACTTTACCACACATCTCCTTGATGTGGCTCTATAGTCCAACACTCACACATAGCACGTGGAGATCACCAGTGGAGGCAGCGGCATTAACTCCAGCATCTCAGCAACTCATCACAGCAGCCTCTCCTCATAGTAGCATCTTCATAGTAATCTCCCAATGGTAGTCTCAGCCCAATCTCCTCCCACTGACCTCTTACCTCATCTTTTATACCCTTGATTATACCACCCAGAATGAGGTCACCAGCGACGGCAAGTCTGATTGATTAATGCACTCAAGTCCAGATTCTTTGTATGGAGCTGAGACTAAGTGAAATGATACGTTATCAGCCATATCTGATCAACAGCCCAGGCTGAACAATGCATGTTTATTTGATCACCCAGGTCTATGTAGGAATACAATGGATCTATTCTGGGATGGATACAAAGCCCTATTGTTACATTGTTGCCACTATTGATAACATACAACTAGGATTAGGGCTGCGCACATTATGAGTACATGGAACTAAGAGGGAGATACGATACCCAGAGATCAAAATACAGCTTTGAGTTATAGCCATATTTAAGTGGAATCATCACACCGGATTATCAGGCAGGGACAGTACATGTATGAGAAGATATCCCAGCCACGATAAGGAAACCATTGCTGATTTTCTGACCTTAGAAAGATCCTGCATTCATGGTCGTATCCATTGGCAACCAATCAAGACAACAAGACTGTGACCACAAGATATTTAGAGAAAATCTTTAAAACTCTGCAAAATGTTTAATTACTTATACTTGCAAAAATGTTTAACTTTTAATTATCTACAAATTTAAAAATGGTTATGTTCGTGGGAATACCCCTTTAAGCAGACGGACAGGGCTGAAACCTGTACCTTAAGTGTGGCAGGGGAAATGCCCTTATCCAAGCCATCCTGAAGAAAATTTAGAATCACTCCTGTAGAAGGATTCATACTATTCTTATGGTACCCTTAAGAAATCTGGAAATAAAGGGGGTCTGAGACAATCGTCTGCTTAAGCAGGTGAATATGACTCAAACCTGTACCTTAAGTGTGGCAGAGGAAAAGCCCTTATCCAAGCCACCCTGAAGAAAAATTTAGAATCACTCTTGTAGAAGGATTCGAACTATTTACTATTCATTACCTATCCTTAGGTAACTTTTATTGGTGGATTCTGCTCTTGCGATGGAAATTGTCTTCAGGATGGCTTCTGACAGTCCTCTAGATTTCCATAGGGACTGACCAACCTTCGGGCTGTCAGTTTGAATCTCCTCAGATCCTGGCGCTTTTGAGTTCCTTGGGAAACCAGGTTCTGGATTGGTGGAAGCCTGCAATAGATTCCTCGACTCATGAGCATGAGTTGGAAAAACCAAGGTCTTTTTGACCAGAATAGCAGCATGGCCAGAACGTCTCTATCTTGGCGTTGAGTCTGGTTGCCATAAGGTCTACGTCTGGAAGACCCCATTTCAGGGTGATCTGGTGGAAAACTCTTGATTGAGAGACCATTCTCCTGATACGGTAAGGCCCCGACTTAACTGATCCGCTACTATGTTCAAGGAGCCCTTGATGAGAACTGTGAAGAGATGGGTCAGATTTTTCTCTGCCAAGATGAAAATCAGACCTGCCTCCCTGTTTATTATGGTGGCCATGTTGTTGGACTGGACCATGGACATCCGACTTTCAGGTGTATCCACCAGTTGAGAGAAAGACAGGTTCTAGGAGAAAGTCTTATCCTCTTGTCAAGACTCAGAGGGCCATGATTTCAGACCCCTAATACTTCCAACTATAGGTGACGCATATGCCATAAAGTCCAAGCGACTGCATCGGCTGAGGCTGACATGAGGCCTAGGACTCTCATAGTTGTTCTGATGAACACCATATGTGTCTTGAGAAGATACTGAACCGCTCTGTCGGAGGTAAAGAAATTTCTAGGTGGACAGAGTCAGGCTGAACATCAGAAACTTCTTCTGTGTGGAAGCAATCACCTTTGACTTCTACCAGTTTATTAGCCAGCCTAGATGATGGAGAAAAGACACAGTTGTCTGCAGGTGCTGGAGCAGGATGGTTTCTGACTAGACTTTTATTAGCCAGTAATCCAAATATGGCACTATGAACAGACCTTGAAGTCTGAGCATGGCTGTTACTGGAGCCACCATCTAGGTAAAGGTGTGGGGAGCCGAGGAAATGCCGAAGGGCAGAGCCGCAAATTGGAAATACCTCCTGTGGCCGGCAATTGATACAGCAATTCCCAGTTACCTTCTGTGAGGAGGATAACTGGAACATGTAAGTATACATCCTTTAGGTCAAGAGTGACAAGAACATCGCTTTGCAGAAAGGATGTGACTGACTTCACGGTCTCCATTCGGAAACGCTTTTTACCTATGAAGAGACTTAGCTATATTAGGACTATAATCATAGATTATATTGGTAGCAAGAAGTCTGAAAAGTATACCCCCAAACCTTCTTCTGAGGGGGTAATTTTTTTCAAGGCCCCCTTGTCTAGGTATTCCAGAATGGAATTTTCCAGTATAACCTTCTTCAGTGCAGGAAGAGAGTGGGTTGCGATGAATCTGACTTGTGGCAGGCGAAGAAAATCGGCCACATAAACCTGCTGTATTAACTGTAAGACCAAAGGTCTTGGATCTTCTCCTGCCAGAAGGAGAGAAAAATGGGAGAGACATTCCCAACAGGAGTATTTGCAGCTACAGGAGGCAAAAAGCTGGCGTCCAAAGGCAGGCTTCTTTCTGTCCCCCTCCTTGGCGAACTTACGTCCAGCCCCTCTGGACTGATATCTAGCATGACTCTGATATTGGAGCGAAGATTGAGGCGGCTGCTGATAACTTCTGCCCCGGCCAGAAGCTCCTGCTTTTCCTCTAAAAGACTGCGGAAGGCACGTATCCTTTTTATCGCAAGACCTTCCATGATGTTGTCCAAGCCTCTGCTAAAATGTTTACCCATCTCTAAGGGTAGGGAACATAAGTTTTACTTGGAAACATGGTCCGCTCTCCAAGGCTCAACCATAGTGGCCTTCTAGCAGCTGTAGAGAGGGCCATAGATATGGCAACCATCTTTGCTTGGTGTACAGATTCTTCCGCTAGATAGTCTGCCGCCAAGGAAACCACACCCATAAAGAATAATAGATTGTCTGGAGACGCCGGAGTCAAGGTTCCTCCCCAGTTGGGCCAGGTCACAGCGCAGCTTATTCGCTACCTCATTGGAGGCGATGCCCAGGAAGCCTGAGCAGAGGCTGAGGAATAAGCCCTCCTAAGGGTGCACTCCATGCGTCTATGTATAGAGACTTGGAGATTGGAGTCATCTTCCGCCGCACAGTGGGACAATTTATCTACCACCATATCCACCTTAGGCCGGGGGCCCCAATGATCCTGCTGAGACTCAGCAATGAGAAATAGTGTCCTAAACCTCCTGGATAAAATAGGTTGCTTTTTTGGGATGTCTCCACTCCCCTGTTATAGCTTTATCCAGTGTCACGTCCACTTGGAAGGCTCTAGGCCCCCTATTGGTGTTACTAGAGGCTTCCCCCAGTTCAACATCATGGTCCCTTGACCAGATGGACTTCAGCAGCCTATGCATCCTTTCCAAGGAAAAAAGAGGCCTGCTGGGATTTTCCGAAGTGTATTCATCAGACGAGTGCATCTCATTGAGCATGTGAAATTCCTCCTCTAATGGAAATGACTGAGAATATCTCTCAGTACGAGGCTTCTTAGAGATCTGAGAAATCGAGTCCCAGATCTCCTTCTTGCTCGTTGACCCACACAATTACATCACGTATGGACAGATCCTCAGATGGGGTCCCAAGGCATTGGCAACAGCGAATGTAGTCATACCATCAGGCAGAGGGATGTCGCTCTGAAGCATAAGCTCTGCTGAAGTGCTCAACCAGGCCAGAAGCTGCACATCGACTGTGATCCGACAAGGGCAGGCACACACAGCCCAGAACGCCCACTGACACAGAGCGCAGCAGGGGAAAACAAGGAAGCCTCAGGAGTTAAAAAGCTCCCAAGGAAAAGAGATGAACAGCTGAAAAGGAGAAAACTACTAAAAAGTAGTTAACCCTCAAAATCCTTTTAGGAAAAAGTGGGAGGACCAGGGCCCCAGCTATTTCCATCTGGCCGCGGGTCCCATACCCCTCCGGGCCCTGTCGCACCCCCTGAGACCACGATCGTTACCTCACTGCCCAGAGATGAATGTGCTTTGGTACGAAATGTACATATCAACCCAAGAACAAAAGCAAAAGACCTTGTGAAGATGCTGAAGCTGGTAACAGTGTGTCATTATCCACAGTGAAACGAGTACTGTATCGACATCGGCTGAAAGGCCGCTCTGCCAGGAAGACGCCATTACTCCAAAAGAAACATAAAAAAGCCAGATTAATGTTTGTAAATACACCCAGGAATAAAGACTTTAATTTCTGGAGACTTGTCCAGTGGTCTGACCAAACTAAAATTGAACTGGCCATAATGACCATTGTTACGTTTGGAGGAAAAAAGGAGAAGCTAGCGAACACCTGCGAAGCTTAAGAACACCATCCAACTGTGAAACACGGGGGTGGCAGTGTCATGTTGTGGGGTTGTTTTGCTGCAGGAGGGACTGGTGCACTTCACAAAATAGATGGCATCATGAGGAAAGAACATTATGTGGCAATACTGAAGCAACATCTCAAGACATCAGCCAGGAAGTTAAAGCTTGGGCGCAAATGGAAAATGACCCGAAGCTACTGCCAAACTGGTTACAAAGTGGCTTAAGGATAACAAAGTCAATGTTTTGGAGAGTCCATTACAAAGCCCTGATCTCAATCCTATTAAAAATTTATGGGCAGGTGCGAGCAAGGCGGCCTACAAACATGGCTCAGTGACACCAGTTCTGTCAGGAGGAATGGGCCCAAATCCATCCCAACCATTGTGAGAAGCTTGTGGTAGGAGATCCAAAACATTTGACCCAAGTCATACAGTGTAAGGGCAATGATACCAAATGCTAATAAAATGTATGTAAATTTTTGACTTTGCAGAAAGTAAAGAAAATGCCTTAAAAATTCTCTCTCTCATTATTCTGGCATTTGGCAAATATAAATAATTTTGGTAATCCTAATTGACCTAAAACGGGAAAGGTTTATTCTGATTTCATGTCAGAAAGTGAGAAAAACCTGCATATGTTACTTTTTATATAGTGTATGGAAACTTCTGGTTTGAACTGTATATGTTTTAGCTCTCACCTCTTCACCAGTTTGATTATGCAGTGCCTCCACCCGAGCCTTTACCAGACTTGTGAGTAAGGTGTTGGTTAGACTCCTCCACCAGACGTCAATTCGGGAAAACCCATAAAGTCGACCTGAAGTTTTTGGTATAAATGACTATGGGAAATTATAACAAACGATAAGATGTTTACTTACTAGGGATGTGTATTAATAAATGAAAACAGTAGGGAAAGGCATGTAACACTCCTAAGAACAGTATGGTAAAGTATGTAACATTAATGGTGTACAGTAATACCTCGTACACTCGCGTTTCCGAATTTGCGAATTCACAGATTCGCGATATTTTTTTGGCAACTAACATATATAGATTTTGCTCTTTTTTCTCAGATCTGTGAAATTTTAAAAAAAAAAAACACCTTCGCTATTGGGTAGTAGCGTCCTGTTCGTTACGTACCCGGTAATTAGTTTCATTTTACTGTGAGTGTATAAGAAAAATGAATGAATGTATTAATATTGTATTAATGTATTAATAATGTAATGTAATAATGTATTAATAGGGTAAAGTTTATTGATATTTAGGGGTTAAACATTAGAAACTGGCATTGTAAGCGCTTCTAAGCGCTTGTACCAAACATTCACGATTCCTCGCGATCCGCGACCGGTTCTGGACCCTAACCTCGCGAATGTACGAGCTATTACTGTACACAATTACAGTGGCAGTTACCGAGGACCCTAAGGCTTTATATAAGCAGTGAGAAAATAGTCCCGTAGAGAGTTTAGTCACTATCTTGTGGCAATATTTAACCTGGATTAGTTTACGGCCCCAAGAAACAGGCCCCTTGGCCACTACCATGTGTGGGCCTCCGGCCATGATTGAGCAGCATGGCAGGCACACGATGTCATCCGTGTGCCACCCGTTCTTCTGCAGCTTTATTAATTCAATAAATAGGGGTCGCAGAAGCATGGCCACAAAACCAGAAGGAATAGGACCTGTCCTGAGTTTTGTGGCCCGGACTGTCAGCCCACACACAAAACCGTGTACTACACAGTCGTGTGCTTGGGCCGACAGAAATCAATGGATCAGTGTGCTAACAGGAAAAATCTGATTGTGTGCAAGGGGCCTTTTCTCTATCACTCATTATAGGTGGGTATAGGGTAAACCTAATAGAATAATTCACATACCCAATAGCATAGACATAGCTAAGGCTTCAGCACAGGGGGGAAGAACCAACCAAGCAAGTGGGCCCCCAACTTAGGTATACCAATTATTATCACTATACGGTGACCGTATAGTGCTATATATCGGCTCTACACAGGGCTCTGCAGACCATTTACGTGAATACAGGGCAGTAACATTTAGTGACTTACAGGTGACGTCTCTGACTAATCCTTCATATTCCCCGTCTCTTCCATCTGGAAGGCCATGGCCATTTGCTCCAGTCTCTGTAAAGTTTGCAGCACAGACATCTTTGGCTCTTCACTTTTCCAGGCACCGACCCACATTGTCCTCACCTGCACCCCCATCCTGCTGCTACCCCAATTATAAAATATATGATATAACCCCCCATAATGAATAATACTCCCATTATATTAATAATGACATGTGTGCTCCCTATAAATAGTGCCCCTTATTAATAACGCCCCAGGTGTTTCTTAATTAAAAAGTAAACAAAAGGTAAAAAAAAATGAGTGGGGTTCCAATACCCGGGACCCCCAGGATCAGCTGTTTGAATGAACCATGATACCTGTGTAAGCGTTGTGACTAGAGATGAGTGAAGTATACAAAAATTTGATTCTGCGACTTCGCTGAATTTCGTGATATGATTCTATTTGATCTGAATTAAATCACGGCGAATCACATACCAAAAACAGCTAATTATTGGCTGCAGAGAGCTGGGGTGGGTGGGTGGGTGGCAAAATGGCAGAACCCCTTGGATGCCGCGGTCATGTTTGACCGCGGCATCCAAGTTGTTAAAACCCTGGATCGGTTATGGAGCAGGGTGTTAGCTGTCAGTTACAGCTAACACACTGCTCCATAATCGATCAGGAGGATTTAACACCTTGGATGTAGCGGTCAAACATGCCGTGTGCACTCGTGAAGGGGTTAAAGGGATGTGACATCACAGGGCTGGCTGCTGATTGGCTGCGCGCATGGCATTGTGGGTGATCCCGCGTTCCCAGAGATCCTTGCCCCATGTAGAGCAGCCATTTTGAACTAAATGTGAATCGTTACCACGAAGCGTGAGAAAATTTGGATTTGATGCAAATCGTTGATTATATTGTTAATCTGTTTTCCCTTAGTCCTAACAGCAGCACAATATGGGGTATTTCTCCCCCTGTGTGTTGTTTAGGACAGGTGGAACTTTTAATTAGCACAAAAATGTGCTTACTAACCTGCCCTATAAGAGGGCACGAGAGACCTCCATCACCTGTGTAAATTATAAAGTAAAAGAAACAAGATTTTAGGGAGGTAAGCCTTGTGCTGCTGTTAGGACTAAGGGAAAACAGATTAACAATATAATCAACGATTCCCTTACGTCCTACAGAAGCACAATATGAGGATATAGCAAGTAATTCCCCTAGGGAGGGTTTCCTCGCCTTACAACCTCAAGAACTGTCTGGCTGTGATGATTCTGCCTAAATATGGCCATAACTCAGTTATATTTTGGTCTCTGGGTATAGGATATCCCCTCTTCCTTGCTTGCATACTGTGTGCGGCTACAAGCCTAGGTGCATATTGGCAGTGGCGTCTGGGCTGGAACAATAGGGCTCCATTGTATTCCTATACAGCCCTGGCTGATCAAACAATAGTGCATTGTTCAAGCCTGGGCTGTTGACCAGATATGACTGATAACAGGGTATCAATTCACTTTGTCTCATCTACATACAAAGGGTCTGAACGTGATTGAATTAACTCATCAGACGTACTGTCGCCGGTGACCTCATTCTGGGAGGGGGCATAAAGGGTATAAAAGATGAGGTAAGAGGTCTGTGGGAGGAGATTATGCAGGAGATTACACTAGGAGATTATGCAGGAGACCATCACAGACTTCCACTGAGAGAGACTTTGACTGAGATGCTACTATGAGCAGGCAGGTTGGAATGCTGCTGCTGACGATGATGAGCCTACAAGGGACTGTGAGAGACTGTTATGAGAGCATGCAGGCGGGATTATCGTTTTAATGCCACATGCTGAAAAGCCTCCACTGGTGACTCACACATGCCATGTGTGAGTGTTGGACTATAGAACCACATCAAGGACATGTGTGGTAAAGTAATCATTTCACCTTTAATCCCTTTTATTTTATTTGTACTGTATCTTGTAACTAGTAACTGTTAATGCTTGCATATGTCTGCATATCTGTTCTGATCTGTATATGTTAGATTTTAATACCGACCCATTTAGGGGTTAATAAATATATAAAATTTAGAAGGCTTGTCTTGTATTTATCTGGTGAACCCGACATTCACTGGCGGTGAGTGTGGGTTTTATATGAAAGAGGACTCAGGGTGTGGCCAAAGCGGTTTGGCGCACGGAGGATCTTTCATATTGGTGGCAGCGGTGGGATCTTAGGATAAACGGTGTGTGTTGGTGACCTATATCACTCACATGCTGGGGATTATGGTAATCCTATAAGACAAGCTCGGTATTAAAGCAAGCATTAAGATACAGTGAAAGTTTGATACAGTGCTGTTCCCCTCCCTTATTCTTTTTATTCTATCCTATCTTTTATTTGGCAAATACCAGTGGATGGCTAGTGGGCTCAGAAGCAGAGCCCCAGAACTGCTGAACCAGGCTTTTGGAGATCCTGAGCGTATGGCTGAAATGGAGGCAGCCACAGCTATGCAGAGTCCTGATTTTGGGGCTAGACCAGGAAGTGCGGCAAGCAGCCCGGTCCCAAGGATTACTTCACCAGGAGGAACCAGTAGCCTCAGCCTTGCTGGGGGAATGGCTTCAGTCTGGCAAATGGCCCTGCAGCACTTAAGCACCAGAGACCCTAACATATACCAGCAGGCGTTGCACTGGTTTCAGGAAGCCGTAGAACGACAGGCAGAGAGAGAGAGGAAAGCTGCAGAACAAGAACGGCAGGCTGCTGAGCGACAGGCAGAGAGAGAGAGGGAGGCGCCTGAGGCAGGAGAGAGAGAGAGGAAGGCTGCTGAACGACAGGCTGCTGAGCAACAGGCCGAGAGGGAGTTTCAGCTTGAGCTCAAAAGGATGGAGCTCTCCCAGCAAGCGCAAACTCCAACAACCCTGCACAGACCCTCAAGTTGGAACGAGAGGCCAGGCCGGAGTTCACCACAGCCGTCTGTCGTCAGGACGGGTGAGACACACTATGCCCCGGGTGGTCCCTCCCCTGTCCCAAGAACTCTGGGCGCCCTAGTGACCTTCCCCAAACCCCAAGGGGAGGTGCGTTGGGGCCATGCCTGTAACCCGACAGGACATTTCAAGAAGGAGTGCCCCAACCGCCCTGAGAACTTCCCTGCTTCCCAAGCCACAGCAGGTGGCCCATCTGTGTATCTGGACGGGGGTGCAGGAAAAGGAATGCGGACTGTGGGACTATTCACTGATTTGCCTGCTAATGTACTGTTGGGAACTGATTTGGGACCTGTGATGTCCCAATATGGGGTGGTGAGCAACCCAATTTACTGTGATGGACTGTCTATGATTAATGCTGATAATGTGTCTGTCATATCTGCAGAGAGGGCCCGTAACCCCCTCTCTGAGATACTTCCCATGGCAGTCAATGTATATGCTAATGAGGTGCCTTCAGCTGAGAGCAGGGAAGATGCAACTGAACTTCCTGCAACCCAGCTCAGCAAAAATGTTAGTGATGCTTTGTTTCCTCCGGTGCTAGGAACCAATGAGACTAAGTCTGTAGACACACCCACATCTGCGGGGGCGTCGCCCTCCCAGCTTGTTAATCTGTCTACCACAAATCTCATTGAGGCCCGGTGTGAATTAACAATTGCTGATGAAGGTACTGTCAATGTAATTCCCAATGCTTGTTGTGAAGGTGTACAGGGTAGCTCTTCTGAGTCACTGGAAGCGACTTCTACTATTTCGCCCAGTGTATCCGATAAGCACCCAACTACTGACCATGTGCCAGGTGGTCAGGTAGGCTATGGGGATCTCATGGCCGATCCAGGTGAGGGACGGACTGCTGGTAGTGCGGTGTTAGCCCGCAGCCAGAGTGATACAAGGGTGGAGGGCGTTCCGACCCTTGAACCGTTGTCTACACCACCTGGAGTCAGTGCTGAGACCGCCATGACTAGCCTCACTCCCCTTGAAGCCGGAGGAGTCCGGCCTGTATGAGACATACACATCTCTTCTGTCCAGTTCTATTCCAGGAGTGCCCATGGCCCAAGTGCAGATGGCATGGGGTACTGGAGATGTGATCCAAGAAGAGGGTATGTCCAATGTATTACCTGTCAATGTATTGTGGGGGGATGGTTTGGGGAAGCATGATCTCAGTCATTTGCCCAAGGTATCACCATCACCCACCCAAGTACAGGAGGAACAGGACGTAGGCCCAAAGGGGCAAGGCGTCTGGGAAGGAGGACAGGGTCCAAACATGCCTGTGCCAGAACCCGAGGTGCCCCTAGGTTTGGAAGCAGAGGGGGAGGTGCAGAATCCCCTAGAATTCTCCCAACTAGCGGCTAGTGTGGGGAAGACCCCGAGAGAGCAGGCCAAGGGTAGCCGGGAGAGCAGAAATTGCCAGGATGGGATCTCTGGAATGGTACCCCAAGGGCCTGAGGTCATGAGTGTGGCTCCACGGGGTGCCAGTACTCAGAAAGCGGACCCAGAACAGGCAGGAGGTAGCCAAGTGTACGTGGCTCAGAGCCTGGGCCTTAGAAGTGTCCCTAGTCAGACTAGAGAGACAGAAGGGGCCGGCAGCTATGTAACATGCACCTCTCTTGTGTCTCACTCCAGCCAAGAGTTCAGAGAGCCTGTCCAAGCTGACCCTAGTCTGGACATATTGAAGGCGCATGGCGCTCAACCACCCTTAGAGTCTGACAAGGCCCGAGTCTGCTGGGACCCCGGGGGGAAGGTGAGAAAGCCTTGGGGCCAGAGCCTGAGGAGCTGGAGGCGGAGGTGCTTTCAGAAGAGGGGCGTGGGCCCCTACTTCCTGCAAGCCCCATCTAAAGGGGGAGGTGTGATGATTCTGCCTAAATATGGCCATAACTCAGTTATATTTTGGTCTCTGGGTATAGGATATCCCCTCTTCCTTGCTTGCATACTGTGTGCGGCTACAAGCCTAGGTGCATATTGGCAGTGGCGTCTGGGCTGGAACAATAGGGCTCCATTGTATTCCTATACAGCCCTGGCTGATCAAACAATAGTGCATTGTTCAAGCCTGGGCTGTTGACCAGATATGACTGATAACAGGGTATCAATTCACTTTGTCTCATCTACATACAAAGGGTCTGAACGTGATTGAATTAACTCATCAGACGTACTGTCGCCGGTGACCTCATTCTGGGAGGGGGCATAAAGGGTATAAAAGATGAGGTAAGAGGTCTGTGGGAGGAGATTATGCAGGAGATTACACTAGGAGATTATGCAGGAGACCATCACAGACTTCCACTGAGAGAGACTTTGACTGAGATGCTACTATGAGCAGGCAGGTTGGAATGCTGCTGCTGACGATGATGAGCCTACAAGGGACTGTGAGAGACTGTTATGAGAGCATGCAGGCGGGATTATCGTTTTAATGCCACATGCTGAAAAGCCTCCACTGGTGACTCACACATGCCAAGTGTGAGTGTTGGAATATAGAACCACATCAAGGACATGTGTGGTAAAGTAATCATTTCACCTTTAATCCCTTTTATTTTATTTGTACTGTATCTTGTAACTAGTAACTGTTAATGCTTGCATATGTCTGCATATCTGTTCTGATCTGTATATGTTAGATTTTAATACCGACCCATTTAGGGGTTAATAAATATATAAAATTTAGAAGGCTTGTCTTGTATTTATCTGTGAACCTGGCACTCACTGGCGGTGAGTGTGGTTTTTATATGAAAGAGGACTCAGGGTGTGGCCAAAGCGGTTTGGCGCACGGAGGATCTTTCACACTGGCCAAAGGCAGTCGCCTCGGAACTGCGGACATCCAAACGATAGTGTTTGACGAAAGTCAGCTGGGATGACCAAGAAGCAGCTGCACAAATTTGATCCAGTGGAAGCGAGCGATTCTCAGCCCAAGAAGTCGACACAGCCCTGGTCGAATGGGCTGTACAAAAAACTGGAGGAAGCAACCCTTGAGCAATGAAAGAAATTTTGATTGCCTCCTTAATCCATCTGGACAAGGAGGGTCTGGAAGCTTTAAGACCTATGTCTTTACCATACATATTGATTAGGAGATTTTCAGCTCTCCTGAAAGATTGTGTCCGCGATAAGTAAATTCGCAGACACTTCACCACATCCAAAGTATGAAGTTTTAACTCCTCTTCTGAGGATGGATCCGGAAGGAAAACAGGCAAAGAAATCAATTGATTATAGTTATTACGTGAAGGAACCTTAGGGATAAAGCCAGGCAAAAACCTAAGGTGGACCCTATCCGAAAAAAATACAATATAAGGTTCTTTGGAGGAGAGCGCCTGTAGCTCTCCTACCCTTTTGGCAGATGTGATGGCTAACAAAAAAGTAGTTTTAAAGGCTAAAAATTTTAGCTCCGTAGCTTCCAGAGGTTCAAAAGGAGGACCACAAAGGCCTGAAAGGACCGTCGCAAGGTCCCATTGGGGAATAGGAGAAGATACCGCAGGTTTCAGCCTCGCCGCTCCTTTAAGGAATCTTGCAACCAGGGAATCCTGGGACAACCGTCTGTTTAAGTGGGCGGATAAAGCCGATACCTGTACCTTTAAAGTAGCAGGGGCAAGGCCCCTGTCCAAGCCATCCTGAAGAAAATCCAAAACATCAGAAGTCAAAGGATTAGAAATATCAACGCCTCTTTTGGAGCACCACTCCAAAAAAATCTTAGCCGTCCTCTGGTAATTCCTTTTGGTGGATTCAGCTCTAGCACAGGAAAGCGTCTTCAGGACAGCTTCTGACAGTCCTCTATACATTCGTAGGGACTGGTCAACCTCCAGGCTGTCAGGTTGAATCTCCTCAGATCCTGGCACTTCAGTGATCCTTGGGAAACCAGGTTCTGGGTGGGGGGAAGCCTCCAATATATCCCTCGACTCATCACCATGAGCTGGGAAAACCAAGCTCTTTTTGGCCAGAATGGAATGATGGCTATTACAGAGGCTTGGTCCTGTCTTATTTTCATCAATACTCTGGGTATCATAGGAATTGGAGGGAAAATGTATGACAGCCTGGACCTCCAAGGGATGGACAGGGCATCCACTGCCAAGGGATTGTCCTCCTGGTACAGGGAACAGAACGTCTCCACCTTGGCATTGAGTTGGGTTGCCATGAGGTCTATCTCCGGTAGACCGTATTTCAGGGTAATCTGATGAAACACTTCTGGATTGAGTGACCATTCTCCTGATATGGCATGACCCCGACTCAACTGATCCGCTACTGAGTTCAGGGAGCCCTTGATGTGAACCGCGGATAGATGGGTCAGATTTTTCTCTGCCCAGGAAAAAATCAGATCTGCCTCCCTGAGCAGGGATGATGATCTGGTGCCTCCCTGTCTGTTCACATATAATACCGTCGTCATGTTGTCCGAGCGAATCTTGACTGCTCTTCTGTTGAGAAGAGGAGAGAAATGGAGTAAGGCACGGTACACAGCTCTGAGCTCCTTCCAGTTGGACGACGTCCTTCCTTCTGGAGCGCTCCAGACTCCCTTTATGGAGTTTCCATCTAGATGGGCTCCCCATCCCGTAAGGGATGCATCTGTAGTCAACAGGGTCCAACGAGGTTGGACCGTGGACCTTCCGTCCTTGAGGTGCAACCACCATCTGAGAGAAAGACGGGTCCTGGGGGAGAGTCGAATCCTCCTGTTGAGACCGGACAGAGAGCGATCCCAAATTCCTAGGATTTCCATCTGAAGAAGACGTAGATGCCATAAGGCCCAAGGAACCGCCATCCTTAGGAACTTCCTGTGCGGAGGGTAAATTGGCACGTGCAAATAAGCGTCCTTCAGATCTAGGGTGACAAAAACGTCGCCCTGGAGAAGAAAAGAAGAAACATAGAGGAGCAAAAGCCTAAGTCAGAGGCTCAAACAACAAGCAGCAAAAATCAATTCTATATTTTGCCTTTAAATTTTAAATTTCCAAACTTACCACACTTTTTCCGAGAACCGGAAGTAGGCGCGAAGGAGTCCGGCGAAATCCGCCCGCACGGGAACCCGGACACAGAGAAGGGTTCCGGCCGTCGCAAAGTCCGACGTACCCTCCGGGTAGGCCGAAGCCTACCGCCGGCCGAAGAATTACCGACAGAAGTGCTGAGAAGAAGGAACGCAGGCCGGCAACAGAAGGAAACGACCACCTCAAGGTAAGAAAAAAACCCCTTAACTCTAGAGAGGTCACAAGAGACCTCCTCCACCTGTCCCACACAGGACAGAAAAAAACACAGGTGAGGGAGGTCTCTCGTGCCCTCTTATAGGGAAGGTTAGTAAGCACATTTTTGTGCTAATTAAAAGTTCCACCTGTCCTAAACAACACACAGGGGGAGAAATACCCCATATTGTGCTGCTGTAGGATGTAAGGGAATCGAATATTTCCTGAAATTCAGATCGAATTCCACTTCTGAAGCTTCGATTTGCTTCAAAGCCCTTCTCTGTTTACATAGTGTGATTCATCTCATAGCGGCCATGTAATGTAAGTACAGCCTTGCCCTATATACGCCTATGTGACAAGGCTGGAATGACATCACACGGTCACTATAAATAGCGTGTGATATAAACAGGCGCCGGGGCCCCTTCATACAGCTGATCAGTGGGGAATCACTTATCTCTTATTAATGATTTATTCTGAGGATAGATCATCAATAAAAATGAGCTGGAAAACTACTTAAGGCCAAGGCCCCACGTCTGGCAGCAAAAAAGCGCAGTTCTTCCCGCAGCACTTTGCACAGAAAGTTTGCGAGGTTTCCTCTGCGGACTTTCTGCTTCAATTATATCTATAGGGAAACCACCGGCGTTTCCGTAGGTATGCTGCGATTTCCAAAACCATGACTGTTTTGGAAATTGCAGCGTATCCGCTGCGTGTATTTTACCGCAAAGTGGGGATGGCATGGGGCCCCATGTGGTGAAAATGCCACGGCAAAAAAATGCGGCATTTTACAGTTCCTAGCAAATCCCATCCACAAATTGCGGAAAAATACGTGCAGTGGCACCCTGCGATTTACAAAACTGTTGCAGTTTTGGAAATCGAAGCATGTCAATTATACAGTACCTATGGAAATGCCGGCGGTTTTCCTATAGGTATAATGGAAGCAGAAACCTCTTGTGAAAAGCGAGGCTGGAAAAACCACAATGCGATACCCCCACGGTTTTTCCTGTGCTTTTTTGCTGCGGCCCGCTACATGGGGCCTTAGTCTTAATAAAGCCCAAGTGCCACCTTAATTAAATTAATTGCCCCCTGTGAAAGATCCTCAGTGCGCCAACACCGCGTTGGCTCACACCTGAGTCTTCTTTCATAAAAACCACACTCACCGCCAGTGAGTGCTGGGTCCACAAGATAAATACAAGACAAGCTTTCTAAATTTTATATATTTATTAACCCCTAAATGGGTCGGTATTAACATCTAACACATGCAGTTCAGAACAGATATGTAGATATATGCAAGCATTAACAGTTACTAGTTACAATATACAGTACTTAAAATAAAAGGGAATAAAGGTGAAATAATTACTTTACCACGCATCTCCTTGATGTGGCTCTATAATCCAACACTCACACATGCTCTGTCATGTGTGAATAACCAGTGGAGGCTTCTTAGCATGTGGCATTAATACAACAATAAAGCCTGCATGATCTTCACAGTGGTCTGTCTGTAATATCCTGTAGTCTGTGATGGTCTGTAATAACTCTCAGTAATAGTCTCTCAGTCTCTTGTAGGCTCATCATCGTCAGCAGCCTCTCCTCATAGTGTTCTCTTGTAGTCCCAGCACAATCTCCTCCCACTGACCTCATACCTCATCTTATATACCCTTTATGACACCACCCAGAATGAGGTCATCAGCAACAGCAAGTCTGATGGATTAATGCACTCAAGTCCAGATTCTTTGTAAAGAGCTGAGACCAAGTGGAATGATACAATGTTATCAACCATGTCTGATCTACCAGTGCAGGCTGCACCATGCATGTTTATTTAATCAGCCAGGACTGTGTAGGAATTCAATGGAGCCCTGCTGGGATGGATACAAAGCCCTATTGTTCCAGTCCGGCCACTATTGGCAATATACCTATGATTATGGTTGCGCACCTTATGAGTAAAGAGATACGCTACCCAGAGACCAAAATACAGCTTTGAATTATAGCCATATTTAAGCAGAATCATCACACCTCCCCCTTTAGATGGGGCTTGCAGGAAGTAGGGGCCTACACCCCTCTTCTGAAAGCACCTCCACCTCCAGCTTCTCAGGCTCTGGCCCCAAGGCTCCACAACCCCCCCCCCCCCCCCGGGTCCCAGCAGACTCGGGCCTTGTCAGACTCCGAGGGTGGTTGAGCGCCACGCGCCTTCAATATGTCCAGACTAGGGTCAGCTTGGACAGCATCTCTGAACTCTTGGCTGGAGTGAGACAAAAGAGAGGTGCATGTTACATAGCTGCCGGACCCTTCTGGCTCTCTAGTCTGACTAGGGACACTTCTAAGGCTCAGGCCCTGATCCACGTACACTTGGCTACCTCCTGCCTGTTCTGGGTCCGCTTTCTGAGTGCTGGCACCCTGTGGAGCCACACTCATAACCCCAAGTCTTTGGGATACCAGTTCAGAGACCCCATCCCGGCGGTCTCTCAGGGTCTCTCTCACACTAGCCGCTAGTTGGGAGAGTTCTAGGGGATTCTGCACCTCCCCCTTTGCTTCCAAACCTAGGGGCACCTCTGGTTCTGGCACAGGTATGTTTGGACCCTGTTCCTCCTGTGCTTGGGTGGGTGATGGTGATACCTTGGATATACCCTCTTCTTGGATCACACCTCCAGTACCCCCTGCCATCTGCACTTGGGCCATGGGCACTCCTGGAATAGAACTGGACAGAAGAGACGTGTATGTCTCATACCGACCGGACTCCTCCAGCTTCAAGGGAGTGAGGCTAGTCATGGCGGTCTCAGCACCGACTCCAGGTGGTGTAGGCAACGGTTCAAGGGTCGGAACGCCCTCCACCCTTTTAGCACTCTGGCTGCGGGCTAACACCGCACTACCAGCAGTCTGTCCCTCATCTGGATCGGCCATGAGATCCCCATAGCCTATCTGACCACCTGGCACATGGTCAGTAGTTGGGTGCTCATCGGATGCACTGGGCAAAATAATAGAAGTCGCTTCCAGTGACTCAGAAGAGCTACCCTGTACACTTTCACAACAAGCATTGGCAATTACATTGACAGTACATTCATTAGCAATTGTTAATTCACACCGGGTCTCAGTAATGTGTCCGAGCGACGGAGGGACCGGTGCAGAGGCTGGAAGACTTTCCACCCCTTTGGCACTTTGACTGCGGGTAACCACCGCAATACCAGCAGTCTGTCCTACATCCAGACCGTCATTGAGAGCCCAGAGAGACACCGAACCACCTGGTACAACATCCACAGTTTCATGGAAGACATTTGCAATATCATTAACAGCATTGGTTCTATCCCACTGATCTGGAGGGAGGACTGGCGGACATAGAGACACAGACTGGGGGGTTAGGCCCCCGCAGATGTGGGCGGGTCTACAGCCCAGTCCTCACTCAGCTCCTTTACACCTACATTAATTCCAGAGACAGTAGAATTAACATTATCACAGCCTGGAGGAAAGAACTCAGTAAGGGGTTTAGCCTTCCCTTTGGACATGGCAAGTTCATTTACAACATTCACAGTTACCGTTACAGTAGCATTTTCACAGACTGTATGAGGAGACATTTCAGAGGGAGGGTTACCAGCCCCCTCTGCAGGTATTCCCACAGGTACAATATCAGACATATCAGCATGGACAGACAGCTGATCACAGGGAGTTGGGATGGCCCCCACCCCATATTGGCACATCATAGGCCCCAAATCTGTCCCCAACAGTACATTGGCAGGCAATTCAGACATCACTCCCACATCCCGCATTCCTTTCCCTGCACCCCAGTCTAAATGAACACAAGCCATGGGTACAGTAAAACGTTCCAATACCCCGTAGGGGCAGAGTTTTCCTGGGAATAATACTGTCTGGGGGGACCAAATCTGGTTGTACCAGCGTAACATCTGCTCCAGTATCCCGGAATCCCATCACCACTTTGTCCCCCACAGTGACCTGTTGACGGTTAGCATTAAGCTGGGGCCCCTCCCTCGCAACCCGATACACGGATGGGCCGGCCGCTGTAGTTTGGGGAGCAGGGGGGTTCCTAGGGCGGTTGGGGCAGTCTCGTTGTAAATGTCCCGTTTGGTTACATGCGTGGCACAACCTGATCTCTCCCTGGGGTATGAGAGAGGTCGCCGGGGAGCTCAGAGTTCGAGGGGCAGGGGACGTATAGGAACCACCCGGGACAGAGTTTGGCCTACCCCACTTGGAAGCAGAGGGCTGGGGTGACCTCCAGCTTGGTTCAGGATTCCCCGGGACAGATTGTGTCTTACCCCTCCTCCAGCCGTCGCTGGCAGGTTTCCACGGCAACTGGTTGGCAACATAACGATCCGCCATTGCTGCGGCTGTTTCAAGGTCCTTGGGCTCTCGGACCAAGAGATATTTTTGCACTTCCTCGGTACAAATGTTCAAGAACTGCTCTTGAAGCATGAGGTCTGCAAGGCTTTCTTGCGAGGTGACGGACTTGCCCTCCGTCCACTCCCCGGAACCACACGCGCAGCTGGGCCGCTGTATCCTCATGGCTCTCTGAAGGCTTTTTCTGCAGTCCTCGGAACCTTCGACGGTATAGCTCCGGTGTGAGTTGGTACCTCCGGATCAGCGCTGCTTTAACGGACTCATAGTCCTGGTCAACTGGCAAATTGTGTCCAGTGTCCAGGGCTTTTCCCCTCAATCGGGGAGCCAGGTAACGGACCCAATCCGTATGTGGTAGCTGATACTGCTTACACACTTTCTCAAAGGCCCGCAAGAACGAGTCCAAATCCCCATTTGCTTCAAGGATTGGAAAGTCCTCGGATCGGAGCCTTGGTACTTGAGCTTCTGGAGTGTGTGCAGTGACAGATGGTGCCTGCTGGGAGAGCTCCAGTCTTTTGAGCTCAAGCTGATACTGCCGCTCAGCCTGCCGTTCTGCGGCCTGATGATCAGCCTGCCGTTCTGCTGCCTCACGATCAGCCTGCCGCTCAGCCTGCTGTTCTCGTTCTGCAGCTTCCTGAAAGCGGCACAACACCTGCAGGTATGTGTTAGGGTCACTGGTGCCTACTTGCTGCACGGCCGTTTGCCAGTATGAAACCATTCCCATAGCAAGGCTGGGGCTACTGGTCCCTCCTGGTGAAGTAATCCTTGGGACCGGGCTGCTTGCCGCACTTCCTGGCCTAGCCCCAAAATCAGGACTCTGCTCGATTCTCTGCATGGCTGTGGCTGCCTCCATTTCAGCAATACGCTCAGGATCTCCAAAAGCCTGGTTCAGCAATTCTTGGGCTCTGCTTCTGAGCCCACTAGCCATCCACTGGTATTTGCCAAATAAAAGATAGGATAAAATACAAAGAGTAAGGGAGGGGAACAGCACTGTATCAAACTTTCACTGTATCTTAATGCTTGCTTTAATACCGAGCTTGTCTCATAGGATTACTACAATCCTCAGCGTGTGAGTGATAAAGGTCACCAACGCACGCTGTTTATCCAAAGATCCCACTACGCTGCCACCAATGTGAAAGATCCTCAGTGCGCCAACACCGTGTTGGTTAACACCTGAGTCTTCTTTCATAAAAACCACACTCACCGCCAGTGAGTGCTGGGTCCACAAGATAAATACAAGACAAGCTTTCTAAATTTTATATATTCATTAACCCCTAAATGGGCCGGTATTAACATCTAACACATGCAGTTCAGAACAGATATGTAGATATATGCAAGCATTAACAGTTACTAGTTACAATATACAGTACTTAAAATAAAAGGGAATAAAGGTGAAATAATTACTTTACCACGCATCTCCTTGATGTGGCTCTATAATCCAACACTCACACATGCTCTGTCATGTGTGAATAACCAGTGGAGGCTTCTTAGCATGTGGCATTAATACAACAATCCAGCCTGCATGCTCTTCACAGTGGTCTGTCTGTAATATCCTGTAGTCTGTGATGGTCTGTAATAACTCTCAGTAATAGTCTCTCAGTCTCTTGTAGGCTCATCATCGTCAGCAGCCTCACCTCATAGTGTTCTCTTGTAGTCCCAGCACAACCTCCTCCCACTGACCTCTTACCTCATCTTATATACCCTTTATGACACCACCCAGAATGAGGTCATCAGCAACAGCAAGTCTGATGGATTAATGCACTCAAGTCCAGATTCTTTGTAAAGAGCTGAGACCAAGTGGAATGATACAATGTTATCAACCATGTCTGATCTACCAGTGCAGGCTGCACCATGCATGTTTATTTGATCAGCCAGGACTGTGTAGGAATTCAATGGAGCCCTGCTGGGATGGATACAAAGCCCTATTGTTCCAGTCCGGCCACTATTGGCAATATACCTATGATTATGGCTGCGCACCTTATGAGTAAAGAGATACGCTACCCAGAGACCAAAATACAGCTTTGAATTATAGCCATATTTAAGCAGAATCATCACACCCCCTTATATTATGCCCCTGATTCCCCCTGACATAAATTCTGCACCTCTAATGACCCCTTATATCAATGACCACCCCCTTATGTTCATAATGCCTCCTAATATAAATGATGCCCCCTAATGGCCCCTTATATAAGTAACTTCCCCCCTTGTATTCATAATGCCCCCCAATAACCCTTATATAAATGACCCCCCTTATATTCATAATGCCCCCTCCCTTATAGTTATTATTCCCCCTCCTAACACCCCCTTATACTATGAAAATACCCACAACTAATCTAAAACAAAACAAAATAAGTTATACTCACCTACCTGCGATCCTGATGAACGGAGCCGCCTCCTCCTTTTCTTGACCTGCGCTCCGTCATTGCGCCCCCCCCCCCCGTGCCAAGAAGGAGACGTCTGTCTGTGTTCTCGGTGTCTTGTAAACCGTAGGCCTGATTTGGCTTGCGGTTTACAAGATAGTGAAGTTGCAGAAAGCGTTTTAACAAGATCGGTGTCTACAGATTCCGATCTAGTTAAAAGTAAAAGATGTATTAATGGCGACCCCGGGGTGGGCCCCACAGAGTCAGTGGGCCCGGGGCAGCCGCACCCTCTGCCCAACAGGTAAGCTTCTTCCATTAGTGTACTTAGCTCACTATTACAGCAATCTAATTCAAGGTAGCTCTCTATTATGGCTATCTATTTCAGGGTAGCTCACTATTATAGCAGTCTAGTTCAGGGAATATCATTTTTATAGTAGTCTAGTTCATGGTAGCTCACTATTATGTCAGTCTTTTTTTTTTTTTTTTTTTTAACTGTAAGAGATGTCGTAGAATACAATAGGTGTCCAACGGGTGCTATATGGCTTGGAATGCCTCTACTGTGTCATTTAATGTCACTGTCAGATATTCCAGGCTATGAATTATCAAAATCTTGTATTGTGTTTCCTTGAAGGTCACACACATAGAAGATTTAAAAGCACATGAACATATCACCTGCCATTGACCAGGTGAAATTGCCCATCCTATAGCCTCTTCCCCTTTAGCCATGTATCTATGGGCAGAGAAATCTCGGCCTTCTGGAGAAGCTAGTAGATGGTGGAGATTAAGCCTTTGGTGGAAGTACCAGCTTGACATAACTTCTCAAATGTAGTTGGGAGAGAAACCTTCAGACCACCAAACAGGGTGAAAACAAAGTGGACTATTTGCTGCTAGTGGAGCCACTCTGTTCTTAGGAGGTGTAACGTACAGTAGTTGTGAAGTAGTCAAAGGGCCTGAGCTTCAGAGTCGACCATGTCCACCAATCTAAACAGTCCTGCCCTAGACCATGTACAGACCATAGGTGCTGTCAGCCCCTCCGGGAGTAGTGGGTGGTACAAAAAGGAAATCATGGAGGAGTTGTGAGAGGCAAAGGGAAACAGCTTACTACAAGTAATCCAGATCACCCTAGTGAATCGAATGGGTCCCAAGTGATGGGTCGGTGGGGCGGGGGGAGAGCGGGTCCATAGGAAAGCATTTTGATTTATAAGGGGAAGCCATGTGAAGTCACCCAAAATGGGATATACAGTTAGGTCCATAAATATTTGGACAGAGACATTTCTCTCCTTTTGGTTCTGGACATTCCCACAATGTTGAAGTTCAGACTTTCAGCTTTAATTCAGTGGGTTGTATAAAATGATTGTATATAAATGTGAGGGCTATAAAGCATTTATTACACACAATCCCTTCATTTCAGGGGCTCAAACGTAATTGGACAAATGAAATAATTGTAAATAAAATGTTAATTTCTAATCCTTGGTTGTTCCCCCTTTGTTGGCAATGACTGCCTGAAGTCTTGAGCTCATGGACATCACCAGACGCCGCCGCTGTGTCTCCTCCTGGTTAATGCTCGGCCTTTACTGCAGCGGTTTTCAGTTGCTGTTTGTTTGTGGCCTTTCTGTCTGAAGTTTAGTCTGTAACAAGTGAAATGCTGCTCAGTGGGGCTGAGATCAGGCGACTGACTTGGTCATTCAAGACTATTCCACTTCTTTGCTTTAATAAACTCCTGAGTTGCTTTGGCGTTATGTTTTGGGTCATTGTCCATCTGTATTATGGATCAGTTTGGCTGGATTTGAGCGCACAGGATGTCTCTGAATAGCTCAGAATTCATCCGGCTGCTTCTGTCCTGTGTCACATCATCAATAACCACTAGTGAGCCAGCGCCACTGGCAGCCATGCCTGCCCAAGCCATCACACTGCAGCCTCCACCATGTCTTACACATGATGTGCTATGCTTTGGATCATGAGCTGTACCACGCCTTCACTATACTTCTGTCTTTCCATCATTCTGGTAGAGGTTGATCTTGGTTTCATCTGTCCAAAGAATGTTCTTCCAGAACTGTGCTGGCTTTTTTAGATGTTTTTTTCAGCAGTGAACCGTCTGTATTTACTTTCATGCAGTCTTCTCTTTATGGTAGATTTGGATATTGATACGCCTACATCCTGGAGAGTGTTGTTCACTTGGTTGGCTGTTGTGAAGGGGTTTCTCTTCACCATGGAAATTATTCTGCGATCATCCACCACTGTTGTCTTCCATAGGCGTCCAGGTCTTTTTGCATTGATGAGTTCACCAGTGCTTTCTTAGGATGTACCAAACTGTAGATTTTGCCGCTCCTAATATTTTAGCAATTTCTCGGATGGTTTTTTCTGTTTTTGCAGCTTAAGGATGGCTTGTTTCATCTGCATGGAGAGCTCCTTTGACTGCATGTTTTCTTCACAGCAAAATGCAAATGCAAGCACCACACCTTGAATCAACTCCGGGCCTTTTATCTGCTTAATTGAGAATGACATAACAAAGAAATTGCCTCCACACCTGCCCAGGAAACAGCCACAGAGTCAATTGTCCAATTACTTTTGGTCCTTTTAAAAACAGGGTGTCACATGTTAAGGAGCTGAAACTCCTAAACCCTTCATCCAATTTTAATGAAAGCTGAAAGTCTGATCTTTATGTCCATGTCCATTATATAACTATAACTTGAATATGTTTCAGTAAACAGGTAAAAAAAACTAAATTTGTGTCAGTGTCCAAATATATATGGACCTAACTGATGATTATAATGCTTCTAATCTGACTTGTAAAGAACCTCACTAGAAAGACATAAACTTAGGGCAGTGGAACCGCAGGTTGTAAGGGTGGTTGGGCACAATGACAAACATGTCAGTGAAGGCATCCCTCTGAGTTTTTTAGACCGATAAGTATGGAAATGGTATAACATATCCATGGGGAATGAGTTGAAATCTCCGGAAATGTCCTCAGGATCTGATAAGCAGCTTCTAATGTACCCTGGGTATGGGTTATATCATTTACAAATGGAGGGAAATGTGGAGGATGCAGCTTGTGCCTGTCTCCATGTTACATTCCTTTCTAGGGCATGTCTGTAGCCATCTTACATACCAGAGAGCTCATCCTTTTTGAATCTGTAATTGAATGTGGCTTCATCTGTGCCTTATCCAATAGCTATGTGCCAGCCATGTTAATTATACTAATCGCACCTTCTCTTTTTCTATACAATGTATAACCACACCTACAATGTACTTAAACCTCACCCACCCCTCCATTAAAGTCCAGAATCAATTTTACTCACATAAACCTAGATGTGACTGAGTGATTCTCTGACTTGGCTCATATACCATTTGTACTAATGTGGACTTTAATACAGTGATACTTAGAGCGGAATGCACTCCCATGATCAAAAGGTTACATGAACCCCCATAATAGTACCAATTAAAAACCACAGCTCATCCTGCAAAAAAAAAAGACCCCTTACACAGCTGTGTTATAGATGTCAGAAATCTTTTTTATTTTTTAAGTGTCCATTTTTGAAAAGGTATTAAAATATAACAAAAATTAGATCAATATGGTATCACCATGATCATACCGACCCTCAGGATATACAGTAGGATATGCTAACATCTACATTGGACTCTCCGTCGCAGTGTACATCCAAAATCACCAGAAGAAAAAGTCCTGCAAGTTCGACTTTTTTGTCCGGCGGTTTCAGTTTTAAACAATGGACGCAGACTGTGTATGTGAGCGCTGATGTAGCGGTCCCCGTATCTGTAGTTCTGGTTGTCAGTTTTTTATTTTTTACAAAAGTTTAAAATAACCAATAAATTTCGTTCCACTTCACAATTGTGTCACAATTTTATATCTTTATGTTTGAAGCCTGAAATGTGGCAAAAGGTTGAAAAGTTCAAGGAGGCCGAATACTTTCGCAAGGCACTGTATTTCCTCCCCACTGCGGTCAGGCTGTACAACCAACATAGACCCCCGCTACTTCTTATCTGTCTGTCTACTATCACAGGAATGCCTCTACCTTGGAACATTCTTGTATATGTTGTATTTGTATTTGTATTATCTTTGCTGCTGTAACACACTGAATTTCCCCATGGCGGGACTATTAAAGGGTTATTATTATTATTCTGCACATGTTACCACAGCGTGGCTTCGCAGTAAAACAGTACAGAGACCCCGGACTGTGGAGCAACTGAAGTTGTACATCAAGCAAGAATGGGAAAGAATTCCACCGACAAAGCTTCAACAATTCGTGTCCTCAGTTCCCAAACGCTTATTGAGTGTTGGTAAAAGGAAAGGTGATTCTATTTAATTCTCTGAACACAGCTCTGGGGTCAGAGACATAACTTAAAGCTTCTGGACCCAATGCAAAATCTATGATGCCTACATTGTGCCATTTACAATAGTGGTATACTTTATGTGGCAGAGAGACCTTTGGGGCCCCCAGTGACTGCTACCACTGCACCTTCTATAGCTATGCCCCTATCTGGGGAACATTGTTATCATCTTCTTTTGTTACTACCCAAAAGACCTAAGATCTAAAAAAGAACAGATACTGCTGGATTATGCATGGCCTGTTAAGGGCCAACTGGAAAAGCCAGAAAAGAAGCTAGATCGAAGCGACAGATTCAGAACAGCTTACATGCTAGCTCAGGGGTAGGCAACCTTTTTTGTTCGGCGTGCCGATTTTAAGAAAAAAAATCAAAGATGAGGTACTCGGAGTGCCGGTCAATAATTGTAAGTCTGACGACCCCTAAACTAAAGTCATATACCACAATCCATAACACAGAAGTGCTGCCACCAGATGCTTTAGGACACATGCGTTTACTGCTATATCCTGGGACGCTCCTGTACTTTCTGATTAGAAGCAATGAAAGTCCATGTACAGCCCCCAATTAGTGGTAAATGTGTCCAGGAGCAGCGTATGGCGGCACCTTATGGTGATATCACACCATGTATCTGGATGCAGATATAGTCTTAGGCCACTGGAACTTTTTCATTCGATGTAAAACTGGTGCATTTTTGTGCAAAAACACATCCTTAATATAGAAAACACACCGTTATACAGAATAATGTCCCATAGTGGTCCCTGCACACGGTATTATGTCCCATAGTGGTCCCTGCACACGGTATTATGTCCCATAGTGGTCCCTGCACACGGTATTATGTCCCATAGCGGCCCCTGCACACGGTATTATGTCCCATAGCGGCCCCTGCAACATGGCATATGTCCCATAGCGGCCTCTGCACACGGTATTATGTCCCATAGCAGCCTCTGTACACGGTATTTGTCCCATAGTGGCCTCTGCACACGGCATTTGTCCCATAGCTACCTCTGAACACAGTATTTGTCCCATCGCGGTCCCTGCGCACGGTATTATGTCCCATAGCGGCCTCTGCACACGGTATTATGTCCCATAGCGCCCCTGCACACAGTATTATGCTCCATAGTGGCCCCTGCACACGGTATTGTGTTCTATAGTGGCCCCTGCACAGGGTTTATGTCCCACAGTGGCCCCAGCACACTGTGTTATCCTCCATAGTGGCCCCTGCACACGGTATAATATGCTAACTTTTATAATATTCCAGTTTGTGCCACTCACTAGCTATTATTATACTGTGGGGTCTCTTCAGACCACAGAGTATAATAAGTGGAGGGCAAAGAGAGGTGATGAAACATAAAAAACAATGTTACTCACCATTCCACGCTCCACAGCCGCTCTGTATCTTCGGGCGCTTCTGCTTGTAGTCAGCGACCGCTGATTGAGTCTCAGGGGTCACGTCGCGTCATTATGCGTAATGATGTCAGACGCAGACGCAACCCCTGAGGTCCTGTCAGCTGACTTCAGGCAGAAGCGCCTGAAGAGTACACAGCGGCTGCGGAGTATGGAATGGTGAGTAACATTGTTTTTTATGTTTCATCACCTCCCCGGGAGCTCCGCTTATTATACTCGGGGGGTCTGAAGAAACCCCACAGTATAATAATAGCAGTTTAGTTTCGGCCATGTTTGGCCCGATCGAAACTGCTGGGTGAGGAGTCCGCTGCCGTGCCAGGGAAATAAGCCTCGCGTGCAAAGAGTGGCACGCGTGTCAGAGGTTGCTGACCCCTGTGCTAGACCCTAACACCTCTGCTAAGTATCAGGATGCTCCCAAGGTGGACCTAGTAGCCAGACTCTCCATGAAATTTATTCTCCCATTCTCCCAGTCTTCTCTTCTTGAAGTGTCCATGGACTGTAAATGGATCTCTTTGCCTCCTCTGTGTGTAAGGCACCTGTGGCTACTGTTCCATTGGCTAGAGTGTTAAATATTCTCATCAGTTAGCTGGACAAAGATAGAATCCCAGGGAAGAATTATTCTATTCTATCTTTAACTTAAAGATGATGGTTAACAGCCATTGTAAGATGACATTGCCTAAAATTCTGAGTAACCTCAGAAGCTTCTGCCAGTAAGGAAGTTCAGCAATAGACAGTCTAGTAAGGACTCTAACTACAAGAAATAAAAAAAGGACTCTATAAAGGCTTATAATGCTCCAAAATCGAAGAAGATTGTCGCTGAGCCACTTGTTAGATGATGTCCTCACAATTGGACAAGTCCAGACAGGTTAAACCCTTGCCTGATCACGTGATAATCCGTGAGATGGTCCAAGGTAGGGGTGGCAGCTGGGTGTGGTTTTGCGTAGATAACGTTGGAAGGTAAATATATGGAATCTATAGTGGCCCAAGGATCCACTGTACCAATCCGCACTCTTGGGAAATAACCCCCGGTCACAGATGATGATAGAAGGAATTCACATTTATTAGGGTGATAAGCACAACGCGTTTCGGAGCACCAAGCTCCTTTATCAAGTGCATAAAAACAATCTGATGTGATGTTCCCAGTAAACCTTTACAGTGGATCCTTGGGCCACCATAGATTCCATATATTTACCTCTATAAAGGCTTAGACAGTCTTTTTGGGCAGATGGCTTCTCCCACAGGTCCAAGCAGTAATTACAACCAATACCTCCTCAACTGGTTGGGGTCTTTACCTAGGCCCAGCATGGACTCAGCAACCCTGGTCCACAGTGGACATTCGGCCCTCCTCAAACCTCAGAATTGAGGGCTGCCAAGTTTCCCTACTTTACTTCTAGCCCCTACTCAACAACAAGGCTGTTTTAGTGCAGTCAGACAATACTCCAACAGATTATTACCTAAAAAAACAGGATGGCACCAAAAATCCACTTCTATTAAGAGAATGCAGTGTTCTTCTTCTGGGCAGGGAGGAGTTTGTTCTCCAAGTTCATTTCAAGGGGGAATTAACTCAATCTACAGATTGGCTGAGTAGGACCACCTTGCTTCTAGAGAAGTGGAGCCTCAATCTCAAGATCCATATTGCCAGATGGGGTCTCCCATCCGTAGATGTTCCTGATTCTCTACACAACAAGAAGACCAGGAGGTTTGCATCTCTCAATCACTTCAATCATCCAGTTGTGTTGGATGGCCTCTCATTGTTTTGAAGTCAAGTCAATGTATGCTTTTTTCCAGTACCATTAATCCACAGTGTCTTCAGAAAGTATCAAACAGGATCGAATAAATACTGGAAAATTCCTGTCTCAGGATCCCCTGTCCCAGAGGGGCTTCCTTCACCAGACCCCAGTTTTCTTCCCCTTACGTTCTGGAGGCTCAAAGGGAATTATTAGCTGACCAAGGCCTTTCAAATGAGGTTATACAAAACCTTCTCTCCTCAAACAGACCTTCATCTATCAAAGCCTATGTAGTAGTTGGAAAGTTTTAAGGCTTGGTGTACACAGAGCTCCATATTTACTTCTTCTGTCCCTGCGGTTCTTCAATTCCTACAAGACGGGTTTCAAAGAGGTTTTAAATTAAACATCTTAAAGGCTCACATCACAGCCCTTAATGCCTTTACCTGAAGTTAGTGCCTCAGGCAGTTAGAATCAGGACTGTTCCGTACCTCCTCCCTAAAATCACTTCAGATAACATGAATCAAGAAAATTCTTCTACCTACCTTTTTCCCAGATCGGCAAATGGAAGAAGAGACCAAGTTGTTGTTGGATGTGAAAATATGTATCTCCATTTACATTGAAAGAACCAGGCCTTTAGGTTTTCAAGGGTCTGGTAAAGATAACAAAGTCAGCAACTCCACCTTCACCAGGTGGATAAAATCTGCCGTCTCTCATGCCTACTCAGCAGAGAACTCTCCTCTACCCGAGAATCTTATAACATTTCATCCATTCAACCTTCACGTCTTCGGCAAAAGAAATTATGTTGGGTTTGATCTAGACAACTACCACATGTGCATCTTCTTCCAGCGTTGTCAACCAATATAAGCTACTTTTATATAGTACCTGGATAGCAACCTTTGGCAGACAGGCGCTGGAAGCAGCTACAGAGACCTGAGGCTCTCAAATCCCATATCCAGCTACCAATAAACTTATTCAGCTATACGTTGTGTAACAGTTACCTCACATCTGGAAGACTTTCTAGAAGGAGTTAGAATATGGTTATGTCCCATTATTTGTACATTCCGGACTGAAATAGTCGACCTTTTTCAGAGAAGATGGGAGAAGCAGTATGGTAATGTATGAAGAATCTCTGACTTTGAAATAAGTAAATAAGTTTATTTTTAATTAATCACATTCTTTCATAGTTCCAAGAGAATGTAGTGAATATTTCCAATACAGATATAGAATACATATATATAATAAGAATGTTAGTAGCCAAAATCTGAGCTATAAGATAAAAAGAAAAGAAAACTAGAAGTTAAATCACTTCTCACATTACACAATATTTCCTTCTGTCAAATTCACCTAGGTTATACCATGATACCAGATGTTGAATGTGCTTGCATGACTGTGCTCCATTTTAAGGGGCTGCTCTCACCGATGTGACAACCCCTTTAAATTATTTTCCACACGCTGAACATGAAAAATAACTAATTTCCTGTGTGAATTCTCTGATGTCTAACAAGAGTTTGCTTGTCACTGTAACATTTCCCACATTCTGAACAGGAAAATGGCTTCTCCCCTGTGTGAGTTCTTTCATGTTCAACAAGCCTTGATTTATTGTAAAAAATTTTCTCACAATATGAACATGAAAATGGTTTCACCCCAGTGTGAATTCTCTCATGTTTACGAAAACCTGAACGGCTTGCAAAACATTTCCCACATTTTGAACATGAAAATGGCTTCTCCCCTGTGTGAACTCTCTGATGTCTAACAAGACTCTTTTTGTCAATAAAACATTTCTTACACTCTGAACATGAATATGGCTTCTCCCCTGTGTGAATTCTGAGATGTGTAGTAAGATATGTTTTCTTCTTAAAACCTTTCCTACATTCTGGGCATGAATATGGCTTCTCCTCAGTGTGAATCCTCTGATGTTTAACAAGATCTGATTTCTGGAAAAAACATTTCCCACATTCTGAACATGAATATGGCTTCTCCCCTGTGTGAACACTCTGATGTCTAATGAGATATCTTTTGTCGGTAAAACATTTCCCACATTCCGAACATGATAATTTCTCCATTTCTGTGTGTATTCTGAGATGTTGAGTAAGTTGTTGTTTCTGAATATAACATTTCCCACATTCTGAACAAGAAAATGGTTTCTCCCCTGTGTGAGTTCTCTCATGCTCAACAAGCCTTGATTTCTTGTAAAAACATTTCTCACAATATGAACATGAAAATGGCTTTACCCCTATGTGAATTTTCTGATGTTTAAGAAAATTTGAACTGTTTGCAAAGCATTTCCCACATTCTGGACATGAATATGGCTTCTCTCCTGTGTGAACTCTCAGATGTATTATAAGATGTTTTTTGTCAATAAAACATTTCCCACACTCTGAACATGAAAATGGCTTCACCCCTTTGTGAATTTTCTTATGTGTAGTAACATCTGATTTCTTGGTAAAACATTTCCCACATTCTGGGCATGGATATGGCTTCTCCCCAGTGTGAATCCTTTGATGTTTAACAAGATCTGATTTCTGGAAAAAACATTTTTCACATTCTGAACATGAAAATGGCTTCTCTCCTGTGTGAATTCTCAGATGTATATCAAGAGTTTTTTTGTCGATAAAACATTTTCCACATTCTAAACATGAAAATGGCTTCAACCCTATGTGATGTTTCTCATGTAATAAAAGATTTGTTTTTCGTGAAAAACATTTACCACATTCTAAACATGAAAATGGCTTCAACCCTATGTGATGTTTCTGATGTAATAAAAGATGTGCTTTTCGTGAAAAACATTTCCCACATTCTGAACATGAATATGGCTTCTCCCCTGTGTGAGTTCTTTCATGATCAACAAGAATCCATCTTTGGTTAAAATGTTTTCCACATTCTGAACATGAATATGGCTTCTCCCCCTTGTGAATTCTCTTATGATGTCTAACAAGATCTGATTTCTGGTTAAAACCTTTCCCACATTCTGAACAACAAAATGGCTTTTCCCCGGTGTGGACACTCTGATGTCTATCAAGATGTGATTTCCGGATAAAACATTTCCCACATTCAGAACATGAAAATGGCCTCTCCCCTGTGTGAATACTCTCATGTTCAACACTACTGCTCTGGCTTTGTTCTTGCTTCACAGCCTGTGATTGATCAGAAGATGGATCAGAAGATAGGACCTGTATAGAAGGATCAGATGATGGATCAGAAGATAGGACCTGTATAGAAGGATCAGATGATAGATCTTTGCTGTGAAGGGCTGAGGGTATATCTGGGATGATGACATGTTCTTCATATGTATCTTGTGTGATACCACCATCATCTGCTTTATAATCTGTAGGTATGAGATGTCCCTCTGAGCTCCCGATACAGAAATCTGCCAAGAAGAAAACTGATGATTATTTTTGAATATTAGAACCTTATTATATTGGTATTTTAAAACATATTTCTATAAAAGTGTCCAAGTAAATTACAATTAGGGTAGGGCATACCTATAACAATGAAACAAGATAACTAGAGAGCTAACTTTCCTCCCCCCCCCCCGGCCTATGACAGCACCAGAGCAGGACCTCCCTTCTGGGACAGGAAACCTGAGAAGATATAAGTTTCTCCACACTTCTGATCATCAAGTTCCTCAGGAGCTTTTTTAATGTCCACATGGCGAAGGGGAGACTTGATATACTCCCTCCTCTATCCCTTTGGGATTTGAGTTGCTACTTTGCGCTGTTCTTCCTCTACCTTTCCTGTAAGCAGGACCTCTGTTCATGCCATTGCAGCTAGGTCATGTGAGTGAGCCTGTTTCCATTTGGATCTTTCCCCTCTGTGCTACTTGAAACCTCTGGTTCTTACATACCAGGGGTTTTGGCCGGTATCAAGGGAGGGTGGATTGCGGGAAGAAGATAGCTTGGTCAGCATGAGGCCGACTTCCGGATGCTGCTGGTGACATTTGGGGCATGCATCGGACTTCAATTCTGGTACTCAGCTGGTGAAGCGCATCGCTTCTGGTCCTCACTGATGTACTTCCGGAGCTAAGTTCCAGATGCCGGCTCAGGTGGAGGAAGCCAATAAAGGAGGCCCAGCAAATTGTTCTGCTGTCTTCCAAGGTACGGTTTATGAATTCTGAATACAGGAAGGTGGCCAGTCCTCAGTCCTGGAAACTGCATTCTTTGTCTCTTGCTCTTGGCTTGGTCCATTTCATCATGTCAAGAGCAGGAGAATCAGCCTGCTACGACCCATCAGAGCCTTCTAGACCCGCTAGTCTGAGTGCTAAGACTAAAGACTGGCCCTAAGCCTAAGTTCTGTGGAATTTGTAGGAAAACTCTCTCCTCAGCTTAAACTAAACCTCTGTGTAGGACTTGCTTAGATATAATTTTAGCAGAGTATTCTCCATCATTGTTGGACAGTATTAAAGAGATAGTGAAAACTGAGGTTTGCTTGTCTATTAAAGAGTAATCCTCCCAGATGGTACATATCAGAGGAGTCTGAGGAAGCTCACAAGGAAAGAGAATGGGGGTCTTCTTCTGATTTGGCTGGACTTCCCAACAGAGGATACAGAGTTATTATTGAAAACTGTAAGGGCCACTATGGTCTTAGAAGAGTCTAAGGAACAATAAAAGCATTTCCCACCAGATGTTTGAAGGGTTAGGCCCTAAGAAAATGAAGGTGTTCCTCGTCCATGAAAATATTAAAGCCCTAATTAAAATGAGTGGTAATCTCCTGCCGACTGGGTTAGGTCTTTCCTGTTCGCACATAAGCTCCTGTTGCCTTGCAGTGCGCAAGAAAAGAATTTCAAAATTCTGTCTCGGTGGTACCGGTGTCCTGACATCCTCCACAGAATCTATCCTGCTGTGACTGACCGGTGTTGGCGCTGTGGTTCTGAGAAAGGTACCCTATATCACATCTGGTGGGAGTGTGACATTCTTAGGCCCTTCTGGGGTGCTGTTTTCGCCCTGTATACTAAGGTGTGTGGTCGCACCATCGCAGCAACTCCCCAACTGGCCCTTCTTTCAGTTATTCCTGGCAGGATTTCTGCGGTAAAGAAGGATCTCCTGCGACACTTTCTCACGGCTGCTAGAACCGTCATTCCCAGGCATTGGCGGAGCACTGTTGCGTCCTCCTATGTTGAATTTCTACAGGAGCTTCTCCTTATAAGGAGAATGGAGGCCCTGGAGGCAGAGGATTCTCCCGATCCTTCTAAATTTGATGCTCTCTGGTGGCCTTGGGTGGTGTTTCAGGAATCTCCTTGCTATTCTTTTTTCCCTTTCCTTTCAGGAGGTTACTGGTCATTCTACTCTCCCTCTGTTGTCCCCCTCCCTCCTCTCTCTCCCGTATGTGTTCTCCCGATTGCAGCTTCCAGTGTGTGTTCCCTTTGTCTGTTTGTTTGTCCCCATTTAATAATAATAATAATAATAATAATAATAGTCCTTTAATAGTCCCACAATGGGGAAATTCAGTGTGTTACAGCAGCAAAGATAAGATAAGATAAGCAGATACAAATACAACATGTACAGGAATGTTCCAAGGTAAGAGGCATTACATTAATAGCAGACAGACAGATAGGACGTAGCAGAGAGGGGGGGGGGATATAACAGGCAGAGAGATATTTCAGTTCTCTGTGTGTAATGATCTCCGCTTAGGTCGGTGTTGGTTGTACAGCCTAACCGCGGTGGGGAGGAAAGACTTCCGATAGCGCTCCTTCTCACACCTAGGGTGGAGCAGTCGGTCACTGACAGTACTGCTCAGCGCGATCACAGTCTCATGCATGGGATGGGACTTCTTCTTCTGCATGGAGCTCACCACGGACAGTATCCTTCTGTCACCCACCACCTGCACTGGGTCCAGGGGGCTCCCCAGGACAGAGCTGGCCCTTCTAATCAGCTTGTCAAGTTTATTTCTGTCCCTGGTTGATATACTGCTCCCCCAGCAGGCCACTCCAAAGAAGATGGCTGATGCCACTACCAAGTTGAAGAAAGTTCTAAGAAGTGCCCCCCGGATTCCAAAGGCTCTCAGCTTCCTAAGCAGGTAGAGCCTGCTGTGGCCCTTCCTGTACAGGGCCTCCATGTGATTTACTTGAAGACATTGTTATTATGGTCCCATATATATGGGCCTTCTGTTTCTTTTTGTTATTATATTGGGCGTCAAAGCATTGGGCGGGGCCCCCCCAGTCTCCTGTTTACAGGCGAGGCCTGCTTGCCTTCGCGCCATTTGTTCAATCACATTGTTCTTGTCCCCTCTTTATTATATTTGAAAAATCTTTAATAAACCTTGATTAAACATAAAATGAGTGGAAAAATCCTTGAAAGATTCTGTCTCTTTCAAGGACAAATATCGATTTAGTGAAGATGATACATGTTGCTAAGACAAGGCCCCAGAAGTAGATGTGCAGGTTGCTAAGGTTTCTAGAAAGGATGTTTTGCCATATGAGGATTTAGGATGCTTAGGAGATCCCTTACATACCTAGAAAGAACTTGGGAATCAACCACATGTAGTTTAAGACTCAGCATTGCAGCCACCTGTGTGGCTTGATCTTTAAAAGTCTGGATAAACCAAGTGGAAGCCCATTTGAAGGCAAATTCTCCCAAGAATACCGGTGGGGTATTTCTGTACACAGGACAAATTGCGCAACAAATTGTAGAGTGCATTTTCTTCTTTTACCCCTTGCGAATGTGTATACAGTATTTTGGATGATGAAACTTACACTGAAAACCTATAGATTAGTTAATGAAGCCATTTGAGAGGGAAAAAAATGCCAATTACAACAGGAAAGCCAATCACAATGTGAACAAATTCTTATTTAGTGGTGACTCCTCACCTGTGCGGTTCCCTGGAGGAATGTCCTCCTTACACTCCTCATCTCCCCTCACATATGTCTCCGGAGCATTAATATTCTTCAGATCTTCACCCACATACAAAAGCTGTGAAGGAAATATTGTAAAAGTCACCAGACGGATGGAGAAGTCACGTGGGAGGTTTTATAGGAGAAGAAAAGATCATTCATTATCATGACCACCAAAACTGACAGCAGGAGTTATCTGAGCAAATAGCTGCAGGTCTCCTGGATAAATCCACCATGTTGGCTCCTTATTCCAACCAGCAGCCTCCATAGCCAGAAAACTGTGAGAAGATCCAGACAACATGTCATGTCTATGGTCAGCTTTATCCTGCCATCTCCACCTTTCTCATTACACAAGTAGGAAACATCTAATACTGTGGGATAAAACCAGACTGACCCCGAGACCTTCACAGCCCTTCTACAGGGCAGAGGGAAGATTTCATGTCACCTTATCTCCATCTACCTGATCATCCTGGGGAAAGACATTTTCTTCCTTACAATCCTGTGCTAGAAGAGGACTGGGACATCTCTCCGCTGATGTTCTCTTACTGGATGGAACTGGAGGAAACACATACAGGGACTGAATTCATTCTTTCCATACAGATAATGAGAGGCCGTGTGTATTTAGTCATGTCTATTACCTGCTGATGTGAGGGGCTGCTGATCCTCCATCATCACCTCCTTGTACACATCTTTGTGTCCTTCTAAATACTCCCACTCCTCCATGGAGAAATAGAAAGTGACATCCTGACACCTTATAGGAACCTGACAACACAATGATACAGTCATCACCAGATCCCTTCATAGCTCCTGTATAATGTCCCAGCATTCCCAGCAGTGTCACCTCTCCAGTCAGCAGCTCAATCATCTTGTTGGTGAGTTCTAGGATCTTCTGTCCATTGATCTCCTCATGTATCAGGGAGTGAGGTGGAGGCCTCGGGATTGGGCTCAGGGTTCTCCCCCATCCTTCAGACACAGGAGCCTGACAGCGCCCACTAGAGGTCTTCTTCACTACTGTGTAATCCTGTTTATGGAGAGACACATTAATAAATATCACTACATACATGTCCAGAGTCCCTCACCTCTCCAGTCATATCATCTGTTATTACTATAGATAAGAATGATGTAATGTGACATCATCAGAATCTCTCACCTCTCCAGTCATATCATCTGTTATTACTATAGATAAGAATGATGTAATGTGACATCATCAGAATCTCTCACCTCTCCAGTCATATCATCTGTTATTACTATAGATAAGAATGATGTAATGTGACATCATCAGAATCTCTCACCTCTCCAGTCATATCATCTGTTATTACTATAGATAAGAATGATGTAATGTGACATCATCAGAATCTCTCACCTCTCCAGTCATATCATCTGTTATTACTATAGATAAGAATGATGTCATGTGACATCATCAGAATCTCTCACCTCTCCAGTCATATCATCTGTTATTACTATAGATAAGAATGATGTAATGTGACATCACCAGAGTCCCTCACCTCTCCAGTCATATCATCTGTTATTACTATAGATAAGAATGATGTAATGTGACATCATCAGAATCTCTCACCTCTCCAGTCATATCATCTGTTATTACTATAGATAAGAATGATGTAATGTGACATCATCAGAATCTCTCACCTCTCCAGTCATATCATCTGTTATTACTATAGATAAGAATGATGTAATGTGACATCACCAGAGTCCCTCACCTCTCCAGTCATATCATCTGTTATTACTATAGATAAGAATGATGTAATGTGACATCATCAGAATCTCTCACCTCTCCAGTCATATCATCTGTTATTACTATAGATAAGAATGATGTAATGTGACATCATCAGACTCTCTCACCTCTCCAGTAAGCTGGTACAGTATCTCTAGGGTGAGTTTACAAATGTTTTCTGCCATAAGTCCAAAATACAGTAGCAACCTGAATGTAAAAAAACATAATAGCTATAGTCAGATAAAACATGTGAAAAGATACTATAGTGTAGATGTTGTATATTCTCTCTCTTCATATAATAACTCTCAGCCTTATGTATAGATACTTGGCAGATATGGACCCTGCTCTCATGGAGTCTTACAGGGCTATATCACTATTAAATTGCAAAGCCAAAATACTGACAAAGGTTTCAAGGCAAGACTGAAACAGGGTTCATATAAACCAGGCAATATATGAAGACTTATCAATGCAGAACAAGTGTCTAAAGGAGAAGGTGAAAATGGAGACTAGAGATGCGCGAATCGGTTCGTACCAAGCTGGGTTTGACCCAAATTATCCAAATTGTTAGTTTTTTTTATGAAACCAAACTAAAATGATCACCGCATTATATACTGAGGTCTGTTCAGACCCCAGAGTAGAATAGGTGGAGGCCCAGGGTAGGTGAAAAAAAGAAAACATTCATGCTTACCTTCTGTTACCTCTTTTGTGACTCCTCGCAGTTTGCGGCACTCTCCTGGTGACGTCTAGCGCTGTTCTGTTACGTCATCGTCCCAGGTTCAGTACTGAGGCCTGATTGCGCCTCAGCGGTGACCTGGGTATGCCGATTGTCATCATGGTGGCCCAGGAGAGCACCGGACACCGCAAGGAGGCCCAAAAGAGGTAACAGAAGGTGAGTATGTATGTTTTTTTTTTTTTTAACACCTCCCCTGGGCCTCTCTGAAGAGACCCCAGAGTATAATAATGTCATTTTCACATTGACATAATATCGGCTGTGTTTAGAGAACTAGACATTAGATAGATAGGTTCCTAGGAGCCCTAAGAGTGTTCTACACTATGTTTTATAGATAGGATCCTAGGAGCCCTAAGAGTATTCTACACTATGTTTTATAGATAGGTTCCTAGGAGCCCTAAGAGTATTCTAGACTATGTTTTATAGATAGGTTCCTAGGAGCCACAAGAGTATTCTACACTATGTTTTATAGATATATAGTCCTAGGAGCCCTGAGAGTATTCTACACTATGTTTTATAGATATATAGTCCTAGGAGCCCTAGTAGTATTCTACACTATGTTTTATAGATAGTTTCCTAGGAGCCCTAAGAGTGTTCTACACTATGTTTTATAGATACTGTATATAATCCTAGGAGTCCTAAGAGTGTTCTACACTATGTTTTATAGATAGGTTCCTAGGAGCCCTGACAGTGTTCTACATTATGTTTTATAGATAGGTTCCTAGGAGTCCTAAGAGTATTCTACACTATGTTTTATAGATAGGTTCCTAGGAGCCCTAAGAGTATTCTACACTATGTTTTATAGATAGGTTCCTAGGAGCACTAAGAGTATTCTACACTATGTTTTATAGATAGGTTCCTAGGAGCCCTAAGAGTATTCTACACTATGTTTTATAGATAGGTTCCTAGGAGCCCTAAGAGTATTCTACACTATGTTTTATAGATAGGTTCCTAGGAGCCCTGACAGTATTCTACACTATGTTTTATAGATAGGTTCCTAGGAGCCACAAGAGTATTCTATACTATGTTTTATAGATAGGTTCCTAGGAGCCACAAGAGTATTCTATACTATGTTTTAAGCCAATTAAGGTGTGGTTTGTACCAAACTTGTTCAACCTGAAACAAATCAGGGACCAGAGCCGCTGAACCCAAATACAAAAATAACCTTGAGAGGTAGGCCCATCACTAGTCAGCATCAAATCTGTTTGGGCTTGTACTGATGACTGACTCCTCCTGCTGCTTGGAAGCCAGGAAACTCTATTTTCCGCCTCAGTTTTTTTTATCAGTATATCTATGTATATATCTCCATCTGTATATCATCATCGGTTTTTCCACATCCGTTAAACCCCTTCTCAACAGTTGAATGTTGCAGTGCATTGTATGAGCTATCCCTAGTGGTCAAATCGCCTAGTGGGACTAAAAAATAAAAAGCTATAAAAAAAAAGTTAAAAAAAATAAAAACATGATAAGTAAATAAAATAAATGTAATCACTCCCTTTACATTTTATTGCATAAATAAAAGTAAATAACTGCCTTTTTTCTCTCACTTCTTCCTATCAAAATTTTTTTAATAAAATCTAAGTGATCAAAAATTCTTATGTACAAAATAAAAATGAAAAATCATCCTGCAAAAAAAGAGCCCTTATATAATTTTGCTGACAAAATTATAAAAAAAAGTTTGGGGGGGTTAGAATATGGCAATGCAAAGAAATTTTTTTTTAAAAAAAAAGCTGTCAATTTTTTTTTTTTTTAAAGAATTAACCCATTCCTGCAAAATGATGTAAATATATATCCTTTTGTGGAAAGGGAAGTAAGGTGAGGGCTCAGAATATGAGTCCTCTCCATACCGGGTGGGATCTGGCTGTATAATGCACCTGCATCGATGGCGCTTTTCCCTTTACAATCTATGGCAGAGGTACATGGGCACGTCACCATCCTGATCATCTTCATGTGGGGGCGATTATCAGTTTACATGACGGCCAGGAACCTACTGAAGGCTCCAAGACCTGTTACTAAGAAATGTTTATCACACTAAAAATAAAAGCTGAAAAAAATAAAAGTTTTAAAAATATTTTAAAAATACAAAAGTATAAAAAAAATCTAATCACTCTGTTTCCCTAGATCAGGGGTAGACAACCTTTTTTGTTCGGCGTGCCGATTTTAACTAAAAAAAAATCAAAGATGAGGTACTCGGCGTGCCGGTCAGTAATTGTAAGTCTGACGACCCCTAAACTAAAGTCCTATACCACAAACCATAACACAGAAGTGCTGCCACCAGATTCTTCAGGACACATGTGCTTACTGCTATATCCTGGGACGCTCCTGTACTTTCCCATTAGAAGCAATGAAAGTCCATGTGCAGCCCCCAATTAGTGGTAAATGTGTCCAGAAGCACCGTATGGTGAATACACACTATGTATCTGGATGCAGCTATAGTCTTAGGCCACTGGAACTTTTACTTTGATGTAAAACTGCGTTCACATGGTGAATTTTGCACAAAAAAAAAAATGCCTGAGTTTTCTGTGCAAAAACACATCCTTAATACAGAATAATGTCCCATAGTGGCCCCTGCACACGGTATTATGTCCCATAGTGGCCCCTGCACACGGTATTATGTCCCATAGTGGCCCCTGCACACGGTATTATGTCCCATAGTGGCCCCTGCACATGGTATTATGTCCCATAGTGGCCCCTGCACACGGTATTATGTCCCATAGTGGCCCCTGCACACGGTATTATGTCCCATAGTGGCCCCTGCACACGGTATTATATCCCATAGTGGCCCCTGCACACGGTATTATGTCTCATAGCGGCCCCTGCACACGGTATTATGTCTCATAGTGGCCCCAGCACACGGTATTAAATCCCATAGCGGCCCCTGCACACGGTATTATGTCTCATAGTGACCCCTGCACACAGTATTATATCCCATAGTGGCCCCTGCACATGGTATTATATCCCATAGCGGCCCCTGCACACGGTATTATATCCCATAGCGGCCCCTGCACACGGTATTATATCCCATAGCGGCCCCTGCACACGGTATTATGTCTCATAGTGACCCCTGCACACAGTATTATATCCCATAGTGGCCCCTGCACATGGTATTATGTCCCATAGTGACCCCTGCACACAGTATTATATTCGATAGCGGCCCCTGCACATGATATATGTCCAATAGCGGCCCCTGCACACGGTATTATATCCCATAGCGGCCCCTGCACACGGTATTAAATCCCATAGCGGCCCCTGCACACGGTATTAAATCCCATAGCGGCCCCTGCACACGGTATTATGTCCCATAGCGGCCCCTGCACATGATATATGTCCAATAGCGGCCCCTGCACACGGTATTATATCCCATAGCGGCCCCTGCACACGGTATTAAATCCCATAGCGGCCCCTGCACACGGTATTAAATCCCATAGCGGCCCCTGCACACGGTATTATGTCCCATAGCGGCCCCTGCACACGGTATTATGTCCCATAGCGGCCCCTGCACACGGTATTATGTCCCATAGCGGCCCCTGCACACGGTATTATATCCCATAGCGGCCCCTGCACACAGTATTATGTCCCATAGCGGCCCCTGCACACGGTATTATGTCCCATAGCGGCCCCTGTGCTGTCCCAGCTATGATTTCCCACTGGGATCTCTATATATCTTGCACTGAGTGTTATACGTGTAATACTATATTTAGTTTTTTGCTGCCACCTAGCGGTGTTTGTTATATTTTGTTTGAGTAAGTTTCCTATACATGTAATGACTTATGCTTTTGTCACTGTAACTCCTCCTCTCTGTGACATCACATCCTGTTCTTGTAGCCCTTGCTTGTCTCCTATGCATCACAGAGCTGGAGAAAGAATTTTCCTTTGACCTCTATGTTATTATTTCTTGAGGTAAAGTTAATAAATTCACCTAAAATTTTTATAACAATTTTTCCCATAAAACACATGTGAATGGAAAAATTTAAAAAAACAGTAATGTTCTTTGAAAGTAAGGTGGAAAAACTGAAAACGCCCGCGACACAAAAAGTGTAGGTTTAAAATGTTGGCCCAGTTTTTTTTTTTGTATTTTTTGCTATTGTGTCAGGGGGGATGTGGTGAAGATTTTTGTGACATACTTAATTAACCTATCTAAGGCAGGGTTCACACGACCGTCGATGTCCGTTCTGGTAGTGTCCGTTAAAAAAAAACAAAAACAAAAAAAAATGGACACCTATCATAACAGACATTAACGGACACTAACTTATGTTAATGTGTCCATTTTTTTTAACTGATCCAATTAATGGATTAGTTAAAAAAACGGACACATTAGCATCAGTTAGTGTCCGTTTTTTAACACTGTCCGTTTTTTTTTTTTTCTGCTTTCAGAGCATGCGCAGAAAAAAACGGAAATAAAATAACGGACAGTAACTGATGGCTATCAGTTACTGTCCGTTATAAGTCCGTTACCCATAGACTTCATTGTTAAAAAAATAACGGACACTTGCTGTCCGTCAAGAATCCGTTATTTCAAACGGACAAAAAAGTCCTGCATGTAGGATTTTTTGTCTGCGGAAAAAAACCGGACTTCTGACGGATCGGGTGTAAACGGACACAATATAAAATCCCATTGAAATGAATGGAAATTGTAACGGATTTCTGACGGTTCAGCGAGTGTCCGATGCTAAAATCTTGTAACGGACAATAGCAACGGACACTACTGACGGTCACCAACGGGAGTGTGAGCGCCCCCTAAGTCATTTGCATGTTAATGCCCAGTGACTTTTTTCATATTTTTCTTCCCCGCCTTCCAAAACTTTTTTATTTGCCTGTCGATCCAGCTATGTGAGGGCTTATTCTTTGCGTGACAACTTGTACTTTGATTCGCCACTATTATTTTCAGGTTCATATAATGTTTTTGATTTGCTTCTATAAACATTTTTGTGGGGTCAGTCTGAAAAAATCCCTCAATTCTATCATCCTTTTTGCAATTTGCTCTTACTTCATCGATTATGCATCGATTAATATTGACGTGGCAGCTTTGTCCGGCCGGTCATTACGATTACGGCGATATCAGATTTATATTGGTTTTATTATGTTTTACTGCTTTTACAAATAACACATCATTTTTCAAAAATGAATGCTTTTCCTGGGGTCACCGTATTCTGACAATTATAACTTTTTTACGGCTTAGTTGACGGAGTAATGTCAGGACTCTTAATTTGTGGGGTTGTAGTTTTTACAGGTAGCAATGTTCGGTATGTATGACTTTCTATCGATATTTTTGTGAGGAAGCGAGCTGACCAAAATACATTCATTTGCACGTTGCAGTTTTTTGGTTTTTTTTAATGGCATTCACTGTATGGGTTAAATAACACTATTTTTTAGTAATGTGAACTTATATGCACGTGGGGATACCCAACATGCTTGTTTATTTTATTTTGCTTACATTGTGTTTTTTTTATTTAAATTAAAAGGTGGGTTTTTGAACTTTTTATTTCTTTTTTATACATTATTTTTAACTTTTGAAACTTTTTTTTCTTTAATTTTTTTTCCTGACCCACAAGGGCACTTGAACATGGGATCTGTTGATCCCCAGTGCCATGTACTGCATTACTGGGGCTAAATGTTTCAGCTCCAGATATGGCAGATATCCAGAGGAGAGGGAAAATTATTTTAAAAAATATTTGGTAGCACTTTTTGAAAAAAAAAACAAAAAAACACAGGAAAAATGCGAAGAACAGACATGTTTCGTCTCTTATTTTTTCACATTTCCGCACACAGAACAAAATTTAAAACTTTCAAAAAATACAATAAAATAAAAATAAAACCCTACGTATTACCTAAAAAAAGATTCAGAAATTATTTGAATGAACTGAACGAACATTTTTTTTAACCGCTATTAAAAGTGCCTCAACTTAAATAAAACACCAGAAAATGTGTTTGGTCATGATGAAGAGAAAATGGCCCAGTCATGAAGTGGTTAAAACATGGTGATATAAAACCTCCATTACAGGCTCAGTAGAGAATTCCCAAAAAAACAACAAAAACACATAAAATCGCCCTCATGTGGCTACACAAGTAAAAAAAGCTCTGGCTCTTGGTACACAACAATGTAAAAATTCAAAAATAGACTTGTAAATAAATGTTGGGGGTGAACTCCCCAATAATGAAGGGGTTAATAATACGTGTAGTCCAGTAACCCTGACAGACAATATTGGTGACTACACACACACCTCCACCTGTACACTGTATAGACTTCATCTGGAGCTACAGGACCTGTGATGATGTCATGTGATCAGTCCTATGTGTGGGAGGAGTCAAGTGATCACATGATGAGTTGTTACTGGGTTACGTGCTGAGTGTATACAGGACTCTGCTGTGCTGGATGAGCTGTAGTGTACGTGTCAGGATCAGGATGTAGTTACAGTGTGGATGTAGCAGAGCTGTGTGTGTATGATGTGTATGGAGCAGAGCTGTGTGTGTATGACGTGTATGGAGCAGAGCTGTGTGTGTATGATGTGTACGGAGCAGAGCTGTGTGTATGATGTGTATGGAGCAGAGCCGTGTGTGTATGATGTGTATGGAGCAGAGCTGTGTGTGTATGATGTGTATGGAGCAGAGCTGTGTGTGTATGATGTGTATGGAGCAGAGCTGTGTGTATGATGTGTATGTAGCAGAGCTGTGTGTGTATGATGTGTATGGAGCAGAGCTGTGTGTGTATGATGTGTACGGAGCAGAGCTGTGTGTGTATGATGTGTATGGAGCAGAGCTGTGTGTGTATGACGTGTATGGAGCAGAGCCGTGTGTGTATGATGTGTATGGAGCAGAGCCGTGTGTGTATGACGTGTATGGAGCAGAGCCGTGTGTGTATGACGTGTATGGAGCAGAGCTGTGTGTGTATGATGTGTATGGAGCAGAGCTGTGTGTGTATGATGTGTATGGAGCAGAGCTGTGTGTATGACGTGTATGGAGCAGAGCTGTGTGTGTATGACGTGTATGGAGAAGAGCCGTGTGTGTATGACGTGTACGGAGCAGAGCCGTGTGTGTATGACGTGTACGGAGCAGAGCCGTGTGTGTATGACGTGTACGGAGCAGAGCCGTGTGTGTATGACGTGTACGGAGCAGAGCCGTGTGTGTATGACGTGTACGGAGCAGAGCCGTGTGTGTATGACGTGTATGGAGCAGAGCCGTGTGTGTATGATGTGTATGGAGCAGAGCCGTGTGTGTATGATGTGTATGGAGCAGAGCCGTGTGTGTATGATGTGTATGGAGCAGAGCTGTGTGTGTATGATGTGTATGGAGCAGAGCCGTGTGTGTATGACGTGTATGAAGCAGAGCTGTGTGTATGATGTGTATGGAGCAGAGCTGTGTGTGTATGACGTGTATGGAGCAGAGCTGTGTGTGTATGGAGCAGAGCCGTGTGTGTATGATGTGTATGGAGCAGAGCCGTGTGTGTATGATGTGTATGGAGCAGAGCCGTGTGTGTATGATGTGTATGTAGCAGAGCCGTGTGTGTATGATGTGTATGAAGCAGAGCCGTGTGTGTGTGATGTGTATGGAGCAGAGCCGTGTGTGTATGATGTGTATGGAGCAGAGCTGTGTGTGTATGATGTGTATGAAGCAGAGCCGTGTGTGTATGACGTGTATGAAGCAGAGCTGTGTGTGTATGATGTGTATGAAGCAGAGCTGTGTGTGTATGATGTGTATGAAGCAGGTTCATATAAGCTGAACTTTTTGGCCTAAATGCAAAGCTCTATGCGTGGTGGAAAAGTAACCCTGCTCATCCCCCCTGAACACCCCGTCATCCCCACTGTGACACATAGGGGGCAGCATCATGCTGGGGGACAGGGAAGCTGCTCAGGGGTGATGGGAAGATGGAGGGAGCTAAATACAGGCCAATCCTGGAAGAAAACCTGAGACTGGAGGCTGCAAAAGACTTGAGACTGGGAAGGAGATTCCAGCAAGACAATGACCCTAAACCTCCGGCCCGAGCTCAGGGAATGGTTTAGATGACAGAATATTCCGGTGTTAGACCCAGTCACAGTCCAGACCTAAATCCCATTCAGCATCTGTGGCAAGACATGAGAATTACTGATCACAGACGCTCCATCCAATCTGGCTGCAAAGAAGAAGAAGAAGGGGCAGAAATCTCATCTCTAGATGTGCAAAGCTGGTAGAGACAGAGCCCAAAAGACTTGTAGATGGAATATCAGCGAAAGGCGGCTCTACAAAGTATTGCTATAGGGGGGCTGAAGACTTTTGCAAGTCACATTTTTCAGGTTTTTATTTGATTAAACCAGGTATCATTTTCCTTCCACTTCACAATTATCTGATACTTTGTGTTGTTATCACTGAGAATCTCAAGAAAATACATTTAAGTTTGTGGTTGTGGCAAAGTTCAAGAGATATGAATACTTGGCAAGGCACTGTATGATGTTGAACGCAGATGGATGTCAGTGTAGTATGCGGTGTGCTGTATAGTGTAGGGTAAGGGTGGGTTCACACTTGCGCCGGAGTCCGTCCGCCGCGAATCCGACTGAAAATCTCGGGAAACTGTATAGGGACTGGATAGCAAAGGGTTAGCAACGCATTGCTTGTTTTTAAAGCAATGCGCGGGTGTGCACTTACACCCTCTGTGTCGCGAATCCAGGTTTTTTCCCTGGAAACAAAGTCCTGCATGTCCGACTTTGTTTGCTTGATGACGACTGATTGCTAATAAAGGAATCGAAAGCTGTCAGTACATGGGACCCTCTTCCTTTTGGAGAAATTATTCTGGTATAACTATAATTACCAGAATATGCCCTTAGGTTTCTTTGAAAACCAAACATTAATCTATAGGGTGCACAAGGTGGTGATAAAAGGAAGGTTTTTTTTTATAAACAAGGAGGTCTTATTTAAATATTCCTTACTAATTACATCATACACACACAGCTCTGCTCCATACACATCATACACACACAGCTCTGCTCCATACACATCATACACACACAGCTCTGCTCCATACACATCATACACACACAGCTCTGCTCCATACACATCATACACACACGGCTCTGCTCCGTACACGTCATACACACACAGCTCTGCTACATACACATCACACACACAGCTCTGCTCCATACACGTCATACACACACAGCTCTGCTCCATACACATCATACACACAGCTCTGCTCCATACACATCATACACACACGGCTCTGCTCCGTACACATCATACACACACAGCTCTGCTCCATACACGTCACACACACAGCTCTGCTCCATACACATCACACACACAGCTCTGCTCCATACACGTCATACACACACGGCTCTGCTCCATACACATCATACACACACGGCTCTACTCCATACACATCATACACATACAGCTCTGCTCCATACACATCATACACACACAGCTCTGCTCCATACACACACAGCTCTGCTCCATACACATCATACACACACAGCTCTGCTCCATACACATCATACACACACGGCTCTGCTCCATACACGTCACACACACACACGGCTCTGCTCCATACACACCCCATCACACACACACACAGCTCTGCTCCATACACATCACACACACACAGCTCTGCTCCATACACATCATACACACACAGCTCTGCTCCGTACACATCATACACACACAGCTCTGCTCCATACACATCATACACACAGCTCTGCTCCATACACATCATACACACACAGCTCTGCTCCATACATGTCATACACACACGGCTCTGCTCCATACACGTCATACACACAAGGCTCTGCTCCGTACACGTCATACACACACGGCTCTGCTCCATACACATCATACACACAGCTCTGCTCCATACACATCATACACACACAGCTCTGCTCCATACACATCACACACACACAGCTCTGCTCCATACACATCACACACACACGCTCTGCTCCTACACATCACACACACACAGCTCTGCTCCATACACATCATACACACACAGCTCTGCTACATCCACACTTGTAACTACATCCTGATCCTGACACGTACACTTCAGCTCATCCAGCACCGACCACAACCAGCACAGCAGAGTCCTGTATACACTGAGCAGTAACCTGGTAACACCTCATCATGTGATCACTTGACTCCTCCCACAGATAGGATCACATGACAGTGACATCACACACAGGTCCTGTAACCCCAGATGAAGTATATATACAGCTGTACAGGAGGAGGTATGTGTGTGTGTATATATATTGTACAGGTGGAGGTATGTGTGTGTGTATATATGTGTATATTATATATGTGTGTGTATATATGTGTATATTATATGTATATACAGTACAGACCAAAAGTTTGGACACACCTTCTCATTCCAAGAGTTTTCTGTATTTTCATGACTATAAAAATTGTAGATTCACACTGAAGGCATCAAAACTATGAATTATCACATGTGGAATTATATACTTAACAAAAAAGTGTGAAACAACTGAAAATATGTCTTATATTCTAGGTTCTTCAAAGTAGCCACCTTTTGCTTTGATTACTGCTTTGCACACTCTTGGCATTCTCTTGATGAGCTTCAATAGGTAGTCACCTGAAATGGTTTTCACTTCACAGGTGTGCCCTGTCAGGTTTAATAAGTGGGATTTCTTGCCTTATAAATGGGGTTGGGACCATCAGTTGTGTTGTTCAGAAGTCAGGTGGATACACAGCTGATAGTCCTACTGAATGGAGTGTTAGAATTTGTATTATGGCAAGAAAAAAGCAGTTAAGTAAAGAAAAACGAGTGGCCATCATTACTTTAAGAAATGAAGGTCAGTCAGTCCGAAAAATTGGGAAAACTTTGAAAGTGTCCCCAAGTGCAGTGGCCAAAACCATCAAGCGCTACAAAGAAACTGGCTCACATGAGGACCGCCCCAGGAAAGGAAGACCAAGAGTCACCTCTGCTGCGGAGGATAAGTTCATCCGAGTCACCAGCCTCAGAAATCGCAGGTTATCAGCAGCTCAGATTAGAGACCAGGTCAATGCCACACAGAGTTCTAGCAGCAGACACATCTCTACAACAACTGTTAAGAGGAGACTGTGTGCAGCAGGCCTTCATGGTAAAATAGCTGCTAGGAAACCACTGCTAAGGACAGGCAACAAGCAGAAGAAGAACACAAGGAATGGACATTAGACCTGTGGAAATCTGGGCTTTGGTCTGAGGAGTCCAAATTTGAGATCTTTGGTTCCAACCACCGTGTCTTTGTGCGACGCAGAAAAGGTGAAGGAATGGACTCTACATGCCTGGTTCCCACCGTGAAGCATGGAGGAGGAGGTGTGATGGTGTGGGGGTGCTTTGCTGGTGACCCTGTTGGGGATTTATTCAAAATTGAAGGAATACTGAACCAGCATGGTTACCACAGCATCTTGCAGCGGCATGCTATTCTATCCGGTTTGCGTTTAGTTGGACCATCATTTATTTTTCAACAGGACAATGACCCCAAACACACCTCCAGACTGTGTAAGGGCTATTTGACCAAGAAGGAGAGTGATGGGTGCTACGCCAGATGACCTGGCCTCCACAGTCACCAGACCTGAACCCAATCCAGATGGTTTGGGGTGAGCTGGACCGGAGAGTGAAGGCAAAAGGGCCAACAAGTGCTAAGCATCTCTGGGAACTCCTTCAAGACTGTTGGAAGACCATTTCAGGTGACTACCTCTTGAAGCTCATCAAGAGAATGCCAAGAGTGTGCAAAGCAGCAATCAAAGCAAAAGGTGGCTACTTTGAAGAACCTAGAATATAAGACATATTTTCAGTTGTTTCACACTTTTTTGTTAAGTATATAATTCCACATGTGATAATTCATAGTTTTGATGCCTTCAGTGTGAATCTACAGTTTTTATAGTCATGAAAATACAGAAAACTCTTATAATGAGAAGGTGTGTCCAAACTTTTGGTCTGTACTGTATATTAGTATAGACTCCCTTTAAAGGGGTTGTCCAGGATTAAAAATGACATTTCCATCAGGAGGGAAGGGCTATAAAATAAATATGCTTTTATACTGACCTGAGTCAGAGCTGTGCATGTCGGCAGTAATGTGGACCAGGACTGGGGAGTCGGTAAGCGAGACCTCAGACTCCTCTATTTTTCCACAGTCCGACTCCTGCTTTGACTCTGTTTCATGGTTGACAACAAAGGCAATTCATTACAGAGCCAGTCATTCATTCCTATGAAAGTGAATATGTGACAAACTATAGAATATTAATAATTGTATAATGTAATTTAAAAAGCCATTCATCTCATGTTCCACTATACAAAGAGAGAATATACAACAGCTGCACTTTATTATCTCTTCACATGTTGTATCTTATTTTTTCCAGTAGTTATTTTTTTTTTTTTACATTCAGGTCCTTAAAATACAGGAGTGGACATACAAAATAATTGTCCTGATTGACCCATCAATGATGGAGAGAGACAGAGGCAAGATGGCAGAAAGTCTAATACATCTCACCCTAGAGATACTGTACCAGCTTACTGGAGAGGTGAGAGATTCTGATGATGTCACATTACATCATTCTTATCTATAGTAATAACAGATGATATGACTGGAGAGGTGAGAGATTCTGATGATGTCACATTACATCATTCTTATCTATAGTAATAACAGATGATATGACTGGAGAGGTGAGAGATTCTGATGATGTCACATTACATCATTCTTATCTATAGTAATAACAGATGATATGACCGGAGAGGTGAGAGATTCTGATGATGTCACATTACATCATTCTTATCTATAGTAATAACAGATGATATGACTGGAGAGGTGAGAGATTCTGATGATGTCACATTACATCATTCTTATCTATAGTAATAACAGATGATATGACTGGAGAGGTGAGAGATTCTGATGATGTCACATTACATCATTCTTATCTATAGTAATAACAGATGATATGACCGGAGAGGTGAGAGATTCTGATGATGTCACATTACATCATTCTTATCTATAGTAATAACAGATGATATGACTGGAGAGGTGAGAGAGTCTGATGATGTCACATTACATCATTCTTATCTATAGTAATAACAGATGATATGACTGGAGAGGTGAGAGATTCTGATGATGTCACATGTCATCATTCTTATCTATAGTAATAACAGATGATATGACCGGAGAGGTGAGAGATTCTGATGATGTCACATTACATCATTCTTATCTATAGTAATAACAGATGATATGACTGGAGAGGTGAGAGAGTCTGATGATGTCACATTACATCATTCTTATCTATAGTAATAACAGATGATATGACTGGAGAGGTGAGAGAGTCTGATGATGTCACATTACATCATTCTTATCTATAGTAATAACAGATGATATGACTGGAGAGGTGAGAGAGTCTGATGATGTCACATTACATCATTCTTATCTATAGTAATAACAGATGATATGACTGGAGAGGTGAGAGATTCTGATGATGTCACATTACATCATTCTTATCTATAGTAATAACAGATGATATGACTGGAGAGGTGAGAGATTCTGATGATGTCACATTACATCATTCTTATCTATAGTAATAACAGATGATATGACTGGAGAGGTGAGAGATTCTGATGATGTCACATTACATCATTCTTATCTATAGTAATAACAGATGATATGACTGGAGAGGTGAGAGATTCTGATGATGTCACATTACATCATTCTTATCTATAGTAATAACAGATGATATGACCGGAGAGGTGAGAGATTCTGATGATGTCACGTTACATAATTCTTATCTATAGTAATAACAGATGATATGACTGGAGAGGTGAGAGATTCTGATGATGTCACGTTACATCATTGTTATCTATAGTAATAACAGATGATATGACTGGAGAGGTGAGAGATTCTGATGATGTCACATTACATTCTTATCTATAGTAATAACAGATGATATGACTGGAGAGGTGAGGGACTCTGGACATGTATGTAGTGATATTTACTAATGTGTCTCCCCATAACCAGGATTACACAGTAGTGAAGAAGACCTCTAGTGGGCGCTGTCAGGCTCCTGTGTCTGAAGGATGGGGGAGAACCCTGAGCCCAATCCCGGGGCCTCCACCTCACTCCCTGATACATGAGGAGATCAATGGACAGAAGATCCTAGAACTCACCAACAAGATGATTGAGCTGCTGACTGGAGAGGTGACACTGCTGGGAATGCTGGGACATTATACAGGAGCTATGAAGGGATCTGGTGATGACTGTATCATTGTGTTGTCAGGTTCCTATAAGGTGTCAGGATGTCACTGTCTATTTCTCCATGGAGGAGTGGGAGTATTTAGAAGGACACAAAGATGTGTACAAGGAGGTGATGATGGAGGATCAGCAGCCCCTCACATCAGCAGGTAATAGACATGACTAAATACACACGGCCTCTCATTATCTGTATGGAAAGAATGAATTCAGTCCCTGTATGTGTTTCCTCCAGTTCCATCCAGTAAGAGAACATCAGCGGAGAGATGTCCCAGTCCTCTTCTAGCACAGGATTGTAAGGAAGAAAATGTCTTTCCCCAGGATGATCAGGTAGATGGAGATAAGGTGACATGAAATCTTCCCTCTGCCCTGTAGAAGGGCTGTGAAGGTCTCGGGGTCAGTCTGGTTTTATCCCACAGTATTAGATGTTTCCTACTTGTGTAATGAGAAAGGTGGAGATGGCAGGATAAAGCTGACCATAGACATGACATGTTGTCTGGATCTTCTCACAGTTTTCTGGCTATGGAGGCTGCTGGTTGGAATAAGGAGCCAACATGGTGGATTTATCCAGGAGACCTGCAGCTATTTGCTCAGATAACTCCTGCTGTCAGTTTTGGTGGTCATGATAATGAATGATCTTTTCTTCTCCTATAAAACCTCCCACGTGACTTCTCCATCCGTCTGGTGACTTTTACAATATTTCCTTCACAGCTTTTGTATGTGGGTGAAGATCTGAAGAATATTAATGCTCCGGAGACATATGTGAGGGGAGATGAGGAGTGTAAGGAGGACATTCCTACAGGTGACCGCACAGGTGAGTGGTGATCATTAAATAGGGGCCTCTTCACATTATATTTGGATATCCAGTTGTAACATTTGTTTGGCTTATGTATTTCTTTCAATTGGATTTATTGTGGACCTGTTTTGCCAGCTAATTGGTTTAACCTTGGGCTATTCCTGAGGGTGTTGTCTAAGTAGTGCTCAGGACGGGCAGCTCAAATTCATAAGTCAAGGACATGCAAAGGTCATACACAGGAAGACAACAGAACAGGATCAGGATCAATAGAGTAGTCAGTAAACAAGCTAAGGTCAATAAACTAACAGCAGTATAAGATCCAATATTGATCAGGTACTAAGCAGAGGACAGATCAGGCTAAAATAGGTGGGAGCTGTTTGTGATGGCTGAGGAGAGCTCACTGGTATACTTGTAAATCCTGCAAGTTGCAAGGAAGGATGGGCACGCCCAACCTATGGGCTTACCTAGCAGCAGGAGTACACAGCAGAATGAGAATCAAGAACCGCATAATGTGAATCAGAGGTAAGCTAGTGGCAGTGTCTGCCAAAATATATAGTACGCCGGTGAGTACAGAGCGCTGGTGTTATAGTACCCTCCCTTTACGCCCCATTTTCTTAGGTCGAGAGCAGAGAAGAAATTTATTGAGAAGGGCAGAGACATTGATATTCTGTGCAGGATCCCAGGACATCTCTTAAGGGCCAAAACCTTTCCAGTCCACTAGGTAGAAAATTCTTCTAACCTTCTTACAGTCTAGAATCTCCTTTACTTCAAAGTTATCTTCAGGGCCTGATGGATATGAGCAGAAGTCCTGGAAAATCTTTTGAGGATCAATGACTTGAGAGAGACTCATTAAAGACTTAAGGATGCAGACACTTGATGGAAGTTGCAACTTGTAGGTCAAAGGGTTCATTTGTCTTAAAACTTCAAAGGATCCAAGGAACCGTGGAGAAAATTTATATGAAGGGATCTTCATCTGAATGTTCTTAGATGAAAGTCAGACTTTATCTCCACGAGAAAACTGAGATGGTAATCTTCGCTTCTGGTCTACATATTTTTTTTTAACAAAACCAGCAGCTTGGTTCAGAACTGACTGAGTTTGCTACCAGATTTGTAGAATATTCCCAGATGCGGAGTTAGCAGCGGGAACCTCAGCGGAAGGTGGCACAGGATGAGGTACTCTAGGATGCAAGCAATATATGATATGAAAAGGTGAACTACCTGTTGACTCCCCAGAGTGATTATTGTAACAAAGATATGCCCATGTGTGAAAGATCCTCAGTGCGCCAACACCGCTTTGGCTCACACCTGAGTCTTCTTTCATATAAAACCACACTCACCTCCAGTGAGTGTTGGGTCCACAAGATAAATACAAGACAAGCTTTCTAAATTTTATATATTTATTAACGCCTAAATGGGTCGGTATTAACATCTAACACACGCAGTTCAGAACAGATATGCAGATATATGCAAGCATTAACAGTTACTAGTTACAATATACAGTACTTAAAATAAAAGGGAATAAAGGTGAAATAATTACTTTACCACGCATCTCCTTGATGTGGCTCTATAGTCCAACACTCACACCTGCTCTGTCATGTGTGAATAACCAGTGGAGGCTTCTCAGCATGTGGCATCAATACAATAATCCAGCCTGCATGCTCTTCACAGTGGTCACTCTCTTGTGGTCTGTCTGTAAAAACTCTGTATTCTCCTGTAGTCTGTGATGGTCTGTAATAACTCTCCCACTGGCCTCTTACCTCATCTCTTATACCCTTGATGACACCACCCAGAATGAGGTCATCAACAACAGCAAGTCTGATGGATTAATGCACTCAAGTCCAGATTCTTTGTAAAGAGCTGAGACCAAGTGGAATGATACAATGTTATCAACCAGGTCTGATCTACCTGCACAATGCATGTTTGTTTGATCAGCCAGGACTGTGTAGGAATTCAATGGAGCCCTGCTGGGATGGATACAAAGCCCTATTGTTCCAGTCCGGCCACTATTGGCAACATACCTATGATTATGGCTGCGCACCTTATGAATAAAGAGATACGCTACCCAGAGACCAAAATACAGCTTTGAGTTATAGCCATATTTAAGCAGAATCATCACACCATGGAAGAAGATGAACCTAATTATTTTGTTGTAAGGAGATGAAGTGACGGATTTGGTCCACTTGACGGATTGAGGGTGGTAGCCTGAGGAGAAGCCTAATTTTACATCCAGAAGACCACAAACAACTTTCCAGAATCTCTGAATTTAATCCTTCTGTCAGAGACTGTGTGTAGTGTAGCCCATGTAAACGTAAGGCATGCTGACACACAATCTTTTTCATCTTGGGAGAGAGTAGGCCACCAGAATTGACTAGAAAATAACGAAACTTTTCTGTACTCCAGGATGGCCGCCAAGTTTATAACTGTGTCCCCACGATAGCACTCTTTTCCTTTTGACTCAATGAACAAAGGTTTTACCAGGAAGGATATCCTTCAGTTAAATTGGTGCTACCGAGAACACGCAAAAAGGGTCAATGCATCATTTTCCTGATCAATAATCTTAAAGGACCGAGAGAGAGCATCAGCCTAGGCGTTTTACTCAGCTGGATGGAAAAAGAGCAGAAAATTAAATCGAGTGAAGAAGAGCGCCCATCTGGATCACTGGATGAGCTGCACCAACTAGCAGATATCTCCACTCTTCCAGGGTGAGTTTCATGGTCAATAACTCTTCTCTCATTTGGGGTGAAGAGTTTTGAGAAAAAGCCACAAGTAACAAAGTTTTCCTTTTGTGTTCCCATGGAGCAGGCGTAAACCTCCAAGAAGAATTGCATGGATACATCAGGGTGTCTTAAAATAATGGCTTAAGCAAAACTTCTTTTCAATTCTTGGAAGGCATTCTCGGCCTCTGGGGTCTAAATCTTAATGTTCATTAGAGCAGTTATTAGAGCTGCAAGTGCAGAGAACCCTGGAATAAATTGCCTATAGAAGTTGGCCAAGTCAATAAACCTTTGTATAGAACATGGGCCCTGTGAACGAGGCCAATTCAATATCGCTGTAAGGCTTTCTTGCTCCATCTGGAGACCATAATCAGATACAATATATCCCAAAAAAGATGTTTTCAAATATGCATTTTTCCAGTTTGGCATATAAATGATTTGCTGAAAGACCATCAGATGAGTAAATTAGAATGCCATGCACATAGACAATATCTTTGAAGATGTCACTCACGAATTCCTGGAAGTCTGGCTTAGTGTTGCATACACCAAAGGGCATTACCAGGTATTTATAGTATCCATCCTGAGTGTTGAGGGCAGCCTTCTATTCATCAGCATGGTGAATGTGAATTCTATTATAACTTCGCAAAGACCCACAGATCTTGTCAAAAAGTTTGGAGATCAGAGAAAACAGATATTTGATTTTGTCTGTGATTTTATTTATTTAAGTTTACGATATTTGATACATGGGCGTAGAGTAATGTCTTTTTTCAGAACAAAGAAGAATCCAGCTCCAGCTGAGGAGGCGGACTTCCAGATAAACCCCTTCTTGAGGTTCTCCTGAACATACTCAGACATAGCTTGAGTTTCAGTCAGGGAAAGTGGCAAGCTCTTCTTTAGTGAAGATGTCTACATATGATACTTTCTGTGGTGGAAGACCAGACCGGTCCAAAGGAGGTGGACAAGATGTTCAAAACTCTGTAAGGCAACTGGTGCTGTAGTGAGGACCCCAGTTGACAATTTGCCCTATATTACCAATCAATGGCTGGATGAATCACATTGCCCGCAGAAGCCAGAAACAGAGATGTGATCGGAAAACTACTTGCTGCATCTTCATCTTCAGGAGTGGTGGGTGGGGGTCAGGAGAGGCCTCTGGAAGGAAGGAGCAAGTCTCTAAACCCTCTTTTTCCATGCAGCTTCTCTAGAATGTTCTCTAAAAGGTAGGTTTATGTGAGTGGCCAAAGTATTTAAGGCATCCAGGAAAGCTGTAGGTCTCTACCAGCCAAATCATCCTTAATACAACTGGAGAGACCTTCCCAGAAAGTTGTCAAGTCAAAAACAGAGCAAATTTTATTGAAGGCTTTTCGGGGCCAAAAAAAATTAAGGTAATTTTTTGGGTTTTGGCACTTTGGCAAGAAAATAAAATTAGCATATTACGCAAGATATGTACAAAAAGAGCGCCATGTAGTGTAATTAAATTGCCTGTTCTTAGTCTTGGACACAGTAAAGGTTAGACTTTTTGAGTTTGATACGATACCAATAGTATCGTAATTCTCAATACCGATACAATTTTATTTAAATCATTTGGCAATCACTATAAATATTGTGTTCACTGTATTGTTTGGGTTGTTATGGCGATACAAAATATGTTATTTTATATGTTTTGTGGTGTTAAATAAAGTGTAATAGTAATTTCTAATATTTACACACACTTTTGAAATGTATCCCTGACATACTATTACAACGGATGTTAGGTATTTAAGTATGGTGGCCATCAGCCATAGCCGCCCGGTCTCTGCTGTATTATACAGCAAAGACCTGGTGCTAATGATCACGGGCATTAAGACTCCAGCGCCTCGGATCGAGGTGCCATTTTCCCAGCGGTGTCCATTTTTTTGAAGGATCAGCAGTCCCTGGAACGAAATTTGGAAGCGGCGATCCATTGCTATGACAGCCATTTCACAATGTACATAGTCATGCTGCCACTCCCCTATGTCCAGTCTGTGCTAAAGTGCATATAGTCTGGAAGTATGTAAGACCGATACTATTTAATAGCAGTGACTCACAGGGGCCTTTGTGGTTCTCCACTGAGCATTTCACTAGAAGAGAGGTGACAGGAGCAGCGACACATGGACCTAGGAAGATGGGGGCTGCAAGACAGAAGAGGAGAACAGCCCGGTGGCCGAACATCATCATCTACTGGTCCTCGATCTGAGGTCTATTGTTACAGTGTCATCTGTTTTGTCACCATCATCGTAGTTGAATTTTGCTACATGCCTTGTAATGTTACATTGAAATGTTCTAAAATGTCAATATAAAATTCTGGTATTATTATTCAAAAATAATAATCAATTTTTATCTTGGCAGATGACTGTACCAGGAGCTCAGAGGGACATCTCATATCTACAGATTATAGAGCAGATGATGGTGGTATCACACAAGATACATATGAAGAACATGTCATTATCCCAGATATACCCTCAGCCCTTCACAGCAAAGATCTATCATCTGATCCTTCTATACAGGTCCGATCTTCTGATCCATCATCTGATCCTTCTATACAGGTCCTATCTTCTGATCCATCATCTGATCCTTCTATACAGGTCCTATCTTCTGATCCATCCCAGACTGAGAAGCAAACTAAAATCCACAGCTATCAAAGACTTCACAAAGGGGAAAAGACTCATTCATGTTCAGAATGTGGGAAATGTTTTAACAAAAGATCAGATCTTGTGAAACATCAAAGAATTCATACAGAAGAAAAGTCATTTTCATGTTCAGAATGTGGGAAATGTTTTTATCAAAAATCAGATCTTGTAAAACATCAGAGAATTCATACAGGAGAGAAGCCATATTCATGTCCAGAATGTGGAAAATGTTTTGCACAAATATCAAGTCTTATTAGCCATAAAAAAATTCATACAGGGGAGAAGCCATTTTCATGTTCAGAATGTGGAAAATGTTTTTATCAAAAATCAGATCTTGTTAAACATCAGAGAATTCACAGCGGGGAGAAGCCATATTCATGTTCAGAATGTGAGAAAGGTTTTGTACGAAAATCAAATCTTATTAACCATCAAATAATTCACACGGGGGAAAAAACATATTCATGTACAGAATGTGGAAAATGTTTTAACAAAAAATCAGATCTTGTGAAACATCTAACAATTCACACAGGAGAGAAACCATTTTCATGTTCAGAATGTGGGAAATTGTTTTTAAAAGGATCAGATCTTGTTAGACATCAAAGAGGGCACACGAGAAAAAAGCAATTTTTATGTTCAGAATGTGGGAAATGTTTTACTACTAAAACAAGCCTTATCACACATCAGAGAATTCACACAGGGAAAAGGCCATTTTCATGTGCAGAATGTGGAAAATGTTTTTATCAAAAAGCAGATCTGGTTAGACATGAGAGAATTCACAGCGGGGAGAAACCATATTCATGTTCAGAATGTGGGAAATGTTTTTCACAAATATCAAGTCTTATTAGCCATGGGAGGACTCACACAGGGGAGAAGCCATTTTCATGTTCAGAATGTGGGAAAAGTTTTTATTTGAAATCAGATGTTGTAAGACATCAGAGAACTCACACAGGGGAGAAACCATATTCATGTTCAGAATGTGAAAAATGTTTTGCACAAAAATCAAATCTTATTAACCATCAAAGAACTCATACAGGGGAGAAACCATATGTATGTTCAGAATGTGGGAAATGTTGTTACCAAAAATCAGATCTTGTTAAACATCAAAGAATTCACACAGGAGTGAGTAGGAGTCAATTCACATGCTCAGAATGTGGGAAATGTTTTGGCCAAAAATCAGATCTTGTTATACATCAGAGAACTCACACAGGGGAGAAGCCATATTCATGTTCAGAATGTGGGAAATGTTTTTACCAAAAATCAGATCTTGTTAGACATCAAAGAATTCACACGGGGGAGAAGCCATATTCATGCTCACAATGTGAGAAATGTTTTTACAAAAAATCGGATGTTGTTAGACATCAGAAAAGTCATGAAGGGGAAAAGACATTTTTGTGCCCAGAACTTAGGGAAATGATTTATGTACTAAACACATACAGTCACAATAATTGTTCCACATAAATTGAACTGGCAAGTGCTGATTGATCTGCTAATACCATTGATTGACATTTGTAAAGATTTCTACTCATCAGAAATCTCACACAAATAACATCTTTGGGAAAGCATACCAAAATTTCAAAAACCTTTGACTTTCTGGCAGCATTTCTAATATTAATACATTTTAGAATATCATTTTTTAATGATTGTGTCTCTTTTCTGTGAAATCCTGTGCTGAAATCACCTTTCTGTTCAGTCTGTATCAATTTATTTCTCTGTTGCTGGCTGTAATCTGTATATAGCTTCTCATTAGGAGTACAAAGGGGCAGGAAAACTCAAGCTGGGGGCCACTTCAAGCAGTAATACCTCAGGCACTATATAACATACAACAATGTTTCTGGTGTCATAGGAAGGATGAGATTCTCACAATTCTACCTGTATTATGTCTAAAGATATTGGTTTAAAACACAGTAGGGACTGGCCTATTCATATACAGCTGCTCCCAAGCCTAACCATGTTTTTAACTGATGATATCTCTGGAAATAATAAGGTAGATCTATGTTGAGTATCTCTTCTTTTATATGGCACTAGAACCATTGTTCTAGGTTATTTATCTACCTAATATTCCAAAGGGGTTTACAGACATTATCACCATTTTTTGCTGCAGTTTTTTGAGCCGAAGCTAGGAGTGGACAGAGCAGAAGGGAGAAGTATAAGTGCTTTCTAGATATTTTCCATTTTCTTCTGTAACTAATACTAGATTTGGTCAAATAAACACAGTAAAGTCTGCAACAAAGAAAAACTGTGTTTCTGCAACGTAAGGCAAACACAGATGAAGTTATGACAAAGTAAAAGTGATATGTATGTCTATGGAAAAACGGATGGTAAGCAGAAGATACAAACTCCGAGTTTAACCATACACTGCGCTGACACTCAACTTTTTTTTAGGGGAAAAGGTGCTTGCCCATGGTTTTTTAAGACACAAGGTGGTTTGTTGTTTAGGAGACAAATTTGTGGATTTAAAAAAAAAAAAAAAAAGAAAAGAAAAGAAACAAAACAGCAAATCCCTTGATGGGAGCAAATGGGAATTCCAAATTTTTTTTTTTATGCCACACCACACTGTATTGTAGTAAAGTGGAATATAATGGACCAGGCCACAGGACATGTCTGGCTGAGTGGTGTCATTGGTGGTAGGCAGCTGTGGCAACATGTATGGCAAGGCATAATATGATGGACCAGGCCGCTGGACGTGCCTACCTAAGTGGTGGTTAGGAGTAGCATCAGCAGCAGGACAATAAATGGAAGGTGATGAGATAGGGAGACGTGACTGGCCTGCCAGCTGAAAAAGCTAGGATATCTTCTGAAATGGAAAGGATTCTTCGTTCTGACCATGAAAACAACATTGTACAGAATGGTACCATTATGAAGAACAATTTGTCTTGCAAACATTAAGCCCTCATATGGCTCTGAGAATGGAAAAATAAAAAAGTTATAAGGTTTGGAAGGCGGGGAGTCATAAACGAAAATCAAAAATTGTCACCAGTGCGAAGGGGTCAAATAAAAGTTTGTTTTTTTTTTTGTTTTTTTTTCAGTTTAGCAAAGGATAGATTGTATATTGGGCGATCAACACACCAAGAAAAACGTTTAAATAAAGGATATTTTTTTTGCACTATTGTGTATATATGTGCACAGCAAAAAAAAACCCTCAAGCAGTAAATATTTGAAATTATGAAATTACATAATTCATGAAATTACAAGAGGTTTTTTTCAAATTAGCATAGATGGAATCAGGACTTTGCTGTTAAAACAGCAGCTGCTATGTATTTAATTATAAATTTTATTTACCGTGCTGGCCAAAAGTATTGGCACCCCTGCAATTCTGTCAGATAATACTCCATTTCTTCCAGAAAATGATTGCAATCACAAATGCTTTGGTAATAATATCTTCATTTATTTTGCTTGCAATGAAAAAACACAAAAGAGAATGAAAAAAAAAAGTCAAATCATTGATCATTTTACACAAAACTCCAAAAATGGGCCGGACAAAAGTATTGGCACCCTCAGCCTAATATTTGGTAGCACAACCTTTAGACAAAATAACTGCGAACAACCGCTTCTGGTAACCATCAATGAGTTTCTTACAATGCTCTGCTGGAATTTCTCCAGGTCCCTGAGATGTGAAGGGCGCCTTCTCCAAACTGCCATTGTGAGATCTCTCCAAAGGTGTTCTATGGGATTCAGGTCTGGACTCATTGCTGCCACTTTACAAGTCTCCAGTGCTTTCTCTCAAACCATTTTCTAGTGCTTTTTGAAGTGTGTTTTGGGTCATTGTCCTGCTGGAAGACCCATGACCCCTGAGGGAGACCCAGCTTTCTCACACTGGGCCCTACATTATGCTGCAGACTTCATAATGCCATGCACACGGTCAAGCAGTCCAGTGCCAGAGGCAGCAAAGCAACCCCAAAACATCAGGGAACCTCCGCCATGTCTGACTGTAGGGACCGTGTTCTTTTCTTTGAAGGCCTCTTTTTTTTCCTGTAAACTCTATGTTGATGCCTTTTCCCAAAAAGCTCTACTTTTGTCTCATCTGACCAGAGAACATTCTTCCAAAAAGTTTTTGGCTTTCTCAGGTAAGTTTTGGCTTTTTTATGTCTCTGGGTCAGAAGTGGGGTCTTCCTGGGTATCCTACCATAGAGTCCCTTTTCATTCAGACGCCGACGGATAGTACGGGTTGACACTGTTGTACCCTCGGACTGCAGGGCAGCTAGAACTTGTTTGGATGTTAGTCGAGGTTCTTTAGCCACCATCCGCACAATCTTTCGTTGAAATCTCTCGTCAATTTTTCTTTTCCGTCCACATCTAGGGAGGTTAGCCACAGTGCCATGGGCTTTAAACTTCTTGATGACACTACGCACGGTAGACACAGGAACATTCAGGTCTTTGGAGATGGACTTGTAGCCTTGAGATTGCTCATGCTTCCTCACAATTTTGCTTCTCAAGTCCTCAGACAGTTCTTTGGTCTTCTTTCTTTTCTCCATGCTCAATGTGGTACACATAAGGACACAGGACAGAGGTTGAGTCAACTTTAATCCATTTCAACTGGCTGCAAGTGTGATTTAGTTATTGCCACCACCTGTTATGTGCCACAGGTAAGTAACAGGTGCTGCTAATTACACAAATTAGAGAAGCATCACATGATTTTTCAAAGGGTGCCAATACTTTTGTCTGCCCCCTTTTTTATGTTTGGTGTGGAATTATATCCAATTTGGCTTTTTGACAATTCTTTTTGTGGTTTTCCATTGACAAATTAAATGAAGATATTATTACCAAAGCATTTGTGATTGCAATCATTTTCTGGAAGAAATTGAGTATTATCTGACAGAATTGCAGGGGTGCCAATACTTTTGGCCAGCACTGTACGTCTAAACTCTTGCCCAAAAAAGTCCTTAACAAAAGATTTTTCACTAATGGATTGTCTTGTTAGTAAAAATTATGTTTAAAGACTGTATATAGATGAAACTGGTCTATTGTACAACAGACAATTAGATTATTGGCAATGAAAGGGTTAACTGTTCTGTTTGAAGCAGGAATATAGCAGCTGCAGCACAGCTATGACCTCACTCCTAGTTCCATCTATTGATTTGTATCACTAATCTGCCTGTGTAATTCCTTGATTCTGACTAAGTTCTCCTAGTCCTCTAACTATTGCTTGAATCCCTATTGCGTTTTCAAAACTGTGTTCTGTATGATCAAGTGAGATGAATTTGGATGCGTTTGCATGTCCACCAGTACAGCAACTAGAGCCTGGTCATGAGTGCACAACCTTATATAGTGCATATGACATCAGCACTGTAAAGTCCACCCACCACTTTTGGCTGAGAGGCTGTCAGATATTGCTACAACGTCAGAGACAGTGTCTGAGTAATACACATGTGTCTCCTCTGTATTTTATGGTCAAACACTTGGCGGAGGCCATTTTTACCTAACGGCTATTTCTTTGGTTTTGTTAAAAACTGAACTATTTGGAATATTTGGGATGAGTCTGACTCATGACAAAGTGGTTCACCCATCTCTGCCTATCAGTAAGTCTCTGGAGTGTGGTAAGAAACCCAATCAAACATGGAGAGAACATACAAACTCCTTACCCCAAACCCCAGTGCTAACCATTAAAACGTAACTAAACTTTTAATTTTCTGGCAGTGTGTGTGTATAGAACTGTAATGTTCCTTGTATGATTATTACGTATTGATTACTATCTCACACACCTTCTCACAGTGCCCTCTCAAGGCTCAGTCCTGGGACCTCTACTTTTTTTCATCTACACCTTGGCCTGGGCCAACTCAGTGTCCCATGGTTTTCAGTACCATTGTAATTCTCAACAACTCTGCCATCTAGAGTTGTCCCAGAGTGTCTTCTTCTCCTACTTTATTTAATTTATTTATTATGCTTACTTATATAGCGCCATCATATTCCACAGCGCTTTACAGACATTGTCAGTCACTGTCCCATATAGGGCTACATTCCCTATCAGGATGTCTTTGGAGTGTGGGAGGAAACCCACGCAAACATGGGGAGAACATACAAACTCCTTGCAGATGTTGTCCATGGCAGGATTCGAACCCAAGACTCCAGCGCTCCTAACCACTGAGCCACCCAATATGGAGAAAACAGTTTATCATCTTTCACCCACTTCTACCTGACCTATCTATTAAAGATAAAACTTAATAAATAATAAAAGATAAGACTCCACACTTATGCCAGTCTCACATGCCCACTGCCTTGGGGTAACTTTTGATTCTACCCTGTCCTTTAAACCACAACTCCTGCCACCACGTTTTTTTGTATTATGTATGTGAGTCTTTTTCATATGTACAGCACTATGGGGTTAATGGTGCTCTAGAAATAAATAATACTTGCTTGTTTATGACCCCGCTCTGTTCCTGGACTCTGCCTTGCACTTTAGTCTGCTTTAATTTATGGTTCTGCATCCTGGCTTTCTTCTTGGATACCTCACCTGGGACTTTTGGTTTGATGATTGGCTATGATAAATGACCTGTTGTACCATCTCGCTGACTATCACAGGGATCAACAACCAAGTCACTTGATACATGACATAGTCCTCATAATCCATAATCTTTACAAGAAAAACCTCTCCTCTCCACTACTGGGGTTCAGCACATGTCATGGGAGCAATGCTCCTAAAATGAATCTACACCACACGTAGTCTACATGAGTCTACTTTCTAATACACAGTTCTCTTTCTTGGGGACCCATAAAAACTGGGGCAGACTCAAAGGAACTTTATGTATTTACTCTGATATGGAATACAGGTAGTCCTCGACTTACGACGTTGATCCGTTCTTACGCGGCGTCGTAAACCGAATTTCGACGTAAGTCGGACCATACGTTCATACAGTACTGTACCATAATAACAGTACTGTACTGTAAACACTTAGCCTATCCTAACACCTATCCTAACACAGTACCCTACATAATTATTTAAACACATAGGTCGGAATAAGGCGTCGTAACCACGAAACGACGTAACTCGAGACCGTCGTAACCCGAGGACTACCTGTATCTGAATGCCCTATGTGTTGTTCAGCATTTACTTTACCTATTTTGGCTTATGGAATTTCTCCTATCCGGATACAGCCGTCATTTGTAAGGGGGATCGTAATATGTTAGTGGATCCTCGAGTGGATAAACTTAGACCACCAAAGATAGAAGTAAACCTCCTAGATCCAACCATCACACTGATGTTTGGAGGGTACAGGTGATCGATCAGAAATGGCTATAAATGGATTTATATGGACTTGGCCTTGATTTCACTGGACCATCCAAGGACTGATTTGGTTACGTGGGCTTAGATATTAAAGGTGTTACACTGTTCTGGTTTCTTTATTCGGTGGTATCTATTATTTATTATCTCATCATATCAAGTTCCGGTAAATGGTCCATTATTATTTTATCACATTCTTCTTATTGAAAACAGTTTTTAATAGTCCAATGAGAATTCATAAAATACTTCAAACGCAAATATATAAGAGAACATAAATACGTAAAGTAGTTTGTTTCCTTAGGTGGAACTTAAAAACTTTACACATTCTGGGCCTGAAAATGGCTTCTCCCCTGTGTGAATTCTCTGATGTCTAACAAGATATGATTTCTGATAAAAACATTTCCCACATTCTGAGCAAGAAAAGATCTTCTCCTTTGTGTGAATTCTCTCATGTTTGACAAGATTTGATTTGTCATGGAAATGTTTCCCACATTGTGTACATGAAAATGGCTTCTCCCCAGTATGAATCCTTTGATGTCTACCAAGAGCTGATTTATCACTGCAACGTTTACCACATTCTGAACATGAGAATGGCTTCTCTCCTGTGTGAATTCTCTGATGTGTAACAAGATGTGATTTCTGGTAAAAACATTTCCCACATTCTAAGCATGAGAATGGTTTCTCTCCTGTATGAAGTCTCTGATGTGCAACAAGAACTGATTTCTGGACAAAACATTTTCCACATTCTAAACATGAATATGGCTTCTCTCCTGTATGAATTCTCTGATGTCTAACAAGATCTGATTTGTTATAAAAATGTTTCCCACATGGTGAACATGAAAATTGTTTCTCCCCTGTGTGAATTCTCTGATGTCTAACAAGATCTGATTTATTGCTGCAACATTTCCCACATTCTGAACATAAATATGGCTTCTCCCCTGTGTGAATTCTCTGATGTGTAACAAGATGTGATTTCTGGTAAAAACATTTTCCACATTCTGAACATGAAAATGGCTTTTCCCCTGTGTGAATTCTCTGATGTATTACAAGACCTGATTTGTGGTTAAAACATTTCCCACATTCTGGACATGAATATGGCTTCTCCCCTGTGTGATGTTGAACAATGCTTCTGCAGCTTTTAACGTCCTTAACAATCTGTGAAGTATCAAAAGACAGGACCTGTATAAAAGCATCACATGACAGGTCTTTGCTGTGAAGGGCTGAGGGTATATCTGGAATAATGACATGTTCTTCATATGTATCTTGTGTGATACCACCATCATCTGCTTTATAATCTGTAGATATGAGATGTCCCTCTGAGCTCCTGGTACAGAAATCTACCAAAAATAAAACAATTGTTTTTTATAAAATAATTTATTTTCACACTTTATTACATAGCAATATAAAACATCCATACAAATTACAACGGAACATCGGGGACAGATGAGTATGTTGTTTTTTTTTTTCCCTTCACCTCCCCCAGCCTAATTAGAAAATATTATTTATCCTTGACAACCTCTTTAAATACAAGAACATCTTCTCACCAGCCTGAGGATAAGATTAGTGTATGATGGAGTGCTAACCTTCCCCAGTGTGATCCCCCTAAGCCTGTGTTTCTGCTCTGAAAAAATCTAACTTATAAATAAGTGAGGTGGCCACTGAAAAGATCTACTGGTCCATCTTTTAATGGATGAACTGACAACAGATACCTATAGATGGCTGGAGAAAATGTGTAAAATGGAAAGCATGTGTTTTCATGTCAAGATCTCACAAACATTCCAGAAATCCAAAAGATGGGAAAATCTATAACATAAGGCAGTTTTCGACTTCCCTTATATTGTAAGCTCTAATGGGCCGGGACTTTTTGTCATCTATACCAGTCATTTATCTAATTCAGGTTTATTGTACTTGTTTTTGTTGTTATTGGGGGAATAACAGCAATGGGGCAGAATCCTTCATGTTAGGTACACAAGTGGATTACTATGAGATTTTTCTATGTGTAATTTATATAGCCTGTTCTACCTGTAGCAGATAAATCTGCACTTAGCCAAGCAGCTCTGCTATCTTTTCCAAATTTTTTGACAGAATCTGAATGTAAGCTCCTTATAGAGTGTACAACATACAGGAGCATCTCAATAAAATTTGAATATTTTTGAAACGTTCCTTCATTTCAGTGATTCAGTAATACAATCCATAATCAGCGTCTTCCATGATTGTGTGTCCTACTGAACCAGACTGAGGGACCATTTAAAGGCTTAGGAAACCTTGGCAGGTGACGCTGAATTAACAATACTGAACTTTTTTACAATATTCTAATTTTCTTAGATTTGGGTTTTCATTTCCTGTAATTCATAATCAACATTTACAGAAATAAAACACTTGAAATAGAAGACTCTGTGTGTAAAGAATCTAGAAAATATAGGAGGTCACTTTTTTAATTTAATTACTGAAAGAAATAAACGTTTCAAAGATATTCTAATTTATTGAGATGTGCCTGTAGGTGTAAGAAATCGTATCTATCGTATGGACAAACAAATCCTGACGCAAATTTGAGAAATGGAAACACCTGAACACTGTTATACATGAAGCTCCAATAAACACCTACAGATCCAATAATAAAACAAAAGGACATTACAACAAGATCGCCAAACATAATGTGAACAGGCCCCTATTTAGTGGTGACTCCTCACCTGTGCGGTTCCCTGTAGGAATGTCCTCCTTACACTCCTCATCTCCCCTCACATATGTCTCCGGAGCATTAATATTCTTCAGATCTTCACCCACATACAAAAGCTGTGAAGGAAATATTGTAAAAGTCACCAGACGGATGGAGAAGTCACGTGGGAGGTTTTATAGGAGAAGAAAAGATCATTCATTATCATGACCACCAAAACTGACAGCAGGAGTTATCTGAGCAAATAGCTGCAGGTCTCCTGGATAAATCCACCATGTTGGCTCCTTATTCCAACCAGCAGCCTCCATAGCCAGAAAACTGTGAGAAGATCCAGACAACATGTCATGTCTATGGTCAGCTTTATCCTGCCATCTCCACCTTTCTCATTACACAAGTAGGAAACATCTAATACTGTGGGATAAAACCAGACTGACCCCGAGACCTTCACAGCCCTTCTACAGGGCAGAGGGAAGATTTCATGTCACCTTATCTCCATCTACCTGATCATCCTGGGGAAAGACATTTTCTTCCTTACAATCCTGTGCTAGAAGAGGACTGGGACATCTCTCCGCTGATGTTCTCTTACTGGATGGAACTGGAGGAAACACATACAGGGACTGAATTCATTCTTTCCATACAGATAATGAGAGGCCGTGTGTATTTAGTCATGTCTATTACCTGCTGATGTGAGGGGCTGCTGATCCTCCATCATCACCTCCTTGTACACATCTTTGTGTCCTTCTAAATACTCCCACTCCTCCATGGAGAAATAGACAGTGACATCCTGACACCTTATAGGAACCTGACAACACAATGATACAGTCATCACCAGATCCCTTCATAGCTCCTGTATAATGTCCCAGCATTCCCAGCAGTGTCACCTCTCCAGTCAGCAGCTCAATCATCTTGTTGGTGAGTTCTAGGATCTTCTGTCCATTGATCTCCTCATGTATCAGGGAGTGAGGTGGAGGCCCCGGGATTGGGCTCAGGGTTCTCCCCCATCCTTCAGACACAGGAGCCTGACAGCGCCCACTAGAGGTCTTCTTCACTACTGTGTAATCCTGTTTATGGAGAGACACATTAATAAATATCACTACATACATGTCCAGAGTCCCTCACCTCTCCAGTCATATCATCTGTTATTACTATAGATAAGAATGATGTAATGTGACATCATCAGAATCTCTCACCTCTCCAGTCATATCATCTGTTATTACTATAGATAAGAATGATGTAATGTGATATCATCAGAATCTCTCACCTCTCCAGTCATATCATCTGTTATTACTATAGATAAGAATGATGTCATGTGACATCATCAGAATCTCTCACCTCTCCAGTCATATCATCTGTTATTACTATAGATAAGAATGATGTAATGTGACATCATCAGAATGTCTCACCTCTCCAGTCATATCATCTGTTATTACTATAGAGAAGAATGATGTAATGTGACATCATCAGAATCTCTCACCTCTCCAGTCATATCATCTGTTATTACTATAGATAAGAATGATGTAATGTGACATCATCAGAATCTCTCACCTCTCCAGTCATATCATCTGTTATTACTATAGATAAGAATGATGTAATGTGACATCATCAGAATCTCTCACCTCTCCAGTCATATCATCTGTTATTACTATAGATAAGAATGATGTAATGTGACATCATCAGAATCTCTCACCTCTCCAGTAAGCTGGTACAGTATCTCTAGGGTGAGATTTATTAGACTTTCTGCCATCTTGCCTCTGTCTCTCTTCATCTTGTATTGTAGGAACCTGAATGGATAAAAATATAACTAAGATAAAATATGTGAGGAGATGATAAAGTGTATTTGTTGTTTCCTCTTTCTATAATATGTTACAGGAGATGTTTGGCTTGTCAGGACATTTCAACCTTATTTGATTAAAGTAGTTTCAAAGTATGCCGTATTATTCACAAGCGAGCTACAGCCAATCGTGGGCCGCCATGGTCACATGACCTTCATATTGGCATCAAGGCTGTAATCAATGATTATCTTACAATGATGTAAATGGACTAAAAAGGACCATAAAAGCAGCGGCCCAGAATTTAACACCCACTCAGTCTACAGGTTTTGTTTTTCCGAGGACCCTGGAGGTCTGTGACGTGTAGTGAAGGGTTCCATAATAGACAATTGTGAACTTGTGAATCGCAGACATTATACTTTTCTATTGTCTGTGGGTCCATGAAAAAGGGATAGCACCAAGATGGCATCCATGTGCGGTCCGTGATTGCCACAGACCCAAAGACTTGAGGCTAAGGTCCCACGTGGCGTCCTGCATCACGGTTGTTTCCGCAGCACTTTGCACAGAAAGTTCAGAGGTTTTCTCTGCGGACTTTCTGCTTCCATTATATCTATAGGGAAACTGCCGGCGTTTCCATGGATATAATTGAAATACTGCGATTTCCAAAACTGCAATGTTTTTGGAAATCGCCACGTGTTCGCACCCTGTTTTATCCCGCAAAGTGGGGATGGGATTTGTTAGAATCCTATCCACTTTGATGTGACTGTAAGACACTGCGTTTTTTTCCTCAGCATTTACGCCACATGAGGCTCTGGCCTTAAGGAAGCTCCGTGGACCGCAAAATGGAGCACATCTGTATTATTTTTCAAAAATTTGCTCTTATGAAGTCCAGGATTTCGTGGAAAAGGAATGCCTAAAGAGGGAAGAAGAATTTAGATAAGACCTCAAATATTGCAAAGAGTCCTAGGAGGGAATTTAAAAAAAAAAAAAAGTTTCTTAAAAAATTTGCACAATAAAAAAAACAAAAAAAAACGATTGCCATAAAAAGTTGTTCTATTTTGTAATATTCTTAAAAAAATACACACATATATGAAATTGTCTCAGTCGTGCTGACCCCTATGTACACTGCACGGCATAAAACATAACACAAACACCACAGAATCACCGGCCATATTGCTTTTCTGTTATTCCCGTCAAAAAAAGTGTTAATAAAAAACTAATGACTAAGTAAAAAAAAACAAAAACAAATTACTCATAACATAAAAAAATCCCTTGTACGGCTAAAAAGTTAAAATAGTTCTGTCCCTTAAATCACAGAAATACATTTTTTTGTTAAAACAGCTTTGATAATAAATGACGGGGTTAATGTTACATGTGGCGCAGTGATCCTGACAGACGGTGACTATACATACAGTATATATATACTGTATATAACACACACATACATATCACAAGGCATTATGGGAAAGGAGCTGGGAGCTCATGCGCCCTCTGTTGGATGTAACAGATCCTCAGTTTGCTTTTGACTCACGGACTGGTGCTCTCCTCAAGGAGAGATGTCCCTGTCCATAACCCACTCATTGCCTCCCACAAAGCCAGCCAGTACACTTTGCTCTGCACTGATGAGGGACAAAAATCCCCGAAACGGCGCTGTATGCAGATAAGTGATACTGGCTTGGCTAAAATCCCTTTTGCTGTCTCAAGACTCGGTGAGTCAAAAGCATCAAAACTCTACACACATACCTCCTCCTGTACTGCTGTATACTGTATATATACTTCCCCTTCAGTTACAGGACCTGTGATGATGTCACCATCATGTGATCAGTCCCATGTGTGGGAGGAGCCAAGTGATCACATGATGAGGTGTTACCAGGTTACTGCTCAGTGTATACAGGACTCTGCTGTGCTGGTTGTGGTCACTGCTGGATGAGCTGAAGTGTACGTGTCAGGGTCAGGATGTAGTTACAGTGTGGATGTAGCAGAGCTGTGTGTGTATGATGTGTACGGAGCAGAGCTGTGTGTGTATGATCGTGTGATGCGAGCAGAGCTGTGTGTGATGACGTGTATGGAGCAGAGCTGTGTGTGTATGACGTGTATGGAGCAGAGCTGTGTGTGTATGATGTGTATGGAGCAGAGCCGTGTGTGTATGACGTGTATGGAGCAGAGCTGTGTGTGTATGATGTGTATGGAGCAGAGCTGTGTGTGTATGATGTGTATGGAGCAGAGCTGTGTGTGTATGATGTGTATGGAGCAGAGCTGTGTGTGTATGATGTGTATGGAGCAGAGCTGTGTGTGTATGACGTGTATGGAGCAGAGCCGTGTGTGTATGATGTGTGGGCGTGGGATGATGTGGGCAGAGCTGTGTGTGTATGACGTGTATGGGCAGGCTGTGTGTGTTAGTGTGGAGCAGAGCTGTGTGTGTATGATGTGTATGGAGCAGAGCTGTGTGTGTATGATGTGTATGGAGCAGAGCTGTGTGTGTATGACGTGTATGGAGCAGAGCTGTGTGTGTATGACGTGTATGGAGCAGAGCCGTGTGTGTATGACGTGTATGGAGCAGAGCCGTGTGTGTATGATGTGTATGGAGCAGAGCTGTGTGTGTATGATGTGTATGGAGCAGAGCTGTGTGTGTATGATGTGTATGGAGCAGAGCTGTGTGTGTATTATTTGGAGCAGAGCGTGTGTGTATGGTGTGTGGAGCAGAGCCGTGTGTGTATGATGTGTATGTAGCAGAGCCGTGTGTGTATGATGTGTATGTAGCAGAGCCGTGTGTGTATGATGTGTATGGAGCAGAGCTGTGTGTGTATGATGTGTATGGAGCAGAGCCTGTGTGTATGATGTGTATGGAGCAGAACTGTGTGTGTATGATGTGTATGGAGCAGAGCTGTGTGTGTATGATGTGTATGGAGCAGAGCTGTGTGTGTATGATGTGTATGGAGCAGAGCTGTGTGTGTATGATGTGTATGGAGCAGAGCTGTGTGTGTATGACGTGTATGGAGCAGAGCTGTGTGTGTATGATGTGTATGGAGTAGAGCTGTGTGTGTATGATGTGTATGGAGCAGAGCTGTGTGTGTATGACGTGTATGGAGCAGAGCTGTGTGTGTATGATGTGTATGGAGCAGAGCCGTGTGTGTATGATGTGTATGGAGCAGAGCCGTGTGTGTATGATGGTGTATGGATTTTGGGCAGAGCTGTGTGTGTATGTATGTGTATGGAGCAGAGCTGTGTGTGTATGATGTGTATGGAGCAGAGCTGTGTGTGTATGATGTGTATGGAGCAGAGCTGTGTGTGTATGATGTGTATGGAGCAGAGCTGTGTGTGTATGACGTGTATGGAGCAGAGCTGTGTGTGTATGATGTGTATAGAGCAGAGCTGTGTGTGTATGATGTGTATGGAGCAGAGCTGTGTGTGTATGATGTGTATGGAGCAGAGCTGTGTGTATGATGTGTATGGAGCAGAGCCGTGTGTGTATGACGTGTATGGAGCAGAGCTGTGTGTGTATGATGTGTATGGAGCAGAGCCGTGTGTGTATGACGTGTATGGAGCAGAGCTGTGTGTGTATGATGTGTATGGAGCAGAGCTGTGTGTGTATGACGTGTATGGAGCAGAGCCGTGTGTGTATGACGTGTATGGAGCAGAACTGTGTGTGTGATGTGTGTGGCCCGTGTGTGTATGATGTGTATGGAGCAGAGCCGTGTGTGTATGACGTGTATGGAGCAGAGCTGTGTGTGTATGAATGTGTATGGAGCAGAGCTGTGTGTGTATGATGTGTATGGAGCAGAGCTGTGTGTGTATGATGTGTATGGAGCAGAGCCGTGTGTGTGATGTGTATGGAGCAGAGCCGTGTGTCGTGTACGACGGCTGTGTGTGGTAGCAGAGCTGTGTGTGTATGACGTGTGTGGAGCAGAGCTGTGTGTGTGATGATGTGTATGGAGCAGAGCTGTGTGTGTATGACGTGTATGGAGCAGAGCCGTGTGTGTATGACGTGTATGGAGCAGAGCTGTGTGTGTATGATGTGTATGGAGCAGAGCTGTGTGTGTATGATGTGTATGGAGCAGAGCTGTGTGTGTATGACGTGTGTGGAGCAGAGCTGTGTGTGTATGATGTGTATGGAGCAGAGCTGTGTGTGTTGGGGGGCGGGGGGTATGCGGGGAGCAGAGCTGTGTGTGTATGACGTGTATGGAGCAGAGCTGTGTGTGTATGATGTGTATGGAGCAGAGCCGTGTGTGTATGATGTGTATGGAGCAGAGCCGTGTGTGTATGATGTGTATGGAGCAGAGCCGTGTGTGTATGTATGTGTATGGAGCAGAGCTGTGTGTGTATGATGTGTATGGAGCAGAGCTGTGTGTGTATGATGTGTACGGAGCAGAGCTGTGTGTGTATGACGTGTATGGAGCAGAGCCGTGTGTGTATGACGTGTATGGAGCAGAGCTGTGTGTGTATGATGTGTATAGAGCAGAGCTGTGTGTGTATGACGTGTATGGAGCAGAGCTGTGTGTGTATGATGTGTATGGAGCAGAGCTGTGTGTGTATGATGTGTATGGAGCAGAGCTGTGTGTGTATGACGTGTATGGAGCAGAGCCGTGTGTGTATGACGTGTATGGAGCAGAGCCGTGTGTGTATGACGTGTATGGAGCAGAGCCGTGTGTGTGATGTGTATGGAGCAGAGCTGTGTGTGTATGACGTGTGGGTAGAGCTGTGTGTGTATGATGTGTATGGAGCAGAGCTGTGTGTGTGTGATGTGTATGGAGCAGAGCCGTGTGTGTATGATGTGTATGGAGCAGAGCTGTGTGTGTATGACGTGTATGGAGCAGAGCTGTGTGTGTATGACGTGTATGGAGCAGAGCTGTGTGTGTATGTACGTGTATGGAGCAGAGCTGTGTGTGTATGATGTGTATGGAGCAGAGCTGTGTGTGTATGATGTGTATGGAGCAGAGCTGTGTGTGTATGATGTGTATGGAGCAGAGCCGTGTGTGTATGATGTGTATGGAGCAGAGCTGTGTGTGTATGATGTGTATGGAGCAGAGCCGTGTGTGTGATGGGGGCGAGCGGGGGCGTGTTGGAGCAGAGCTGTGTGTGATGATGTGTATGGAGCAGAGCTGTGTGTGTATGACGTGTATGGAGCAGAGCTGTGTGTGTATGATGTGTATGGAGCAGAGCCGTGTGTGTATGATGTGTATGGAGCAGAGCTGTGTGTGTATGATGTGTATGGAGCAGAGCTGTGTGTGTATGACGTGTATGGAGCAGAGCTGTGTGTGTATGACGTGTATGGAGCAGAGCTGTGTGTGTATGATGTGTATGGAGCAGAGCCGTGTGTGTATGATGTGTATGGAGCAGAGCCGTGTGTGTATGATGTGTATGGAGCAGAGCCGTGTGTGTATATAATGTGTATGGAGCAGAGCTGTGTGTGTATGATGTGTATGGAGCAGAGCTGTGTGTGTATGATGTGTATGGAGCAGAGCTGTGTGTGTATGACGTGTATGGAGCAGAGCTGTGTGTGTATGATGTATATGGAGCAGAGCTGTGTGTGTATGATGTGTATAGAGCAGAGCTGTGTGTGTATGACGTGTATAGAGCAGAGCTGTGTGTGTATGATGTGTATGGAGCAGAGCTGTGTGTGTATGATGTGTATGGAGCAGAGCCGTGTGTGTATGACGTGTATGGAGCAGAGCTGTGTGTGTATGACGTGTATGGAGCAGAGCCGTGTGTGTATGACGTGTATGGAGCAGAACTGTGTGTATGATGTGTATGGAGCAGAGCTGTGTGTGTGTGATGTGTATGGAGCAGAGCCGTGTGTGTATGACGTGTATGGGGCAGAGCCGTGTGTGTATGACGTGTATGGAGCAGAGCCGTGTGTGTATGACGTGTATGGAGCAGAGCTGTGTGTGTATGACGTGTATGGAGCAGAGCTGTGTGTGTATGATGTGTATGGAGCAGAGCTGTGTGTGTATGACGTGTATGGAGCAGAGCTGTGTGTGTATGGAGCAGAGCTGTGTGTGAGATGTGTATGGAGCAGAGCTGTGTGTGTATGACGTGTATGGAGCAGAGCTGTGTGTGTATGATGTGTACGGAGCAGAGCCGTGTGTGTATGATGTGTATGGAGCAGAGCTGTGTGTGTTGATGTGTATGGAGCAGAGCTGTGTGTGTAGCGGCGGAGCGAGCTGTGTGAGGTGGAGCAGAGCCGTGTGTGTATGATGTGTATGGAGCAGAGCCGTGTGTGTGATGTGTATGGAGCAGAGCCGTGTGTGTATGATGTGTATGGAGCAGAGCTGTGTGTGTAGTGGTATGGAGCGGCCGTGTGTGTATGATGTGTTGGAGCAGAGCTGTGTGTGTATGATGTGTATGGAGCAGAGCTGTGTGTGTATGATGTGTATGGAGCAGAGCTGTGTGTGTATGATGTGTATGGAGCGGAGTTGTGTGTGTGATGTGTATGGAGCAGAGCTGTGTGTGTATGATGTGTATGGAGCGGAGTTGTGTGTGTGATGTGTATGGAGCAGAGCTGTGTGTGTATGGGATGGGCAGAGTGGTGTGGATGCGTGTTGGGCAGAGCTGTGTGTGTATGATGTGTATGGAGCAGAGCTGTGTGTGTATGATGTGTATGGAGCAGAGCTGTGTGTGTATGATGTATATGGAGCGGAGTTGTGTGTGTAGATGTGCGGGTGTGGGTGTGTACCATTCTAATGGTAAGAACAATGACGCAGCCTGTGGTAGTCATTAAAAACTCAGTTTGTTAAGGTTTTGTTTTTTTTAGTTAACCATACTTAGAATGTGCAAGTAAAAAAAAAAAAAAACTGGCTAACACTGAGTGTTATAGTCTAATATTGGCCAGATTACACTTTCAAGGCTAAATCTAATTTCAGGATTCAGGTTTTTTTTTGGATATAAAGGAGGTAGAGGTAGAAGACATGATTATTGGTGGAGGTAGTAGTGACAGGTTTGCTACTGGTAGTTGCGGTGGTACGGGCACTAAGGGGAAATTTGTTGGGAATTGTGAGAGCATAGAGGAATCCCATTGCCATGACGAGTCACAAAAAATGGGGAAAACGATGAAATTACTGAATCTGATCATTTTTGTGTACAAGATCTGCAAGCAGAAAAGTAGCCGTGGATGGGCAGGCACACTTGTTGGCCACTGTACACACATGAAGCGGCATCAACAACTAATTTGGCACAATAGAATTGGAAGTGGCACTGACAGGCAAAGTGATCAAGACTGTCCTATTCCTTCTCCTATGACCTTCTTTATAGACAGGCCACATCCACACCTAGCACATGGTCATTGTGGTTATCATTTTCATCAGAGATGAGCGAATCTAAGCTGAAGAAGTAGAATTTGATCTGAATTTCAGGAAATCTTCGATTTGCCTCGATTCCGGATTTCCTCACGCTTCGATGTATCGAATCGCATTTTTTAATAAAATAGCTGCTACAAATGTTAGGACAAAGGGCAAGGAACTCTGGGAACGCGGGATCACCCACAATGCCATGCGTGCAGCTAATCAGCAGCCAGCCGCCCTGTGATGTCACAGCCCTATAAAAATCAGGGAAAGAGCCTTAGAAGTGTAGGAAAAGGATAGTGAGGAATTTACAGAAAAGTATTGAAGCAGAACAGGGTTCATTTGGGATGGTTGCAGCATCGGTAATAGCAACAATCGTACTACACATTGCAGCACTCACTGCCATTATACTGCTGCTCATTGCAGGTTTGCAATAGATCATACCTGTGTGTTAAAGGTAGAATATTACAAGCCTTTTGCAGTGCAGTATTGCAAAAAAACTGAGTTCTTATCCAGTAATCTCTGCAGTTATCTGTTATAACGCCTTTTTAAAGGTGTTTATTAGTGGGGAAACAAATAAGGAGCTTTTTCACCATTCTCTTCAAAGTATGAAATTACAGACCATTTTGCAGTACAGTAGTGGCAAAAAAACCTAATTCACATCCAGTAATCTCTGCAGTTATCTCTTATAACACTTTTTTAAAGGTGTTTATTAGTGGGGAAACAAATAAGGGGCTTATTTGCCGTTCTCTTGAAAGTGGAAAATTACAGGACTTCTTGTTCTGTATTAATTTCCTTTTCAATTACTTTTTTGATCTAACAGTATGTCAGACAGAGAAGTGGACAGGCTATGCACAGGGGAGGGGCACAGGCCTAAATGTTCCTGGCAGAGGTCACAGTAGAGTAATGGAGCATGGCAGCAGGGGTCACTTACAGAGGCCTGAGCTCCCAGTGTCAGCTAGCGTTCGTGTCTTGACCAGTAACCCAATGGTTGTAGAATGGTTGACTCGGTCAGTCACTTCATCCCAAGTCACATCTAAGCGGAGATCATTACATACAGAGAACTGAAATATCTCTCTGCCTGTTAAATCCCCCCCCCCCCTGCTACGTCCTATCTGTCTGTCTGCTATTAATGTAATGCCTCTCACCTTGGAACATTCCTGTACATGTTGTATTTGTATTTGTATCTGCTTATCTTATCTTTGCTGCTGTAACACACTGAATTTCCCCATTGTGGGACTATTGAAGGACTATTATTATTATTATTATCAGACACACCCAGCCAAGAGTCGGTGGGTTTGTCAGACACAACCCAGAGTTGGTATGGCCTGGCAGTAGGCCCTGTGCCCTCACCTGTCCTCAACCTGCCTCTGTCCTTTTCTGTTCCCTCAGCCAGAGAAGTACTCTATGCTGTGGGCTCAGATTCACTATACAGTGACGAGGAGCTACTAGAGAACAGCCAGAAGCTACTGTCCGCTGCTTCCTCCAGTAGGTGGACAAGAAGTGATCAGGAGAGTGGCATGGGAGCTGGTGTTGTGAGCAGTCAGGCTCCAGTCTCAGAGACCGTTGAGGAGGACATCAGTGACCTGCAGACAGTAGTGGATGACGATGTAGCCGATCGCAGTTGGGAGCCGGGTGACAAAGGGGCTTCATCATCATCCAGAGAAGAGTGTGGCAGCTTGCTCATGAGGCAGCGACAGAGTCAGCAGGGTGGCAGCAGTGGGAGGTCAGGAGCCAAATGTGCCCTGGGTAGACCACCAGCGTCGCAAGTGACTACCTGCCCGGAAAGCAGTGATGCAGGGGTTCATTGAGGCAGTGGCAGTAGCAGTCGTTTAGTGCGGAGTGTTGGGGGTAAAATCACCTACTCAGCGGTGTGGCAGTGTTTTGTTAAGCTGCTGGGGGAGGTGAATATGGCCATATGTGGAATCTGTGGGCAGAGCGTGAAGTGTGGCCAGGGTGTCAATGTTGGCACCACAGCCCTGCGTCAACATATGCAGCGTCACAATAAAGTGGCCTGGGAGAACTGTGGCTCCAATGTGGTAGTCCAGCCTGCTGCAGTAAACGCTGCATCACCCAGTGGCACGTACCCCATTTCAGGCAGTCAAGGCTCCACCACCTCAGCCGAAGGAAGCTGTGTGTCCTTCCCATCATCTGCTGGTCGTGATGCTCATGCTCCTCTTCCTAGTCAGTCATTGTGTCAGCAATATACAACAGTATGAGTGCACTTATCCAACGGTGCAGAAGCTGAATGTTCTCCTTTCCAAGTTGCTGGTGCTGCAGTCCCTCCCTTTCCACTTGGTGGACTCTGCACCTTTCAGAGAACTGATGGCTTGTGCCGAATTGAGGTGGAAAGTCCCAAGCCGTCATTTCTTTGCCAAAAAGGCAGTTCCTGCCCTGCACAAATATGTAGAACAGAAGGTGGGTCAGTCCTTGAGTCTGTCGGTGTCTGCCAAAGTGCACGGTAGTGCCCACGTGTGGAGCTGTAACTACGGTCAAGGACAATATGTGTCCTTTACGGGCTACTGGGTTAATGTGGTTCCTGCCCAGACTCCCCAGCAACTTGGACAGGTGACGCAGCTTCCGCCTCCACATTCTCAAGCCGTTGGTCCTGCAACAATGTCCACCTCATCCTCCACTGTGTCCTCAGCATCCACTGCAGGGACAATTCACAGTGCTCATCCAGCATACCACATGTGCAGGGCACAGCGGTGTCACGCTGTTCTACACCTCGTTTGCCTGGGCGAACAAACTCACACAGCGGAGGAACTGCTCTGTGTCCTCAATCAAGAAATTGAATCCTGGCTTTCTCCAAGACAACTTAAGATCAGAACCATGGTGACCGACAACAGGAAGAACATGGTGTTGGCGCTGCTTCAAGGAGTGTTGAACCATGCGCCCTGCATGGGGCATGTGTTCAATCTGGTTATCAAGCGTTTCCTTAAGTGTTCCACCCATCTGTAAGACATCCTAAAAATGGCAAGGAAACTTTGCATACACTTCAGCCACTCGTTCACCGCCAAGCACTCCCTCCTTGAGCTGCAGCAGCAGAACGGCCTCCCACAACATAGGCAGATATGCGATGTTTCCACCTGTTGGAATTCAAACCTCCATATGTTGGACCGACTGTACGAACAGAGAAAGGCCATAAATGATTTCTTGATGATCCAAGCAGACAGAGGTAGTCCCCTGTGTAACTTTGTTAGCCAGTGGCAGCTCATGCGCGACACCTGCCGTTTTTTAGTTCCCTTTGAGGAGGCCACTTTGTTAGTCAGTTGCCAGGACTATGGGATGAAAAATGTCATTCCACTGATTCATATCCTGGAAAAGATGCTTGTAAATCTGGCTGGTCAGGGGACTGGCGCCTACATCTCACGAGCACATGAGCCCTGTCGGGGCTGAACTGGAGGAGGATGAGGAGGACATTGGAGCACAAGCAATGTGTAGTGAAATGGGTGGTTTTTCTACACGGGTGACAGGAGAGGAGGAGCAGGAGCAACTGGAAGAGCAAGAGGGAGATGAGGCAGATGACCCAGACACACCGTGGCTGGATGCAGGGAGTCCCTCCGAGTCACTTGCACAAATGGCCCAATGCATGCTCACTTGCTTGCGTAGTGACAGCCGAATTGTCACCATTGACTACTGGCTCTCCACCATGTTAAACCCTCGCTACCAATCAAAAATCGGGGCCTTTTTTACACCCACTGAGAGGGAGGACAAACTGAACTACTATAGAGACATCCTATATAGTCAGTTGGCCACTGCCTATCTGCTCTGCGCCATCGTCCATCCTCTCGCAGGTCCGACCAGGGGGACCCTGTGCGCGCACCTTACACTGCCATGGCTAATGATCATGGGCATTAAGACTCCAGCGCCTCGGATCGAGGCGCCATTTTCCCAGCAGTGCCCTTTTCACAATGTACATAGTCATGCTGCCACTCCCCTGTGTCCTGTCTTTGCTGAAGTGCATATAGTCAGGAAGTGTGTAAGACCGACACTATTTAATAGCAGTGACTTACAGGGGCCTTTATGGTTCTCCACTGAGTATTTCACTAAAAGAGAGAGGTGACAGGAGCAGCGACACATGGACCTAGGAAGATGGTGGCTGCAAGACAGAAGAGGAGAACAGCCCGGTGGCCGAACATCATCATCTGCTGGTCCTCGATCTGAGGTCTGTTGTTACATTGTCATCTGTTTTGTCACCATCATAGTAGTTGAATTTTGCTACATGCTTTGTAATTTTACTTAGAAATATTCTAAAATATCAATATAAAATTCAGGTTTTATTATTCAAAAATAATCATCAGTTTTCTTCTTGTCAGATGTGCCAGGAGCTCAGAGGGACATCTCATATCTACAGATTATAAAGCAGATGATGGTGGTATCACACAAGATACATATGAAGAACATGTCATTATTCCAGATCTACCCTCAGCCCATCACAGCAAAGATCTATCATCTGATCCTTCTATACAGGTCCTATCTTCTGATTCCTCACAGACTGATAAGCAAAATAAAAGCCACAGCTATCAAAGACTTCACACAGGGGAGAAGACTCATTCATGTTCAGAATGTGGGAAATGTTTTAAGAAAATATCAGATCTTGTCAAACATCAAAGAATTCATACAGGAGAGAAGCCATATTCATGTCCAGAATGTGGGAAATATTTTGAACAAATATCAAGTCTTATTAGCCATAAAAAAAATTCATACAGGGGAGAAGCCATTTTCATGTTCAGAATGTGGAAAATGTTTTTATCAAAAATCGGATCTTGTTAAACATCAGAGAATTCACAGCGGGGAGAAGCCATATTCATGTTCAGAATGTGAGAAACGTTTTGTACGAAAATCAAATCTTATTAACCATCAAATAATTCACACAGGGGTAAAAACATATTCATGTATAGAATATGGAAAATGTTTTAACAAAAAATCAGATCTTGTAAAACATCAAACAATTCAAAAAGGAGAGAAACCATTTTCATGTTCAGAATGTGGGAAATTGTTTTTAAAAGGATCAGATGTTGTTAGACATCAAAGAGGGCACACGAGAAAGAAGCAATTTTTATGTTCAGAATGTGGGAAATGTTTTACTACTAAAACAAGCCTTATCACATATCAGAGAATTCACACAGGGGAGAAGCCATTTTCATGTGCAGAATGTGGAAAATGTTTTTATCAAAAAGCAGATCTGGTTAGACATCAAAGAATTCACATAGGGGAGAAGCCATATTCATGCTCAGAATGTGAGAAATGTTTTTATAAAAAATCGGATGTTGTTAGACATCAGAAAAGTCATGAAGGGGAAAAGACATTTTTATGCCCAGAACTTAGGGAAATGATTTATGTACTAAACACATACAGTCACAATAATTGTTCCACGTAAATTGAATTGGCAAGTGCTGATTGATCTGCTAATACCATTGATTGACATTTGTAAAGATTTCTACTCATCAGAAATCTCATACAAATCACATCTTTGGGAAAGCATACCAAAATTTCAAAAACCTTTGATTTTCTGGCAGCATTTGTGATATTAATACATTTTAGAATATCATTTTTTAATGATTTTGTCTCTTTTCTGTGAAATCCTGTGCTGAAATCATCTTTCTGCTCAATCTGTATTATTTTCTTTCTCTATTGCTAGCTGTAATCTGTATATAGCTTCTCATTAGGAGTACAAAGGGGCAGGAAAACTGAAGCTGGGGTCCACTTCAAGCAGTTATACCTCAGGCACTATATAACATAGAACAATGTTTCTGGTGTCATAGGAAAGATGAGATTCTCACGATTCTACCTGTATTATTTCTAGAGATATTGGTTTAAAACACAATAGGGACTGGCCTATTCATATACAGCTGCTCCCAAGCCTAACCATGTTTTTAACTGATGATATCTCTGGAAATAATACAGGTAGATCTATGTTCTTTGAATATCTCTTCTTTTATATGGCACTAGAACCATTGTTCTAGGTTATTTCTCTATCTCATATTTTTTTGAGCTGAAGGGAGAAGTATAAGAGCTTTCTAGATATTTTCCATTTCCTTCTGTAACTAATACTAGGTTTGACCAAAAAAAACACAGTAAAATCTGCAACAAAGAAAAGCAGTGTTTCCGCAACGTGCAGCCTTAGCCTAAAACAGGGCTCCTAGGAACCTATCTATACAATTTCTACCTCTCTAAGGCAAACACAGCCGAAGTTATGACAAAGTAAAAGTGATATGTATGTCTATGGAAAAACGGATGGTAAGCAGAGGATACAAACTCCGAGTTTAACCATACACTGCGATGACACTTGCTTTTACACATTTAGGCTCCAAAAATTACCTCTTTATTAGGGGAAAAGGTGTTTGCCCATGGTTTTCTTAAACACACAAGGTGGTTGTCATTTGCCCATTTGATGACTTGTAAGTGCTACAGGAACTTATGGTTTAGGAGACAAATTTTTGGCTTTTCAAAAAAAAAAAGAAAAAAGAAAAGAAACAAAATAACAAATCCCTTAATTTACGCAAATGAGAATTCCAAATTGTTGTTTTATTTTGTTTTGTTTTTTTTAATACCAACAGTGTAGTATCATTGGTGTCATTAGTGGTAGGGAGCTGTGGCAACATGTGTGGCAAGGCATAATATGATGGACCAGGTTGCTGGACGTGCCTGCCTAAGTGGTGGTTAGGAGTAGCATCAGCAGCAGTACAATAAATGGAAGATGATGAGATAGGGAGACGTGACTGGCCTGCCACCTGAAAAAGCTAGGATATCTTCTGAAATGGAAAGGATTCTTTGTTCTGACCATGAAAACACCACTTGGGAGGCAGAAAAGAACCTGGATGATCCTGCTGGTTATCCCTGTATGGGAGCATATGCCACATCAACATTGTGTTTGCAGAGTGGCAATTGACAAAATTCCAATAAAAATTTGGGACGTGCAATCAGTGTGCCTGGCCTGCCAGGTGGAAAAGTTGGACTATCTTCTAAAAGTGATAATTGTATCTGTGGTTTGCTACTGCTATGGGTGCAAAGAGATGACCGCATGTAGCTGCTGACACCAAAACCATTACAGTGTCTGCCAGAGCTACCACCCAAGCATGCCTTAGATCTACTCCAGACAGGTCTGTTGGATGTTGTGGGCTGCACGTCAGGTGGAATTCTTACTATTGCTTCTGCTACCACCATTCCTGTGATATCACCCTGACCTGTTTGCCAAGTCTTATTTGTAATAGAATCATCATCAGATTGTATAATGTCATCACCACCCTTACTTTTTTGTGACTCATCATGGCAGTGGGATTCCTGTATGCCCTCCTAACAGATTTCCCCCTAGTGCCCCAACCAGCATGACTACCAGTAGCACACTCCCAACCATTACTACCTCCTCCAACACTCATGTCTTCCATTTCTACATCAAAAAACAATGGCAGTTCTCATTCAACTCATCAAAAAGAGGAAGTCTTAAGCTATGAGGAGTATTTCTCTCAGCAGATGCCATATGACTACTAGATGGGATTTGTGTCAGTAAAGATAAAGAAGAAGCTATGGTTGACAGTACAGAGAGACACGATGGCAAATTACAAGTTACAACAAACACACAGAACCCTGACTCAAAGTCAACATTTGTGGTTCACTGCTTTCAAAAACGTCTCTATTCTAAGGAAGTACGATATCACTGCAGCTACTAGTGGGGCTGCCAATATCAGAAGGAGTGTTGCTGTTGCCATTACATTCTTCTTGTTAGAAGCAGTACTTGCACAAGTGTTATACTCCTTCACCTCCTTTTGCCTGTCCCCTGCCCTGGTTACTTTTCCAGTTATTTTACTGCACACTTTCAACAAAAAATATTTGAAGAAAAATAGCAAATTACTGAAATCACTAAAAGGGTCACCTGGTCGATAAGTATTAGACTAGAACTGTGTCAGTCAGCTAATATTAACTCCTTCCCGATATCTGCCGTAATTATTGCCAATATTTTGCAATGCAATGCATTAGTGTTCAGACCCCCTGGAGTTCAAGACCCTTAGGGTGTCTAATAAATGCAATAAAAGACATAAAAAAAGTTAAAAATTCAATGACCCCACCTTTCCCTAGATCACTTACAAAAGTACTTAAATACCGTGAAACAGATACACATTAGGAGTGCCTGTGTCCGAAAACACCCGGTCCACAAACCTATGAAATATTTTTCCCGTACAGTGAACACCGTAGTGAGAAAAAAAAATCAAACGAACTGCCGTTTTTTCACTGTTTCGCTTCTGATAAAAAATTATGGTGACTTTAAGAAAAAATAATTTTTTGCAAAGTTTTAGATTTTTGTTAAGGGGTTAAAATGTAAATATAACTATATATATTTGGTATTCCTGGAATCGTACCGAAACATAGAATATAGGTGACATATCATTTTAGCTGCACAGTGAATGCAGAGTGAAAGAAAGAAGCCCGTAAGAAAGTTGCATAAATGCACTTTTTCTCCAATTCCAATTCAAATTCTGAATTTTTTTCCAGCTTCCCAGTACATTGTACAGAATAAAAAATGGTAACTTTATGAAGAACAATTTGTCCTGCAAACATTAAGCCCTCATATGGCTCTGTGAACAGAGAAATAAAAAAGTTATAAGGTTTGGAAGTCAAAAACAAAAATCAAAAAAATATCACCGGTGAGAAGGGGTCAAATAACAATTTTTTTTTTTCAGATTAGTACAGGCTAGACTATATATAGGGTGAACAACACACCAAGAAAAACTGTTAAATAAAGGAGAATATTTTTTAGATTAGTGGAGGTTGCACTATTGTGTATATATGTGCACTTGTACAGCAAAAAAAAAAAACTCAAGCAATAAATATTTGAAATTATGAAATTACATAATTCATGAAATTACAAGAGGTTTTTTTCAAATTAGCGTAGGTGAAATAAGCACTTTGCTGTTAGAACAGCAGCTGCTATGTGTTTAAAGAAAAAGTATAAACTCTTGCCCAAAAAAGTCCTAAAAACATTTTTCACTAACAGGATTGTCTTTTATGTTTAAAGACTGTGTTTAGATGAAACTGCTCTATTGCACAACAGACAAAATTAGATTATTGGCAATGAAAGGTCATTTTATATTTAAAGCAGGAATATAGCAGCTGCAGCACAGCTATGACCTCACTCCTAGTTCTATCTATTGATTTGTATCACTAATCTGCTTGTGTAATTCCTTGATTCTCCTAGTCCTCTATATATGATGCATTGAGATGAATTTGGATGCATTTGTATGTCCACCAGTACAGCAACTAGAGCCTGGTCATGAGTGCACAACCTTATATAGTGCATATGACATCAGCACTGTAAGGTCCACCCACCACTGTCTTTTGGCTGAGAGGCTGTCAGATATTGCTACAACGTCAGAGACAGTATCTGAGTAATACACATGTGTCTCCTCTGTATTTCCTGGTCAAACTCTTAGCATCGGCCATTTTTACCTAACGGCTATTTCTTTGGTTTTGTTAAAAACTGAACTCTTTGGATATTTGGGATGAACCTGACTCATGACAAAGTGGTTCGCCCATCTCTACCTATCAGTAAGTCTTTGGAGTGTGGTAAGAAACCCAATCAAACATTGAGAGAACATACAAACTCCTTGCAGATGTTGTCCTTGAAGGACCCCAGTGCTGCAGGGCGACAACGCTAACCATTAAAGCGTAACTAAACTTTCGGACAACTTTTAATTTTCTGGCAGTATTTGTGTATAGAACTGTAATATTCTTTGTATGATTATTACGTTTTGATTACTATCTCACACACCACCTTCTCACCGTGCCCTCTCTTTGTAGGTGTCTCTCAAGGCTCAGTCCTGGGACCTCTACTTTTCTTCATCTACACCTTGGCCTGGGCCTACTCGGTGTCCCATGGTTTTCAGTACCATTGTAATGCTCAACAACTCTGCCATCTAGAGTCATCCCAGAGTGTCTTCTCCTCCCACTTCGTCAAACTCAATATGGAGAAAACAGTTCATCATCTTCCACCCTCTTCTTCCTGACCTATCTATCAAAGATAATACTTAATAGATAATAAAAGATAAGACTCCACACTTATGCCAGTCTCACATGCCCACTGCCTTGGGGTAACCTTTAATTCTGCCCTGTCCTTTAAATCACAACTCTTGCCACCAAACATTTTTCAAAATACAGTAGTTTTATATTATGTATGTGAGCCCCTTTGATAATGTACAGCACTATGGGGTTAATGGTGCTCTAGAAATAAATAATACTTGCTTGTTTATGACCCCGCTCTGTTCCTGGACTCTGCCTTGCACTTTAGTCTGCTTTAGTTTATGGTTCTGCATCCTGGCTTTCTTCTTGGATACCTCACCTGGGACTTTTGGTTTGATGATTGGCTATGATAAATGACCTGTTGTACCATCTCGCTGACTATCACAGGGACCCACGACCATATCACGTGATACATGACATAGTCCTCATAATCCATAATCTTTACAAGAAAAACCTCTCCTCTCCACTACTGGGGTTCAGCACATGTCATGGGAGCAATGCTCCTAAAATGTATCTACACCACACGTAGTCTACATGAGTCTCCTTTCTAATACACAGTTCTCTTTGTTGGGGACCCATAAAAACTGGGGCAGACTCAAAGGAACGTTATGTATTTACTCTGATATGGCCTATGTGTTGTTCAGCATTTACTTTACCTATTGTGACTTATGGAATTTCTCCTATCCGGATACAGCCGTCATTTGTAAGGGGGATTGTAATATGTTAGTGGATCCTCGAATGGATAAACTTGTACCACCAAAGCCAGAAGTAAACCTCCTAGATCTAACTATCACACTGATGTTTGGAGGGTACAGGTGATTGATCAGAAACAATGGATTTATATTGACTTGGCCTTGGCTTCACTGGACCATCCAAGGATTCTGATATGGTTACTTGGGCTTAGATATTAAAGGTGTTACATTGTTCTGGTTTCTTTATTCGGTGGTATCTATTACTTATCATCTCATCATATCAGGTTCTGGTAAATGATCCATTATTATTTTATCACATTCTTGTTATTGAAAACATTTTTAATAGTCCAATGAGAATTCATAAAATACTTCCAATGCAAATATATAAGAGAACATAAATACGTAAAGTAGTGCAAAATTACCTGAAAAAAAAACATAACAGAAAACTTCTACTCACACTATATAATGTTTCCTCAAGTGGAACTTAAAAACTTTCCACATTCTGGGCCTGAAAATGGCTTCTCCCCTGTGTGAATTCTCTGATGTCTAACAAGATATGATTTCTGATAAAAACATTTCCCACATTCCAAGCAAGAAAATATCTTCTCCTTTGTGTGAATTCTCTCATGTTTGACAAGATTTGATTTGTCATGAAAATGTTTCCCACATTGTGTACATGAAAATGGCTTCTCCCCAGTGTGAATTTTTTTATGTCTACCAAGAGCTGATTTATCACTGCAACATTTCCCACAGTCTGAACATGAGAATGCCTTCTCTCCTGTGTGAATTCTCTGATGTGTAACAAGAAGTGATTTCTGGTAAAAACATTTCCCACATTCTAAGCATGAGAATGGTTTCTCTCCTGTATGAAGTCTCCGATGTGCAACAAGGACTGATTTTTGGGCAAAACATTTCCCACATTCTGAACATGAATATGGCTTCTCTCCTGTATGAATTCTATGATGTCTAACAAGATCTGATTTGTTATAAAAACGTTTCCCACATTCTGAACATGAAAATGGCTTCTCCCCTGTGTGAATTCTCTGATGTATCACAAGACCTGATTTGTGGTTAAAACATTTCCCACATTCTGGACATGAATATGGCTTCTTCCCTGTGTGATGTTGAACAATGCTTCTGCAGATTTTAACGTCCTTAACAATCTGTGAAGAATCAAAAGGCAGGACCTGTATAAAAGCATCACATGACATAACTTTGCTGTCAAGAGCTGAGGGTATATCTGGAATAATGACATGTTCTTCATATGTATCTTGTGTGATACCACCATCATCTGCTTTATAATCTGTAGATATGAGATGTCCCTCTGAGCTCCTGGTACAGTCATCTGCCAAAAAGAAAACAATATTTATTTTTATATAATATAACCTTAAATTTATTTTCACACTTTATTACATATCAATATAAAACATCCATGCAAATTACAGGGCATGTATTAAAATTTTACTACGACAATGGTGACCAAACACATGACAATGTAACAGTAGACCTCAGGGTGAGGACCAGTAGATGATGATTTTTGGCTGTTCTCCTCTTCTGTCTTGCAGCCACCATCTTCCTAGGTCCATGTGTCGCTGTTCCTGTCACCTCTCTCTTCTAGTGAAATGCTCAGTGGAAAACCATAAAGGCTCCTGTGCTATTAGGTGACACCTTGGTCCATGCGTTCTCCTGGCTCTGAATGGGCGCTGCCTTTTTGGGAACAATCGCCAGTCTCCAGGACAAGATCCGGGGACAGCTTTCTGTTCCCATAACAGCCGGGAGCCTATCGAAGGCTCCCAGGCTTGTCTCGACATTTCTTCTATTACAGGCTGCTCTATGCAGCCCATAATAGAAGTGCTGGTATTCTACAATGCATTTTTTTTGCGATGTATTAGTATTGTAATGCATTGCATTAGTGATCAGACCCCTGGGGTTTAAGACCCCCTTGTGGGTCTAATAAATACAGTATAAAACAAAAATAAAGTAAAAAAAAAACATTAAAAAAATATTTTTTTTTTTTTTGCATTTATTAGACTCCCTAGAGGTCTTGAATCTCAGGGGGTCTGATCACTAATGCACTGCAAAAAAACGGCATTTGTATTGCAGCCTGCAATAGAAAGATACTAAAGACAAGCCTGGGAGCCTTCACAAGGCTTCTGGCTGTCATAATAATGGGATGTCGGCCCCGGAGCTTGCTCTGGGTTCTGGTGATCTCCGGCAAAATGGTGCCTCAGTCAGCTTTGACCGAGACGACAGAGGGGTTAATGCCTGCGATCAGTGATGCGAATTTGAGAAATGGAAACACCTGAACACTTTTATACATGAAGCTCCAATGAACACCTACAGATCCAATAATAAAACAAAAGGACATTACAACAAGATCGCCAAACATAATGTGAACAGGCCCCTATTTAGTGGTGACTCCTCACCTGTGCGGTTCCCTGTAGGAATGTCCTCCTTACACTCCTCATCTCCCCTCACATATGTCTCCAGAGCATTAATATTCTTCAGATCTTCACCCACATACAAAAGCTGTGAAGGAAATATTGTAAAAGTCACCAGACGGATGGAGAAGTCACGTGGGAGGTTTTATAGGAGAAGAAAAGATCATTCATTATCATGACCACCAAAACTGACAGCAGGAGTTATCTGAGCAAATAGCTGCAGGTCTCCTGGATAAATCCACCATGTTGGCTCCTTATTCCAACCAGCAGCCTCCATAGCCAGAAAACTGTGAGAAGATCCAGACAACATGTCATGTCTATGGTCAGCTTTATCCTGCCATCTCCACCTTTCTCATTACACAAGTAGGAAACATCTAATACTGTGGGATAAAACCAGACTGACCCCGAGACCTTCACAGCCCTTCTACAGGGCAGAGGGAAGATTTCATGTCACCTTATCTCCATCTACCTGATCATCCTGGGGAAAGACATTTTCTTCCTTACAATCCTGTGCTAGAAGAGGACTGGGACATCTCTCCGCTGATGTTCTCTTACTGGATGGAACTGGAGGAAACACATACAGGGACTGAATTCATTCTTTCCATACAGATAATGAGAGGCCGTGTGTATTTAGTCATGTCTATTACCTGCTGATGTGAGGGGCTGCTGATCCTCCATCATCACCTCCTTGTACACATCTTTGTGTCCTTCTAAATACTCCCACTCCTCCATGGAGAAATAGACAGTGACATCCTGACACCTTATAGGAACCTGACAACACAATGATACAGTCATCACCAGATCCCTTCATAGCTCCTGTATAATGTCCCAGCATTCCCAGCAGTGTCACCTCTCCAGTCAGCAGCTCAATCATCTTGTTGGTGAGTTCTAGGATCTTCTGTCCATTGATCTCCTCCTCAGTATCAGGGAGTGAGGTGGAGGCCCCGGGATTGGGCTCAGGGTTCTCCCCCATCCTTCAGACACAGGAGCCTGACAGCGCCCACTAGAGGTCTTCTTCACTACTGTGTAATCCTGGTTATGGAGAGACACATTAATAAATATCACTACATACATGTCCAGAGTCCCTCACCTCTCCAGTCATATCATCTGTTATTACTATAGATAAGAATGATGTAATGTGACATCATCAGAATCTCTCACCTCTCCAGTCATATCATCTGTTATTACTATAGATAAGAATGATGTAATGTGACATCATCAGAATCTCTCACCTCTCCAGTCATATCATCTGTTATTACTATAGATAAGAATGATGTAATGTGACATCATCAGAATCTCTCACCTCTCCCGTCATATCATCTGTTATTACTATAGATAAGAATGATGTAATGTGACATCATCAGAATCTCTCACCTCTCCAGTCATATCATCTGTTATTACTATAGATAAGAATGATGTAATGTGACATCATCAGAATCTCTCACCTCTCCAGTCATATCATCTGTTATTACTATAGATAAGAATGATGTCATGTGACATCATCAGAATCTCTCACCTCTCCAGTCATATCATCTGTTATTACTATAGATAAGAATGATGTAATGTGACATCATCAGAATCTCTCACCTCTCCAGTCATATCATCTGTTATTACTATAGATAAGAATGATGTAATGTGACATCATCAGAATCTCTCACCTCTCCAGTAAGCTGGTACAGTATCTCTAGGGTGAGATTTATTAGACTTTCTGCCATCTTGTCTCTGTCTCTCTTCATCTTGTATTGTAGGAACCTGAATGGATAAAAATATAACTAAGATAAAATATGTGAGGAGATAATAAAGTGTATTTGTTGTTTCCTCTTTCTATAATATGTTACAGGAGATGTTTGGCTTGTCAGGACATTTCAACCTTATTTGATTAAAGTAGTTTCAAAGTATGCCGTATTATTCACAAGCGAGCTACAGCCAATCGTGGGCCGCCATGGTCACATGACCTTCATATTGGCATCAAGGCTGTAATCAATGTTTATCTTACAATGATGTAAATGGACTAAAAAGGACCATAAAAGCAGCGGCCCAGAATTTAACACCCACTCAGTCTACAGGTTTTGTTTTTCCGAGGACCCTGGAGGTCTGTGACGTGTAGTGAAGGGTTCCATAATAGACAATTGTGAACTTGTGAATCGCAGACATTATACTTTTCTATTGTCTGTGGGTCCACGAAAAAGGGATAGCACCAAGATGGCATCCATGTGCGGTCCGTGATTGCCACAGACCCAAAGACTTGAGGCTAAGGTCCCACGTGGCGGTTATTCCACCAGCGCTTTGCACAGAAAGTTCACAGAGGTTTTCTCTGCGGACTTTCTGCTTCCATTATATCTATAGGGAAACTGCTGCCGTTTCCATGGATATAATTGACATGCTACGATTTCCAAATCCGCAATGGTTTTAGAAATCATGTGTTCGCACCATATTTTATCCCGCAAAGTGGGGATGGGATTTGTTAGAATCCTATCCACTTTGATGTGACTGTAAGACACTGCGTTTTTTTCCTCAGCATTTACGCCACGTGGGGCTCTGGCCTTAAGGAAGCTCCGTGGACCGCAAAATGGAGCACATCTGTATTATTTTTCAAAAATTTGCCCTTATGAAGTCCATGATTTCGTGGATAAGGAAGGCCTAAAGAGGGAAGAATAATTTCGATAAGACCTCAAATATTGTGAAGAGTCCTAGAGGGAATTTAAAAAAAATAAAGACAAAAAAAAAGTTTATTAAAAAAATCGATTGCCATAAAAAGTTGTTTTATTCTGTAACATTCTTTAAAAATACACACATATATGAAATTGTCTCAGTCGTGCTGACCCCTCTGTACACTGCACGGCATAAAACAACACAAACACCACAGAAACACCCGCCATATTGCTTTTCTGTCATTCCCGTCAAAAAAAAAAAAAAGTTAATAAAAACTAATGAATAAGTTAAAAAAAAAAGCAAATTACTCATAACACAAAAAAATCCCTCGTACGGCTACAAAAGTAAAAATAGTTCTGTCCCTTAAAACACAGAAATAAAATTTTTGGTTAAAACAGCTTTGATAATAAATGACGGGGTTAATGTTGTATGTGGCGCAGTGATCCTGACAGACAAAGACGGTGACTATACATATATATATATACTGTATATACACACATACCTCCTCCTGTACTGCATATATACTTCCTCTTGGGTTACAGGACCTGTGATGATGTAACAGTCATGTGATCAGTCCTATGTGTGGGAGGAGCCAAGTGATCACATGATGAGGTGTTACCAGGTTACGTGCTCAGTGTATACAGGACTCTGCTGTGCTGGATGAGCTGAAGTGTACGTGACAGGGTCAGGATGTAGTTACAGTGTATATGATGTGTATGGAGCAGAGCCGTGTGTGTATGATGTGTATGGAGCAGAGCCATGTGTGTATGATGTGTATGGAGCAGAGCCGTGTGTGTATGACGTGTATGGAGCACAGCTGTGTGTGTATGACGTGTATGGAGCAGAGCTGTGTGTGTATGATGTGTATGGAGCAGAGCTGTGTGTGTATGACGTGTATGGAGCAGAGCTGTGTGTGTATGATGTGTATGGAGCAGAGCTGTGTGTGTATGATGTGTATGGAGCAGAGCTGTGTGTGTATGACGTGTATGGAGCAGAGCCGTGTGTGTATGATGTGTATGGAGCAGAGCCGTGTGTGTATGATGTGTATGGAGCAGAGCTGTGTGTGTATGACGTGTATGGAGCAGAGCCGTGTGTGTATGACGTGTATGGAGCAGAGCTGTGTGTATGATGTGTATGGAGCAGAGCCGTGTGTGTATGATGTGTATGGAGCAGAGCTGTGTGTGTATGATGTGTATGGAGCAGAGCCGTGTGTGTATGACGTGTACGGAGCAGAGCTGTGTGTGTATGATGTGTATGGAGCAGAGCTGTGTGTGTATGACGTGTATGGAGCAGAGCTGTGTGTGTATGATGTGTATGGAGCAGAGCCGTGTGTGTATGACGTGTACGGAGCAGAGCTGTGTGTGTATGATGTGTATGGAGCAGAGCTGTGTGTGTATGATGTGTATGGAGCAGAGCTGTGTGTGTATGATGTGTATGGAGCAGAGCCGTGTGTGTATGACGTGTACGGAGCAGAGCTGTGTGTGTATGATGTGTATGGAGCGGAGTTGTGTGTGTGATGTGTATGGAGCAGAGCTGTGTGTGTATGATGTGTATATGGAGCGGAGCTGTGTGTGTGATGTGTATGGAGCAGAGCTGTGTGTGTATGACGTGTATGGAGCAGAGCTGTGTGTGTATGACGTGTATGGAGCAGAGCTGTGTGTGTGATGAGGTGTGTGTGGATGCATGGAGCTGTGTGTGTGTGTGATGTGTATGGAGCAGAGCTGTGTGTGTATGATGTGTATGGAGCAGAGCTGTGTGTGTATGATGTGTATGGAGCAGAGCTGTGTGTGTATGATGTGTATGGAGCAGAGCTGTGTGTGTATGACGTGTACGGAGCAGAGCTGTGTGTGTATGATGTATATGGAGCAGAGCTGTGTGTGTATGATGTGTATGGAGCAGAGCTGTGTGTGTATGATGTATATGGAGCGGAGTTGTGTGTGTGATGTGTACCATTCTAATGGTAAGAACAATGACGCAGCCTGTGGTAGTCATTAAAAACTCAGTTTGTTAAGGTTTTGGGTTTTCTTAGTTAACCATACTTATAATGTGCGAGTAATAAAAAAAAACCAAAAAAAAAAAACTGGCTAACGCAGAGTGTTATAGTCTAATACTGTATTTTCACAAATACACAGTGTCAGGATTTGGGATTTTTTGGATATAAAGGAGGTAGAGGTAGAAGACATGATTATTGGTGGAGGTAGTAGTGACAGGTTTGCTACTGGTAGTTGCGGTGGTACGGGCACTAAGGGGAAATTTATTGGGAATTGTGAGAGCATAGAGGAATCCCATTGCCATGATGAGTCACAAAAATGTGGGGAAGAAATTACTGAATCTGATCATTTTTGTGTACAAGATCTGCAAGCAGAAAAGTAGCCGTGGATGGGCAGGCACACTTGTTGGCCACTGTACACACATGAAGCGGCATCACCAGCTAATTTGGCACAATAGAATTGGAAGTGGCACTGACAGGCAAAGTGATCAAGACTGTCCTATTCCTTCTCCTATGACCTTCTTTATAGACAGGCCACATCCACACCTAGCACATGGTCATTGTAGTTATCACTATCATCTCCTTCTGCATCTCCTCCTCCTCCATGCCAACGTCATCACCCATAAAGGGATGTGTGTGCAGTAAACAGCAATCTGCGCCCAATTACCATGGCCAAGTTACTGGTGGTGCAGTTGCTCCCTTGCCACTTAGTGGATTCCACTGCATTTCGCAAACTGATGGCAGCACGCAGTCTTAATCGAGCTTACCTAGCCACCATTATTTCTTTAGGAAAGCTGTCCCTGTCTGATATCGCCATGATGGCTTTACTTTATAAACCTCCATGTGGGTGCACGCCACCATCAACAAGTGAAACAACAATTATGGGCAGGGGCTATACATAGCTTTCATGGTGCATTGGGTCATTATTTTGATCATCAGCCAACACCGTCTAGAAATGCAGCAATGGTAGTAATGCACTGCACCACTGGAGTAACAGATGTCCCGCAGATGAAGATCCAGGGGATCTGTTGATGTCTGACTTTATACTAACCCATTAATGCTCTACCATGTAACATTCAAATTGTTTTGACAAGATGTTAATAAAGCTTATTTGCACTGAATAGCTCTTATGTTTGGAGTGCTGGAGTAGAATATATTTATTATAGAAACGCAGCAAGGCTGGGTGCTTTCTAGTACTGACATTACCTCGTAGATGCAGGCCCAGTTTTAACGCCAAATAACAATGAGAGGAAGAACAACAACAACTTCTACTTCATCATGATCACGTTTGGAAGATAGTCCAGCTACAGTCATATGAAAAAGTTTGGGCACCCCTATTAATCTTAATCATTTTTAGTTCTAAATATTTGGGTTTTGCAACAGCCATTTCAATTTGATATATCTAATAACTGAGGACACAGTAATATTTCAGGATTGAAATGAGGTTTATTGTACTAACAGAAAATGTGCAATATGCATTAAACCAAAATTTGACCGGTGCAAAAGTATGGGCACCTCAACAGAAAAGTGACATTAATATTTAGTAGATCCTCCTTTTGCAAAAATAACAGCCTCTAGTCGCTTCCTGTAGCTTTTAATCAGTTCCTGGATCCTGGATGAAGGTATTTTTGACCATTCCTCTTTACAAAACAATTCCAGTTCAGTTAAGTTTGATGGTCGCCGAGCATGGACAGCCCGCTTCAAATTATCCCACAGATGTTCAATGATCTTCAGGTCTGGGGACTGGGATGGCCATTCCAGAACATTGTAATTGTTCCTCTGCATGAATGCCTGAGTAGATTTGGATCATTGTCTTGCTGAAATATCCATCCCCGGCGTAACTTCAAATTCGTCACTGATTCTTGTACATTATTCTCAAGAATCTGCTGATTCTGAGTTGAATCCATGCGACCCTCAACTTTAACAAGATTCCCAGTGCCGGCATTGGCCACACAGCCCCAAAGCATGATGGAACCTCCACCAAATTTTACAGTGGGTAGCAAGTGTTTTTCTTGGAATGCTGTGTTTTTTTGACGCCATGCATAACGCCTTTTTGTATGACCAAACAACTCAATCTTTGTTTCATCAGTCCACAGGACCTTCTTCCAAAATGAAGCTGGCTTGTCCAAATGTGCTTTTGCATACCTCAGGCGACTCTGTTTGTGGCGTGCTTTCAGAAACGGCTTCTTTCGCATCACTCTCCCATACAGCTTCTCCTTGTGCAAAGTGTGCTGTATTGCTGACCGATGCACAGTGACACCATCTGCAGCAAGATGATGCTGCAGCTCTTTGGAGGTGGTCTGTGGATTGTCCTTGACTGTTCTCACCATTCTTCTTCTCTGCCTTTCTGATATTTTTCTTGGCCTGTCACTTCTGGGCTTAACAAGAACTGTCCCTGTGGTCTTCCATTTCCTTACTATGTTCCTCACAGTGGAAACTGACAGGTTAAATCTCTGAGACAACTTTTTGTATCCTTCCCCTGAACAACTATGTTGAACAATCTTTGTTTTCAGATCATTTGAGAGTTGTTTTGAGGAGCCCATGATGCCACTCTTCAGAGGAGATTCAAATAGGAGAACAACTTGCATTTGGCCACCTTAAATACCTTTTCTCATGATTGGATACACCTGGCTATGAAGTTCAAAGCTCAGTGAGGTTACAAAACCAATTTTGTGCTTCAGTAAGTCAGTAAAAAGTAGTTAGGAGTATTCAAATCAATAAAATGATAAGGGTGCCCATACTTTTGCACCGGTCAAATTTTGGTTTAATGCATATTGCGCATTTTCTGTTAGTACAATAAACCTCATTTCAATCCTGAAATATTACTGTGTCCATCAGTTATTAGATATATCAAATTGAAATGGCTGTTGCAAACACCCAAATATTTAGAACTAAAAATGATTAAGATTAATAGGGGTGCCCAAACTTTTTCATATGACTGTATTTCAGCTTGCAGGCCAGGCACACTGATAGCGTGCCACAAATTTTTTGTAAGATTCTGTAATTGGTCACTTCTGGGTGCCACAGGATCATCCACAAAGGGATCATTGTTGGTGTGCCATAAGTTTATCTTGAAATTATGTTCATTGTCTCGCCTTGGTGCCATATGTGCTCTCATACAGGGATAACTGGCCGGATAATCCAGGTTCTTTTCTGGCTCCCAAGTGCTGTTATCATGTTCATAGAATACTTTCCATTTCAGTAGATATTCGATGATTATGATGTTAATCTGTTTTCCCTTAGTCCTAACAGCAGCTAAATATGGGGTATTTCTGCCCCTGTGTGCTGGTAGGCCAGGCAGAATTTTTAATTAGCATAATTAATTGCAGGACAACACCTCTATAAGAGCGCAAAAGAGACCTCCTCCCCTTGTGTCAATTATAAATAAAGAACAATATTACCAGAGTGGGGGAAGTTTGTACTGCTGTTAGGACTAAGGGAAAACAGATTAACATCATCGTAATCAACGATTCCCTTACATCCTTCTAGCAGCACAATACGGGGATGTAGCAAGCAGATCCCCTAGGGAGGGTTCTTTCGCACTACAGTGCTTAAGACAGTATGAATGTCCAAAGGCAGTAGCCTCTGAACTACGGACATCTAACTGATAGTGTTTAACAAAGGTTAGTTGGGGTGACCAAAAAGTGACTGCACAACTGCTCAAAAGGCAAGACCCACTCTCAGCCCAGGAGGCCGACACAGCCCTGGTTGAATGGGCTCTGATGAACTCGGTCGGTGTTAACCCGCGAACAAAAAGAACTTTTAATTGCTTCTTTAATCCATCATGATAAAAAGGGTTTGGAAGCATTGAGACCTTTGTCTCTACCATATATATTAATTAAGAGGTTCTCCGATCTTCTGAAGGGCCGTGTACACAGAAGATAAATTTGTAGACACCTTATTACATCCAGTGTATGGAGTTTTCCCTCCTCCTTGGAAGATGGAGCTGGGAAAGAAAACTGGTAAGGAGACCACCTGGTTGATATTAGCACGAAAGGGCACCTTACGGTTAAACCCAGAAAAAAATCTGAGTTGGACCCTATCGGAAAAAAATGAAATATATGGATCTTCAGAAGAAAAGCCTGCAACTCTCCTACTCTTTTTGCTGAGGTGATAGCTAGCAAAAAGGTGGTTTTGAAAGCCAGAAACTTAAGAACAACCACCTCCAATGGTTCAAATGGTGGGCCGCAGAGACCAGAAAGAACTGTGGATAGATCCCAGTGTGGAACAGGAGCTGCAACTACTGGCCTAAGTCTCATAGCACCCTTAAGAAATGTGGAAAATAAGGGGTTGTGAGACAATCATCTGCTTAAGCAGGTGGATAGGGCTGAACCTGTACCTTAAATGTGGCAGGGGAAAGGCCCTTATCCAAGCCGTCCTGAGGAAAATTTAGAATCACTCCCATAGAAGGATTCAAACTATTCACTTTTTGTCTGGAGCACCACTCCTTGAAGACATTACCTATCCTTAGGTAACTTTTATTGGTGGATTCTGCGTTTGCGCAGCAAAGGGTTTTCAGGACAACTTCTGACAGTCCTCTAGATTTCCATAGGGACTGACCAACCTCCAGGCTGTCAGGTTGAATCTCCTTGGAAAACCAGGTTTTGCATTAGGGGAAGCCTCAAATAGATCCCTCGACTCATTGGGAAAACCAAGCTCTTTTTGACCAGAATAGCAGAATGGCTATCAAAGAGGCTTGGTCCTGTCTCACTTTCATCAATACCCTTAGTATCATGGAAAGTGGAGGGAAGATGTACGCCAGCCTGAACCTCCAAGGGATGGACAGGGCATCCACTGCCAAGGGATAGTCCTCCTGATACAGTGAGTAGAACGTCTCTACCTTGGCGTTGGGTCTGGTCGCATAAGGTCTACATCTGGAAGACCCCACTTCAGGGTGATCTGGTGGAAAAACTCTTGATTGAGAGCCCATTCTCCTGATACGGTAGGACCCTGACTCAACTGGTCTGCTACTATGTTCAAAGAGTCCTTGATGTGAACTGCGGAGAGATGGGTCAGATTTTTCTCTGCCCAGGTGAAAATCAGACCTGCCTCCCTAAGGAGAGATAACGATCTGGTGCCTCCCTGTTTATTACGGTCGCCATGTTGTCTGATCGGATCTTGACAGCTCTTCCTCTGAGAAGAGGAGAGAAATGGAGGAGTGCCAGGTAAATTGCTCTGAGTTCCCTCCAGATGGATGATGTTATCCTTTCTAGCCTGCTCCAGACTCTTTGTATGGTTTTCTCGTACAGATGGGCTCCTCATCCTGAAAAGGATGCTTTGGTCAACAGGGTCAAACGAGGTTGGACCGTGGACATCCGACTTTCAGGTGTATCCACCAGTTGAGAGAAAGACGGGTTTTGAGAGAAAGTCTGATCCTCTTGTCAAGACTCAGAGGGCCATGATTCCAGACCCCTAGTACTTCCAACTGGAGGGGACGCATATGCCATAAAGTCCAAGGGACTGCATCGGCTGAGGCTGACATGAGGCCTAGGACTCTCATAGTTGTTGTGATGAACACCAGACGTGTCTTGAGGAGATACTGAACCGCTTTGATTATCTTTTCTCTCCTTGTCGGAGGTAAAGAAATTTCTTGGGGGACTGAGTTCAGCAATTCTCAGATACCTTCTGTGAGGAGGATAACTGGAACACGTAAGTATACATCCTTTAGGTCGAGAGTGACAAGAACATCTCTTTGCTGAAAGGATGTGACTGACTTCACGGTCTCCATTCGGAAACGCTCTTTCCTTATGAAGAGACTTAGATATATTAGGACTATAATCATAAATTATATTGGTACTAGGAAGTCTGGAGAGTAGACACCCAAACCTTCTTCTGAGGGGGGAACTTTTTTCAAGGCACCCTTGCCCAGGTATTCCAGAATGGAATTTTTCAGTATAACCTTCTTCAGTCCAGGAAGAGAGAGTGTTGCGATGAATCTGTCATGTGGCACGCGAAAAAAATCGGCTGCATAATCCCGCTGTATTACCTGTAAAACCTAAGGTTTTGGATTTTCTCCTGCCAGAAGGTGAGAAAAATGGGAGCGGCATCCCCCAAAAGGAGTATTTGCCGCTGCAGGAGGCAAGAAGCTGGCGTCAAAAGCCAGGCATCTTTCTGTCCCCTTCCTTGGGGAACTTACGTCCTCTGGACTGATATCTAGGCAGCTGCTGATAACTTCTGCCCTGGCCAGAAGGTACTGCTTTTCCTCTAAAAGACTGCGGAAGGCACTTATCCTTTTTATCGGCAAGACCTTCCATGATGTCATCCAGGCCTCTGCCAAAATTTTTACCCAGCTCAAAGGGTAGGGAGCATAAGTTATACTTGGTCACATTGTCTGCTCTCCAAGGCTTCAACCATAATGACCTTCTAGCAACTGTAATGAGGGCCATAGATTTGGCAGCCATCTTGACTTGGTGTGCGGAAGCTTCCACTAGATAGTCTGCTGCCAAGGAGACCGCACCCATAAAGGATAATAGATCGTCTCTGGAGACTCAGGAGTCAATGTCCTTCTCCAGTTGGGCCAGGTCGGAGAGCAGCTTATTCGCTACCTGAATGGAGGCAAAGCCCACAGAAGCCTGAGCAGAGGCCGAGGAATAAGCCCTCCTAAGGGTGCACACCATGCATCTATGTATAGAGACTTGGAGATTGGAGCCATCTTCCGCCCCCCAGTGGGACAATTTATCTACCACCATATCCACCTTAGGCGGGGGACCCCAACGATCCTGCTGAGACTCAGCAATGGGAAATAGGAAACATGCTGGATAAAATAGGTTGCTTTTTTGGGATGTCTTCACTCCCCTATCATAGCTTTATACAGTGTCTCATCCACTTGGAAGGCCCTAGGCCCTCTATTGGTGGAACTAGAGGCTTCCCCAAGTTCAACATCTTGGTCCCTTGACCGGATGGACTTCAGCAGCCTATGCATCCTTTCCAAGGTAAAAAGATGCTTGCTGGGATTTTCTGAAGTGTCTTCATCACCTATAAGTACCTGGGTTTGCTCCTTAATAATAAGCTGGACTGGGCAGATCACATGGAGGCCCTGTACAGGAAGGGCCACAGCAGGCTCTACCTGCTTGGGAGGCTGAGAGCCTTTGGAATCCGGGGGGCACTTCTTAGAACTTTCTTCAACTCGGTAGTGGCATCAGCCATCTTCTTCGGAGTGGCCTGCTGGGGGAGCAGTATATCAACCAGGGATAGGAATAGACTTGACAAGCTGATTAGAAGGGCCAGCTCTGTCCTGGGGAGCCCACTGGACCCAGTGCAGGTGGTGGGTGACAGAAGGATACTGTCCGTGGTGAGCTCCATGCAGAAGAAGAAGTCCCATCCCATGCATGAGACTGTGATCGCGCTGAGCAGTACTGTCAGTGACCGACTGCTCCACCCTAGGTGTGAGAAGGAGCGCTATCGGAAGTCTTTCCTCCCCACCGCGGTTAGGCTGTACAACCAACACCGACCTAAGCGGAGATCATTACACACAGAGAACTGAAATGTCTTTCTGCCTGTTATATCCCCCCCCCCCCCCTGCTACGTCCTATCTGTCTGTCTGCTATCAATGTAATGCCTCTCACCTTGGAACATTCCTGTACATGTTGTATTTGTATCTGCTTATCTTTGCTGCTGTAACACACTGAATTTCCCCGTTGTGGGACTATTAAAGGACTATTATTATTATCAGACGAGTGAGTTTCATTGAGCACGTGAAATTCCTCCTTTAATGGAACTGCCTGAGAATGTCTCTCAGTACAAGGCTTTGAGTCCCGGATTTCTTTCATGCTCGTTGACCCACACAATTACATCATGTATGGATGGATCCTCAGATGGGGTCCCACGGCATTGGCGACAGCGAGTGTAGTCATACCATCAGGCAGAGAGATGTCGCACTCTGTATAAGCAAAATGTTTCAGCTTGGAGGACCTTTCCCTCCTGGAGTTGCCGCTGCCAGCAGAAGCAGAGGAAGACATCTATAAAAGAGAGAAAGTCAGAACAGTATGTTTGCCAGTACCAGGAGATCGGAAAATAATGCAGACAGTAGCAAACCAAAAGGAAGCATACTGAGGCCTCCCCCTATAAGAGACAACCATTGTTTCAGGGAGGAAAGTTTAAATAGGTAGGGAGAAGAGCCCATACTTCCCCATATACACAAACTCTTTTAGAGACCCTTAACAATGGGGTCTTTAATACCGCTAATTTCTGCAAAGTCAAAAGTTTACAACTGTATACAGGAGCATCTCAATAAATTAGAATATTTTTTTCATTCATCTCAGTAATTCAGTAATACAATCCATAATCAGCGTCTTCCATCATTGTGTGTCCTACTGAACCAGACTGAGGGACCATTTAAAGGCTTAGGAAACCTTGGCAGGTGACACTGAATTTACAATACTGAACTGAACTTACAATATTCTAATTTTCTTAGATTTGGGTTTTCATTCCCTGTAATCCATAATCAACATTTAAGGAAATAAAACACTTGAAATAGAACAGTCTGTGTGTAAAGAATCTAGAAAATATAGGAGGTCACTTTCTTAATTCAATTACTGAAATAAATAAACATTTCAAAGATATTCTAATTTATTGAGATGCAGCTGTATCTATGGAAATTATACAGGTAGATCTATGTTCTTTGAGTATCACTTCTTTTATATGGCACTAGAACTATTGTTCTAGGTTATTTCTCTACCTCATATTCCAAAGGGGTTTACAGACATTATCACTAGAGATGAGCGAATTTTTCAAAAATTCGATTCGACCGATTCTCCAAACTTTCCAAAACAATTTGATTCGATCCGAATGAATTCGCGGCGAATCACATTAACCCCTTCCCGACATCCACCCTAATAGTAAGGCGCTGCCGGGAAGGACTTCCCGCACAACCACGGTGGAAGCATGGTGGGCACACAGAAACTGTGTCCGCACCCTGCTTTGCCGGTGTCAGCCGTATGTAACGGCTGACACTGTCCTCTAACACCCCCGGTCGGAAATGAGCCCCGATCGTGGGTGTTAATCCCGGTTTGACCGGGGCATCTCAGATGTTTTATTATATATTGGGGTCCCAACCAGCCCCCCTGCGACATTTTCAGGGGTGCCGCTGCTCCTATTTGGCAGCCCTGGGTCTGACCAGTGACCCTGAGTCTGCCCCATCGCTGTCCCTCCGCATACCTGGTTGATCCTGCCTTGAATGAAGACTGTCAGCCTATGCGTCTGCACGGGCTGACAGCCTCCTATACACTGCAATACACACTTTGTCAAACTCAATATGGAGAAAACAGTTCATCATCTTTCACTCACTTCTACCTGACCTACGATTGAAACCAGAAGTTTCCATACACTATATAAAAAGTCACATATGGATGTTTTTCTCACTATCTGACATGAAATCAGAATAAACCTTTCCCGTTTTAGGTTAATTAGGATTACCAAAATTATTTATATTTGCCAAATTCCAGAATAATGAGAGAGAGAGAATTTTTTTAAGGCATTTTTATGACTTTCTGCAAAGTCAAAAGTTTCCATACATTTCATTAGTATTTGGTACCATTGCCCTTAACTACTTCCATACCAGGCACATTTTCAAGTTTTTTGTAAGTGCGGATTTGGAGGGCTGTAACATTTTTATCATTTGCGTTATTCAACTAATTTCTGCGTCTTTTTTCAGTGACACATAGGGCTTTATTTTTATGTTGTTTTTATTTTTGCATGTGTTTTAATTTTTTTTATATCTGGGAAAATATAAAAAAAGAGGAGGGAAAATGTGTCTGTTTTTCACTTTTCATTTTTTTTTATTTAATAACACAAAGTGCTACTAAAAAAATTTTATAAAATAGTTTTTCCTCTCCGTTACGGTAATTTTCATTTTTTATGGTGTCGTCTGGGGTGGGGCTATAACCTGTAATAAGGGCGTTTTATTGGCGTATTATTTTATTTATTTTTGTAATTATTTTATTTACATTTTTTTTGTACTTTTCTATATATATATATTTTTTTTTTTTTACATTGTGTCCCAATAAGGCCTATTAGACCTTTGGGGACATCTGATGACTTTTTTTTTTTGTAGGGAAGGCTGATTTCCCCTGTAACTGGGGCTGATACATTTAGCCTCCTGCACGTTGCTTTCACATAACTATAGAGCTGATCTGGGTCCAGTAGGACCCAGCAGCTCTAACAGATGCTAATTCCGGCAGATCACATGACCGCCGGGTTGGAGGGGAGCCGCAAGATGGCAGCGCCCATAGCGCTGTATACAGCGCACATTGAGCGCTGTATACAAGGCGATCGGGATGGCAGGGGAGATAATAAACCTTCCCTGCCTTCTCTATGGGAGCTCCGGCTGAAGTTACAGCCGGCTCCCCGTTTCAGCAGCTACATAATTTTGTGCAGTTGCTGAATTTTTCCTGGACGTATATAGTCTATGGGCGGTACGGAAGCAGTTAAACTGTAGGACTTGGGTCAAACGTTTTGGATCTCCTTCCACAAGCTTCTCACAATAGTTGGTAGGAATTTGGGCCCATTCCTCCTGACAGAACTGGTGTCACTGAGCCACGTTTGGAGGCCGTCTTGCTCGCACCTGTCTTTTCAGCTTTGCCCATAAATTTTCAATAGGATTGAGATCAGGGCTTTGTAATGGACTCTCCAAAACACTGCCTTTGTTATCCTTAAGCCACTTTGTAACCAGTTTGGCAGTATGCTTAGGGTCATTGTCCATTTGGAAGACCCATTTGCGCCCAAGCTTTAACTTCCTAGCTGATGTCTTGAGATGTTGCTTCAGTATTGCCACATAATGTTCTTTCCTCATGATGCCATCTATTTTGTGAAGTGCACCAGTCCTTCCTGCAGCAAAACAACCCCACAACATGACGCTGCCACCTCCGTGTGTCACAGTTGGGAGGGTGTTCTTAGGCTTGCAAGCTTCTCCCTTTTTCACCAAACGATGGTCATTATGGCCAAAAAGTTAAATTTTAGTTTGGTTAGACCACAGGATATGTCTCCAAAAATGAAGTTCTTTGTTCCTGTTGCATTTGTAAACATTAATCTGGCTTTTTTATGTTTCTTTTGGAGTAATGGCTTCTTCCTGGCAGGGTGGCCTTTCAGCCCATGTCGATACAGTACTCGTTGTGTGGTTAATGACACACTCTCACCAGCTTCAGCATCTTCACAAGGTCTTTTGCTTTTGTTTTTGGGTTGATATGCACATTTCGTACCAAAGCACATTCATCTCTGGGACACAGAACCCGTCTCCTTCCTGAGCGGTATGATGGCTGGACATTCCCATCTTGTTTGTACTTGCGTATAATTGTTTGTACAGATGAACAAGGTACCTTCAGGCATCTGGAAATTGCACCCAAGGATGAACCAGACTTGTGCAAGTCCACAATTCTTTTCCTGATATCTTCGCTGATTTCTTTAGACTTTCCCATGATGTTACACAAAGAAGCAGTGTGTTTCAGATGTGCCTTATAATACACCCAAAGGTGTGTCTCTAATTAACTCAGATGTTGCCAATAAACCTATCAGAAGCTTCCAAAGACATGACATCATCATATGGGCTGTCCCAAATTGTTTAAAGGCATAGTAATATTAGTGTATGTAAACTTTTGACTTTGCAGAGAGTAATAAAAATGCCTCAAAAAACGTTCTCTCTCTCATTATTCTGGCATTTGGCAAGTATAAATAATTTTGGTAATCCTAATTGATCTAAAACGGGAAAGGTTTATTCTGATTTCATGTCAGTTAGTGAGAAAAACAGAAAACTGCGTGTCTTTTTATATAGTGCATGTAAACTTCTGGTTTCAACTGTATCTATCAATAGATAATAAAAGATAAGACTCCACATTTACGCCATTATTGTTTTATCACATTCTTGTTATTGAAAACATTTTTTAATAGTCCAATGAGAATACATAAAATACTTCCAATGCAAATATATAACAGAAAATGAACACGTAAAGTAGTGCAAAGTTACCTGAAAAAAACCCCCCATAAAACTTCACACATTATATGTTTCCTTAGGTGGAACTTAAAAACGTTCCACATTCTGGGCCTGAAAATGGCTTCACCCCTGTGTGAATTCTCTGATGTCTAACAAGATATGATTTCTGATAAAAACATTTCCCACATTCTGAGCAAGAAAAGATCTTCTCCTTTGTGTGAATTCTCTCATGTTTGGCAAGATTTGATTTGTCATGGAAATGTTTCCCACATTGTGTACAAGAAAATGGCTTCTCCCCCGTGTGAATTTTTTGATGTCTGCCAAGAGCTGATTTATCACTGCAACGTTTCCCACATTCTGAACATGAGAATGCCTTCTCTCCTGTGTGAATTCTCTGATGTGTAACAAGATGTGATTTCTGGTAAAAACATTTCCCACATTCTAAGCATGAGAATGGTTTCTCTCCTGTATGAAGTCTCCGATGTGCAACAAGGACTGAGTTCTGAACAAAACATTTCCCACATTCTGAACATGAATATGGCTTCTCTCCTGTATGAATTCTATGATGTCTAACAAGATCTGATTTGTTATAAAAACATTTTCCACATTCTGAACATGAATATGGCTTCTCCCCTGTGTGAATTCTCTGATGTATCACAAGACCTGATTTGTGGTTAAAACGTTTCCCACATTCTGGACATGAATATGGCTTCTCCCCTGTGTGATGTTGAACAATGCTTCTGCAGATTTTAAAGTCCTTAACAATCTGTGAAGAATCAAAAGACAGGACCTGTATAAAAGCATCACATGACAGGTCTTTGCTGTGAAGGGCTGAGGGTATATCTGGGATAATGACATGTTCTTCATATGTATCTTGTGTGATACCACCATCCTCTGCTTTATAATCTGTAGATATGAGATGTCCCTCTGAGCTCCTGGTACAGAAATCTGCCAAAAATAAAACAATATTTATTTTTATATAATATAACCTTAAATTTTCACACTTTATTACAAAAATTTGATTCGAATTTCGCGATATGATTCTATTTGATCCAAATTAGTTTGAGGCGAATAAATAGCTATTTCCTGTCTGCAGAGAGCCGGGGTGGGCGGCAAAATGGCGGAAGCCCTTGGATGCCGCAGTCATGTCTCTCTCTCTCTCTCCAGCACGGACATCTTTTATTCATGTGGAAGGATCTGCTAACAAGCAAAGACACGCCTACCCAATGACATCACTAGAGAATATCATGTGACCGTCTGATGTCACAAAAAATATCCGTTACCGCGAAGCATCAGGAAATCCGGATTCCATCTGAATCGAATATTTCCTGAAATTCAGATCGAATTCCACTTCTGCAGCTTCGATTCGCTCATCTCTAATATCAATATAAAACATCCATGCAAATTACAGGGCATGTACTAAAATTTTACTACGACAATGGTGACCAAACACATGACAATGTAACAGTAGACCTCAGGGTGAGGACCAGTTTATGATGATTTTTGGCCACCAGACTCTTCTCCTCTTCTGTCTTGCAGCCACCATCTTCCTAGGTCCATGTGCCGCTGTTCCTGTCACCTCTCTCTTCTAGTGAAATGCTCAGTGGAAAACCATAAAGGCTCCTGTGCTATTAGGTGACACCTTGGTCCATGCGTTCTCCTGGCTCCGAATGGGCGCTGCCTTTTTGGGAAGAATCGCCGGTCTCCAGGACAAGATCCGGGGACAGCTTTCTGTTGCCATAACAGCCGGGAGCCTATCGAAGGCTCCCAGGCTTGTCTCGACATTTGTTCTATTACAGGCTGCTCTATGCAGCCCATAATAGAAGTGCTGGTATTCTACAATGCATTTTTTTTGCAATTTAATAAATACAGTATAAAACAAAAATAAAGTAAAAAAATAAAACATAAAAAAAATAAAAAAAGACTTAAAAATTTGAATCACCCCCTTTCCAGTAAAAAAAAAATTACTGTGAAACACATACACATTAGGTATCTCTGTGTCCGAAAACACGCAATCTACAAACTTATAAAATACGGTAAACACCATAGTGGGAAAAAAAATCAAAAGAGCTGAACCCCCGTGTTTTCACTGTTTCGCCTCTGATAAAAATTTGAATAAAAAGTGATAAAAGCAATAGGCAGTCCCCAAAATGGTATAACCAAAAAGAACACCTGGCCCCGCAAAAAAGACGCCCTATGCATCCCCGTACGTGGAAATATAAAAAAGTTACTGGTGTCAGAATATGGAGACTCTAGGAAAAAACATTTTTTTTGCAAAGTTTTGGATTTTTTTTAAGAGTTTAATATAAATAAAACTAAATAAATTTGGTATCTCTGAAATTGTACCAAACCATAGAATACAGCTGACATGTCATTTTGGCTCCACAGTGAACGCCATAAAAACTATTCCAGTAAAAAAATCGCACAAATGTACTTTTTCTCCAATTCACCCCCATTCTGAATTTTTTTCCAGCTTCCCAGTACATTGTACAGAATAATAAATGGTAGCATCATGAAGAACTATTTCTCCTGCAAACATTAAGCCCTCCTATGACTCTGTGAACGGAAAAAATAAAATGGTTATGGGGTTTGGAAGGGCGGGGGGAGTCAAAAACGAATAATGAAAAATTCCCTGGCGGGAATGGGTTAATATACTTTGGTTAATGATTCCAATATATGAAGAACCCAATTCAATACAATGGGGAGCCACACACAGTCAGAAGTAGGATATCATTTTGTAATAAAGAGTGTCATGGAAGAGTATTGTCTTGAAATGTGACTCACATATCTGGACATGTTCAGCCGAGAGGAAACAATATAACAAGACTGTGGAGCAGGCTGGATTAGTAACAACATACCGCAATGCATGTCGCGGTGGACATTTTATTTTGTCCTAGACAAATCGCAAACTGTCCGATCTCTTTAAAAAAAAAAAAAAAAAACAATTTGGAATATTTGGGTCAAACCCAGCTTGGAACGAATTTTGCCCATCTCTATCTAGTACCTAGTGCATGCTGAATGATTAAGATGAAAGAAGATAATAAAAAGTGCACTGTATGTGTAGAATATATTATTAGCGCTACGTCCTTTTACTTATTTGCAGGCTAACCATATTTAGTGGTGACTCCTCACCTGTAGGAATGTCCTCCTTACACTCCTCATCTCCCATCACATATGTCTCCGGAGCATTAATATTCTTCAGATCTTCACCCACATACAAAAGCTGTGAAGGAAATATTGTAAAAGTCACCAGACGGATGGAGAAGTCACGTGGGAGGTTTTATAGGAGAAGAAAAGATCATTCATTATCATGACCACCAAAACTGACAGCAGGAGTTATCTGAGCAAATAGCTGCAGGTCTCCTGGATAAATCCACCATGTTGGCTCCTTATTCCAACCAGCAGCCTCCATAGCCAGAAAACTGTGAGAAGATCCAGACAACATGTCATGTCTATGGTCAGCTTTATCCTGCCATCTCCACCTTTCTCATTACACAAGTAGGAAACATCTAATACTGTGGGATAAAACCAGACTGACCCCGAGACCTTCACAGCCCTTCTACAGGGCAGAGGGAAGATTTCATGTCACCTTATCTCCATCTACCTGATCATCCTGGGGAAAGACATTTTCTTCCTTACAATCCTGTGCTAGAAGAGGACTGGGACATCTCTCCGCTGATGTTCTCTTACTGGATGGAACTGGAGGAAACACATACAGGGACTGAATTCATTCTTTCCATACAGATAATGAGAGGCCGTGTGTATTTAGTCATGTCTATTACCTGCTGATGTGAGGGGCTGCTGATCCTCCATCATCACCTCCTTGTACACATCTTTGTGTCCTTCTAAATACTCCCACTCCTCCATGGAGAAATAGACAGTGACATCCTGACACCTTATAGGAACCTGACAACACAATGATACAGTCATCACCAGATCCCTTCATAGCTCCTGTATAATGTCCCAGCATTCCCAACAGTGTCACCTCTCCAGTCAGCAGCTCAATCATCTTGTTGGTGAGTTCTAGGATCTTCTGTCCATTGATCTTCTCCTCATGTATCAGGGAGTGAGGTGGAGGCCCCGGGATTGGGCTCAGGGTTCTCCCCCATCCTTCATACACAGGAGCCTGACAGCGCCCACTAGAGGTCTTCTTCACTACTGTGTAATCCTGTTTATGGAGAGACACATTAATAAATATCACTACATACATGTCCAGAGTCCCTCACCTCTCCAGTCATATCATCTGTTATTACTATAGATAAGAATGATGTAATGTGACATCATCAGAATCTCTCACCTCTCCAGTCATATCATCTGTTATTACTATAGATAAGAATGATGTAATGTGACATCATCAGAATCTCTCACCTCTCCAGTCATATCATCTGTTATTACTATAGATAAGAATGATGTAATGTGACATCATCAGAATCTCTCACCTCTCCAGTCATATCATCTGTTATTACTATAGATAAGAATGATGTAATGTGACATCATCAGAATCTCTCACCTCTCCAGTCATATCATCTGTTATTACTATAGATAAGAATGATGTAATGTGACATCATCAGAATCTCTCACCTCTCCAGTCATATCATCTGTTATTACTATAGATAAGAATGATGTAATGTGACATCATCAGAATCTCTCACCTCTCCAGTCATATCATGTGTTATTACTATAGATAAGAATGATGTCATGTGACATCATCAGAATCTCTCACCTCTCCAGTCATATCATGTGTTATTACTATAGATAAGAATGATGTAATGTGACATCATCAGAATCTCTCACCTCTCCAGTAAGCTGGTACAGTATCTCTAGGGTGAGATTTATTAGACTTTCTGCCATCTTGCCTCTGTCTCTCTTCATCTTGTATTGTAGGAACCTGAATGGATAAAAATATAACTAAGATAAAATATGTGAGGAGATGATAAAGTGTATTTGTTGTTTCCTCTTTCTATAATGTGTTACAGGAGATGTTTGGCTTGTCAGGACATTTCAACCTTATTTGATTAAAGTAGTTTCAAAGTATGCCGTATTATTCACAAGCGAGCTACAGCCAATCGTGGGCCGCCATGGTCACATGACCTTCATATTGGCATCAAGGCTGTAATCAATGATTATCTTACAATGATGTAAATGGACTAAAAAGGACCATAAAAGCAGCGGCCCAGAATTTAACACCCACTCAGTCTACAGGTTTTGTTTTTCCGAGGACCCTGGAGGTCTGTGACGTGTAGTGAAGGGTTCCATAATAGACAATTGTGAACTTGTGAGAAGAATTTAGATAAGACCTCAAATATTGTGAAGAGTCCTAGGAGGAAATTATAAAAAAGTAAAGTAAAAAAAAAAAGTTTTATTTTGTAAAATTCTTAAAAAAATACACACATATATGAAATTGTCTCAGTCGTGCTGACCCCTCTGTACACTGCACAGGGAACGGCATAAAACATAACACAAACACCACAGAATCACCCGCCATATTGCTTATCTGTGTCCCGTCCAAAAAAAAAAAAGTTAATAAAAATTAATGAATAAGTTAAAAAAAGCAAATTACTCATAACACAAAAATAATCCCTGATATGGAAATAAAAGTAAGGCTGGGCTCACATCTGCGCTTGCGTTACGTTCGGGGATTCCGTTCCCCTCTCCGCATGAAAAATGCAGAGAGAAAAGCGCTGCAGGGCGGAAACCACACGGACCCCATTATAGTCTATGGGGTCTGCGGGAATCCTAAGGTAACCGCTTATATAGGCAGATGTGAACATAGCCTAAAACAAAGTTCTGTCCTTTACAACAAGGAAATAACATTTTTTGTTAAAACAGCTTTGATAATAAATGACGGGGTTAATGACACATGTGGCGCAGTGATCCTGACAGACAAGGACGGTGACTATACATATATATATACACACACACACACATACCTCCTCCTGTACTGCTGTATACTAGGTATATACTCACTCTGGGGTTACAGGACCTGTGATGATGTCACCATCATGTGATCAGTCCTAAGTGTGGGAGGAGTCAAGTGATCACATGATGAGGTGTTACCAGGTTACTGCTCAGTGTATACAGGACTCTGCTGTGCTGGTTGTGGTCGGTGCTGTATGAGCTGAAGTGTACGTGTGAGGATCAGGATGTAGTTACAGGGTGGATGTAGCAGAGCTGTGTGTGTATGATGTGTATGCAGCAGAGCTGTGTGTGTATGATGTGTATGCAGCAGAGCTGTGTGTGTATGATGTGTATGCAGCAGAGCTGTGTGTGTATGATGTGTATGGAGCAGAGCTGTGTGTGTATGATGTGTATGGAGCAGAGCTGTGTGTGTATGACGTGTGATGGAGCAGAGCCGTGTGTGTATGATGTGTATGGAGCAGAGCTGTGTGTGTATGATGTGTATGGAGCAGAGCTGTGTGTGTATGATGTGTATGGAGCAGAGCTGTGTGTGTATGACGTGTATGGAGCAGAGCCGTGTGTGTATGATGTGTATGGAGCAGAGCTGTGTGTGTATGATGTGTATGTATTAGAGCTGTGTGTGTATGATGTGTATGGAGCAGAGCTGTGTGTGTATGATGTGTATGGAGCAGAGCTGTGTGTGTGGGATGAGTGTGTATGGTGAGCAGAGCTGTGTGTGTATGACGTGTGGGATGGAGCAGAGCTGTGTGTGTATGACGTGTATGGAGCAGAGCTGTGTGTGTATGATGTGTATGTAGCAGAGCTGTGTGTGTATGATGTGTGTGGTGTGTATGGAGCAGAGCTGTGTGTGTATGATGTGTGATGGAGCAGAGCTGTGTGTGTATGATGTGTATGTAGCAGAGCTGTGTGTGTATGATGTGTATGGAGCAGAGCTGTGTGTGTATATGCGGTAATAATACAGTAATGGCCTTGTAATGTGCAGGCAGCAGAGCACAGTATGTAATATGCTTGTGTGTATAATATACATGTAGTAGAACATTTACACTCTCTGGCCCAGATTTACTAATGGTTAGAGCAAACTTAAGCAGTGTGAACATGCACCAGATTTATCACAGTGACTGATGCTGGATGATAAATCTTCTGGTAACTTTACACGGTCTAAGTCTAAGTTTCTACCACCTATCCTGGTGCACTTAAGTCACGACCCCTTTTTCTGAGAATCCACACCCATATGTCTATTAAATTTTAGCCCAAGCTACAGGAACATCTCAGTAAATTAGAATATCTGTGAAACGTTCCTCCATCTCAGTGATTCAGTAATACAATCCATAATCAGCGTCTTCCATGATTGTGTGTCCTACTGAACCAGACTGAGGGACCATTTAAAGGCTTAGGAAACCTTGGCAGGTGACACTGAATTTACAAGACTGAACTGAACTTACAATATTCTAATTTTCTTAGATTTGGGTTTTCATTCCCTGTAATCCATAATCAACATTTACAGAAATAAAACACTTGAAATAGAAGACTCTGTGTGTAAAGAATCTAGAAAATATAGGAGGTCACTTTTTTAATTTAATTACTGAAAGAAATAAACGTTTCAAAGATATTCTAATTTATTGAGATGCAGCTGTAGGTCATGTTACTCCTCAGCTACTCCACCTGGGAGATTATTCACTTTCCCAGTACTATAAGTATGACATACTCCGAAACCATTAAAATGTAAAAACATTTGTCCCATATGGTAAACACTAGCAGGAAAAAAATCTAAATGACTGAATTGGCGTTTTTTCGCTGTTTTTTCTTCATAAAAGAAATGGAATAAAAAGTAATCAAAACATCAAACGTTCCCCAACATGGTATCAATAAAAATTACATATTGTCCCACAAAAAAAACAAAAAAAAAAACACCCAACACAGCTGCTTACACAGAAAAAAAAAGTTACAGGTGTCAGAATATGGTGATTTAAAGAAAAAAAAGAAATTTCTTCAAAATTTAGAATTTTTGTAAATTTTATTAAAATAGGAAAAAAACCTATATACATTTGGTATCGCCGTGATCGCACCAACCCCGAGACTAGCTAACATAGCTAGAGTTGAGCAAATTTCTCAAAAGTAAGATTCGGCAGTTCGATTCGAAGTTCTAAAAAAATTTGCTTCGATCCGAATTAATTTGCAGCGAATAAACTGCTATTTCCGGCCTTCAGAGAGCCGGGGTGGGCGGCAAAATGGTGGAAGCCCTTGGATGCCACGGTCATGTTTCTCTCTGTCTCCAGCACGGACAAGTTTTATTCATGTGGAAGGATCTGATAACAAGTAAAGACACGCCTACCCAATGACATCACTAGAGAATATCATGTGACCGTCTGATGTCACAAAGGTCCTTACTAAATATTCGCTCATCTCTAAACATAGCATTTTTGCCGCACAGTGGAAGCCGTAAAAACAAAACTCGTAAGAAAACCTGTGAGAAAGTTTTGGCTTTTGGAATGCAGGAAGTTAAAAGTGAAAACACAAAAATGAAAAATGTCTGCATCACGTAAGGGTTAAACAAAACAGAATACTTTGCGATTTGTCTTAGGTGAACTAAAATGGTCACAATGCGACATGCATTATGCAGTGAAAAAGCAGAATAGTCTCGTGTCTGTGACAACTTGGCATTACCTGACATGAGCGGACAGCCTCTATACCGATAATGAGTGGTAGGTGGACACCTTACAGTGCTGATGTCACAGACAGAATATAAGATTTTATCAGAGGAAGATGGAACCATTTTGGGATGTTTTCTAGCTGAGAGAAACAGAAGCAACAGTGCAATAGAACTACAGAATAATAGGAGTGGAGGGAGGGAGAATTTCTGTGCTGTGCACGGTTTGCACAGATATCCTCAGAAACTGGAAAGTTAACCCTTTCATTGCCAAGAATCTAATTTTGTGAAGTCTTTTTTTGCAATAGAACAGTTTTCTTTTTCTGTAATACGGTATCAGATTGATCTGTGACTGTTCACACAGTGTCTTACCTACATTTTACTGTCAAAGTCAGTCCTGTTAGTGAAAAAATCTTCTGTTAAGGGTCTTTTTGAGCAAGAGTTTTATTTATTCGTTAAATACTTACAACGTGCCATTCTAATGGTAACAACAATGACGCAGCCTTTGGTAGTCATTAAAAACTCGGCTTGTTAAGGTATTGTTTTTTTAATTAACCGTACTTAGAGTGTGCGAGTTAAAAAAAAAAAAAAACTGACTAACGCAGAGTGTTATAATCTAATACTGGCCAGGTAACCCTTTCAAGGCAAAATCTAATTTCACAAATACATAGTGTCAGGATTCAGGATTATCGCCAATCACTATTATATAAGCAGTGAAATAAAATGACTTGAAAAAAACCAGGGCAGGGGGTAGGCTGGTAGGAGGAGGAAGCTCTTATGCTACTGCTAGTGTCACACCATCAACCAGTGCAAGTACTAATACTAATGTGGTTAAAAACAGCAACACTACTTGTCCTTTCAGCCCCACCAGTAGCTGCAGTGCTATTGTACTTCCTGAGAATAAAGATTATAATAATACATTTTATTTATATAGCGCCAACATATTCCGCAGCACTTTACAAATTAAAAGTTTTTGAAACAAGTGTTGAGTCAGGGTTCTGTGTGTTCACCTCCTTTGTAAGATGTAATTTACCACACTGTCTTTCCCTACTGTCAACCATGTCTTCTTTATCTTCGCTGAGACAAATCCCATTTCCTAGTAGTCATGTGGTATCTACTGAGAGAGATATTCCTCACAGCCCAAGACTTCCTCTTTTTGATGAGTTGGATGAGAACAGATAGTGTTTTTTATGTAAAGGAGGTAGAGGTAGAAGACATGATTATTGGTGGAGGTAGTAGTGACAGGTTTGCTACTGGTAGTTGCGGTGGTACGGGCACTAAGGGGAAATTTGTTGGGAATTGTGAGAGCATAGAGGAATCCCATTGTCATGATGATTCACAAAAAATGGGGAAGACGATGAAATAACTGAATCTGATCATTTTTGTGTACAAGATCTGCAAGTAGAAAATTATCCATGGATGCACAGGTAGATTTGTAGGAACTAGGTCTTTCTGTACTCACATGAAACAGAATCACCAGCTAATTTGGTACAATAAAACGTCCTATTCCTTTTCCCATGATCTTCTTTGCAGACAGGCCACATCCACACCTAGCACATGGTCTGTTACGAACAAATTAAGTACCGAGACAGATAGTAAGTTCCAGAAATAAGACACCCCTGCAAACTATGGTAAACAGTTCAGAGCGTCCGGCACCCTCCCAACTTAGTCGAAACTAGCCTCCAGAGGTTTTCACCAGAGCTCTTTATGGTGGAGATGGACTTTGCTGCTTCCTTTGACCAGAGTAGCAGCAGCCCAGAGAGCGCAGGACGCACAGCGCACCACAACAGGCCCAGAAATCTGAAACCACTCACCTGAACAGGTGCTGAGGTTGATGGTGGATCTGGAGGTGGAGCAGTAGCAGAAAGCTGGTTCCAGGCGATGGCAGGGATAAACGTTAATCGTGGTCGTGTAGTCCTAGTCGGCAACGAGAGGTAGCGCAGTACAGAAGGATGAGGTGGGAGAATAGTCAGCAGGCCGGATCAGTAATGGGAGGTCAGCGCAGCACAAAATCGGAATCAATGAGGAGCGGTCTAGAAGGCAAGCAATGGTCACAACAGATGGGAGCGGAGGTACAGAATCAACGGGCAGAAACGAAGTCAGGAAGCGGGAGCAAGTAGTCAGACACCAACAGTAACGAGACGAAGATTCAGATAGTTAACATCCAGAGAACTGAATAGCCAGCGGTGCAGGAGAGGTGGAAGTGCACAGAAATAGGTTCGGGAGCGAGAGGACAGTTAGTGTATTCTACACTATGATTTATAGATACTGTATATAATCCTAGGAGTCCTAAGAGTGTTCTATGCTATGTTTTATAGATAGGTTCCTAGGATCCCCAAGAGTGTTCTACACTATGTTTTATAGATAGGTTCCTAGGAGCCCTAAGAGTGTTCTACACTATGTTTTATAGATACTGTATATAATCCTAGGAGTCCTAAGAGTGTTCTATGCTATGTTTTATAGATAGGTTCCTAGGAGCCCTAAGAGTGTTCTACACTATGTTTTATAGATAGGTTCCTAGGAGTCCTAAGAGTGTTCTACACTATGTTTTATAGATAGGTTCCTAGGAGCCCTAAGAGTGTTCTACACTATGTTTTATAGATACTGTATATAATCCTAGGAGTCCTAAGAGTGTTCTATGCTATGTTTTATAGATAGGTTCCTAGGAGCCCTAAGAGTGTTCTACACTATGTTTTATAGATAGGTTCCTAGGAGTCCTAAGAGTGTTCTACACTATGTTTTATAGATAGGTTCCTAGGAGCCCTGACAGTATTCTATACTATGTTTTATAGATAGGTTCCTAGGAGCCCCAAGAGTATTCTACACTATGTTTTATAGATATATAATCCTAGGAGTCCTAAGAGTATTCTACACTATGTTTTATAGATAGGTTCCTAGGAGCCCTAAGAGTATTCTACACTATGTTTTATAGATAGGTTCCTAGGAGTCCTAAGAGTGTTCTACACTATGTTTTATAGATAGGTTCCTAGGAGCCCTAAGAGTGTTCTACACTATGTTTTATAGATAGGTTCCTAGGAGTCCTAAGAGTGTTCTACACTATGTTTTATAGATAGGTTCCTAGGAGCCCTGACAGTATTCTATACTATGTTTTATAGATAGGTTCCTAGGAGCCCCAAGAGTATTCTACACTATGTTTTATAGATATATAATCCTAGGAGTCCTAAGAGTGTTCTATGCTATGTTTTATAGACAGCTTTCTAGGAACTCTGAGAGTGTTTTATGCCCGAAATAAATCTTTGTACCAACCACCCAAAACGAAACAAATCTTCAGAGTTTCACCCATCTCTAGAACCAATTTATTTATTTTTCTTACTTATATATCACCTTATATCAATAATGTGTTGACTATTATCTCCCGCTGATACACCACGTTCTCACCTAGCCCTCTATCGTGCAGTGGGGACTCCCAGCGGAAGAAAACAACAGAACTGCAGGATCGGACCACACTGGGAGACAATGGAGCACTGGGGACAGGTGAGTATGTTTTTTTTTTTTTTAAATTTTGCACCTCCTCCGGCCTAATAAAAAAAAAAAAAAAAAAATACATTTCCTGGTGCTCCAAAAATAAATAAATAAATAAATAATATTTGCCTGTGTATGACCCGCTCTGTTCTTGAACTCTTCCTATTACCTTTAATATTGGTAGCAATATATTGGTTCTGAATCTTAGTCTGCTTCTGACTACCACCATGGATACCTCGCCTGACACCTGTGGTTTTATAATTGGCTATGACAACTTGCTGCCTATAAGTGACTGCCACATGGATACACAACCAAGCAACGTGATACATGACATAATCCTCATAATTAGAGATGAGCTAATTTCTCAAAAAGTTCGATTCGGCAGTTCGAATCGAAGTTTCAAAAAAATTTGCTTCGATCAAAATTACTTTGCGGCGAATAAACAGCTATTTCCAGTCTTCAGAGAGCCGGGGTGGGCGGCAAAATGGTGGAAGCCCTTGGATGTCACGGTCATGTCTCTCTCTCTCTCCAGTACAGACAAGTTTTATTCATGTGGAAGGATCTGCTAACAAGCAAAGACACGCCAACCCAATCACATCACTAGAGAATATCATGTGACCGTCTGATGTCACAAAGGTCCTTACTAAATATTCGTTGCCGCGAAGCATCAGGAAATCCGGAATCATGGTGAATCGAAGATTTCCTGAAATTCGGATCGAATTCCACTTCTGCAGAATCGATTCGCTCATCTCTACTCATAATCCATAATCTTGGTTTGGAATGTTAAAGGTTCACCTAAAAAGAGAGCAATAGTCTTTGTGAAAAGTCTGTGTCGTTTACAAGAAACTTCTCTCCTCCATTACTAGGGTTCAACACAAATCATAGGAGCAATGCTCAGCTCTGTTTGTTGCGAACTCATAAAAATTAGGACAAACCCAGAGGGAAGATACATATTTATGGGGACATTGATTACGTCAATCTTTTGCTTACGTCAATGGCTTCACGCCCAAGGCCTTGATTTGGTAGTGTGGACTTAGTTATTAAAGTTGGTATTTATTCGGTGGAATCTATTATTTTTTCATCTCCTTATGCCAGGTTTCAGTAAATAGTCCATTATTATTGTATCACATTCCGTTATTGAGAACATTTTTTAATAGTTACATGGGAATACATATCACATTATTACATGGGAATGTAGATATATAAGAACACATGAAGATCTAAACTTATGCAAAAGTACCTAAGCTGAAGGAAAAAAAATAAAGAAAACGGAACAAAACAAGAATAACATTCTAAATCAAGGTTTATATTACACAATTACATTGAATTTGAAAATTTACCAAATTCTGGGCCTGAGAATGGCTTCTCCCCTGCGTGAATTCTCTGATGTTTAATAAGATCTGATTTCTGATAAAAACGTTTTCCACATTCTGAACATGAAAATGGCTTCTGCCCTGTGTGAATTCTCAGATGTCTAACAAAACTTGAGTTATTGCTACAAAGCTTCCCACATTCTGAACATGAGAATGGCTTCTCCCCTGTGTGAATTCTCTGATGTGTAACAAGATGCGATCTCTGGTAAAAACATTTCCCACATTCTAAACATAAATATGGTTTATCCCCTACATGAATTCTTTGATGTATAACAAGAGCTGATTTGTGGTTAAAACATTTCCCACAATCTGAACATGAAAATGGCTTCTCCCCTGTGTGAATTCTGTGATGTCTTACAAGAGCTGATTTATCACTGCATCGTTTCCCGCATTCTGAACATGAGAAGGGCTTCTCTCCTGTGTGAATTCTGTGATGTCTTACAAGAGCTGATTTATCGCTGCAACGTTTCCCACATTCTGAACATGAATATGGCTTCTCTCCTGTGTGAATTCTCTGATGTGTAACAAGATGTGATTTCTGATAAAAACATTTCCCACATTCTGAACATGAAAATGGCTTCTCCCCCGTGTGAATTCTTCGATGTGTAACAAGATGTGATTTCTTTGTAAAAAATTTCCCACATTCAGAACATGAATATGGCTTCTCCCCTGTATGACTTCTCTGATGCTTAACAGTCCGTCTGTGGCTTTTACTTTGATTCACAGTCTGTGATGAATGAGAAGATAGGACCTGTATAGAAGGATCAGATGATGGATCTTTCCTGTGAAAGTCTGAGGGAAAATATGGGATAATGACATGTTCTTCAACTGTATCTTGTGTGATACCACCATCATCTGCTTTATAGTCTGAAGATATGAGATAGTCCTTTGAAATCCTGGTACAGTCATCTGCCAAGAAGAAAACTGATATTATTATTTTTGTATAATATAACCTTAAAATTATTTAGCTATTTTATTACATTTCTATATAAAATGTCCATGAAAATTATAAGGCTTGTAGTAAAATTTAGCAAAGAAACTGGTGACAAAACACATGGCAATGTAACAGTAGACCTCAGAGCGAGGACCAGTAGATGATGATGTTGGGCCACCAGACTGGTCTCCTCTTCTGTCTTGCAGCCACCATCTTCCTAGGTCCGTCGACCTTGTACACTGCCCCTTTTTTTTGCACAGCCCTTGGCTTATTTATTGTTTAACTGAGGGACCTTTCAGTAGTATCCAAGAACTTTACATAAATTTTGGGCCTCTGTATTCATTTTGTAGTTGTAATGTTTCTTATGCACTGAAACTCTATTGTTCGGTTGGGGATGTGGAATTGTTTCGTATCCTATGCCTGTCTGTCTTGGGTACAGATTATTCTGTTTCTTCCTCTTGGACCCTGATTCCCATTGGGTACTTGCCTATGGGTTTGCCGATGTTTTTTTTTTTTTTTTTTTTAAATACTGTATATATATTGATTCTGTTGCTTTTAACTTGATCGATTTCCCCCAGATCTGACCTGACGGCGCTTTCCTTGTCTGGCTCTTTTAAGTATTTGGACCTTAATATTTCGAATAGGGTGGAGGAATAAGTATCCCTCAATGTTTTGCCCTTAACTGAAAAAAACTAGGACAAAAATCAAAATGTAGCATCTATTCCATTGGGAAGAGCCAAGATTTGGTGATATGTTGTTTGATGGGACACATCTGTCACATTATTTGATATTTTAATTGTTAGATACTGGTTATTTTAACAGGGTGTCCTATAGTAAAATTTTGATGTGTGTTTCGATTCTTTTGATTTTTCACTATTATGGGGTATTTATTGAAATAATTTTTATTATTCCCCTGCCAAAGGTTTCTGGCAGCAAAGAGGGTTATTTCTTGTATCACAACTTCATCAAGCTGGGAAATCTTGGGAGAAACTTTCCAGATATTATGGGTTATTAAATTCACAAAGATATTTCTATATTCGGTTGTATAGTCTTTATTGTTCTATGAGGTCTAATCCTCATTTACAGATTATTGGAGATAACCTATGATCCCTAAGAAAGGGTTTTATTTCTAGATGCTATAATACCTTACAGAGAACAGATTCATAGTGATGACCAAATGTAGATGTTGTGATATTTGAATACAGCATGTTGGGTTTGTTACTTATACGATCTGGAGTAAGATATTTAGGAATATATGTCTTTAATTACTGAGCAAACCGAACAGATTAGTACAATATGAAATGATAAAGTACACAGAATACATTATTCATCTAAATTTTTGTTTTCTTTAACCAGTTCCAGAATTCCCATCCAGGCAGTCCACACTTAACCATGCAAGGATGTATACAGTGAAGGAAATAAGTATTTGTTCCTTGCTGATTTTGTAAGTTTGCCCACTGACAAAGACATGAACAGTCTATAATGTTAAGGGTAGGTTAATTTTAACAGTGAGAGATAGAATATCAAAAATAAAATCCAGAAAATCACATTGTATAAATTTTATAAATTTATTTGCATTTTGCAGAGAGAAATAAGTATTTGCTCCCCTCCCAACCATTAGGAGTTCTGGCTCCTACAGACCAGTCAGATACTTTCTTATATTGTCACCTGTATAAAAGACTCCTGTCCACAGACTCCATTACTCAGTCAGACTCTAACCTCTACAACATGGGCAAGACCAAAGAGCTTTCTAAGGATGTCAGGGACAAGATCATAGACCTGCACAAGGCTGGAATGGGCTACAAAACCAGAAGTAAGACGCTGTGCGAGAAGGAGACAACATGAGAAGAAATACAAAATGACTGTCAATCGACATCGATCTGGGGCTCCATGCAAAATCTCACCTCGTGGGGTATCCTTGATCATGAGGAAGGTGAGAGATCAGCCTAAAACTACACGGAGGGAACTTGTTAATGATCTCAAGGCAGCCGGGACCACAGTCACCAAGAAAACCATTGGTAACACATTATGCCGTATTGGATTAAAATCCTGCAGTGCCCACAAGGTCCCCCTGCTCAAGAAGGCCCATGTGCAGGCCCGGCTGAAGTTTGTCAATGAACACTTGGATAATTCTGCGAGTGAATGGGAGAAGGTGCTGTGGTCAGATGAGACAAAAATTGAGCTTTTTGGCATTAACTCAACTCAACGTGTTTGGAAGAAGAGAAATGCTGCCTATGACCCAAAGAACACCGTCCCCACTGTCAGGCATGGAGGGGGAAACATTATGTTTTGGGGTGTTCCTCTGCTAAGGGCGCAGGACTACTTCACCGCATCAATGGGAGAATGGATGGAGCCATGTACCATAAAATCCTGAGAGACAGCCTCCTTCCCTCTGCCAGGACATTAAAAATGGGTCGTGGCTGGGTCTTCCAGCAGGACAATGACCCAAAACCTACAGCCAAGGTAACAAAAGAGGGGCTCAAAAAGAAGCAGATAAAGGAGTGGCCTAGCCTGTCTCCAGACCTTAATCCCATAGAAACTTATGGAGGGAGTTGAAGCTCCGAGTTGCCAAGCGACAGCCTTAAAATCTTAATGATTTAGATATGATCTGAAAAGAGGAGTGGACCAAAATTCCTCCTGACATGTGCGCAAACCTCATCATCAACTACAAAGAACGTCTGACTGCTGGGCTTGCCAACAAGGGTATTGCCACCAAGTATTAAGTCTTGTTTGCCAGAGGGAAATACTTATTTCTCTCTGCAAAATGCAAATAAATTTATAAAATTTATACAATGTGATTTTCTGGATTTTATTTTTGATATTCTATCTCTCACTGTTAAAATTAACCTACCTTTAAAATTAGAGACTGTTCATGTCTTTGTCAGTGGGCAAACTTACAAAATCAGCAAGGGATCAAATACTTATTTCCCTCACTGTATATACATCCATGCAAAGTCAGGCTGCTGCACAAAATTTAGCACTGTGTGCACAGCTATGGGAGCCACCATGACCTCTAAGGGGACTGGGAACTTCGTGAGCTGCTGGGATCTAGAGGACCCAATAATAATACCAGATTGTCATCCCACTGAGTGAAGACACCGGACTCTAATTTCACTTTCAAATTATTTGATAATCGTAAAGGTTCACATACTTTTTCCACTCAGAGATATGTGATATTGGATATTTTTTTTTTATAAAAATAAATGACCTAGTCTAACATTTTTTACTCTTTTTTGGGAAAATCTTATACACACTGACAAGGAAATGGGTAACAATGTTTTCCATTAGAAAGTTTTTATTAAGTTTTTCAGTAAAGGAACAATATAACACAAACCATAACTGTTGCTGAAACATCCGGACGAGGGATGGGGAGTTGGAAAGGGTGGGGAAACACCAGTAACAATGTTTTGGATTTTTGACTTTCAGGCTCCATATCTCACAATCAGCGGCGTACAGGGCCCACGACGTTAGCAGGCTGGATGAGGCCCTGCCGCTTTTCTTTTTTAAATAGGCCTTACCTGCTGGAGTAATCCCGGCAGGTAACGGGCCCTATTTACTTACCGATCCCCATTCCTGCTCACGGCCACCTCTGATTCCCCTTCTGCCCTCCAGGAGCAAGGACCGGTAAGTAAGGCTGCAGGCCTACGGCAAGAGTATTTGTTGGGTGAACTCCAAAAAATACTGCTATTATTATACTATGAGGTCTCTTCAGACCCCCCGAGTATAATGATTGGAGGCCCAGGGGAGGTGACAAACATAAAATCCAGAGTTACTCACCTGTCCTGGGCTCTGGCGCGAATCCATGATGTCTTCGGGCCTATGTAGTGACGTCACAGACATTACGTGGGTCAGGCTTGTGTCACCACACATAATGACATTGGTGTAACCCATATCTGTGACATCATTGAAGAGGGCCAAAAACAGCGGGGTGTCGCACTGGAGCCCAGGAGAGGTTAGTACCACTGGTTTTTAGGTTTCTCACCTCCTGTGGGCCTCCAATCATTATACTCTGGTATCTGAAAAGACCCCAGAGTAAAACAGTTTGTGGGTGGTGTAGCCCAAAACTTTTGGGGTCTGATGAGTCCAAAATTTTTGCGATATTTGCAACGAACACTGTATAGGCCATGATGGGACATAATACTGTGTGGAGTGGCCGTTATGGGACATTATACTTTGTGCAGGGGCCACAATGGGACATTATACTTTGTGCAGGGGCCACAATGGGACATTATACTTTGTGCAGGGGCCACAATGGGACATTATATTTTGTGGAGGGGCCGCTATTGGACAATATACTGTGTGTAGGGGCCGTAATGGGACATTATACGGCGTGGAGGGGACACTATTGAACATTATACTGTTTGGATGAGATGCTATGGAACATTATAGTGTGAGGAGGGGCCGCTATTGGATATTATACTGTTTGGAGGCCATTTTGGGATATTATAATGTGTGTAAATGTGGCATTATACTGTGTGGGGGGCCAGGAAAGGGGATGCTATGCTGTGGGGGGGCCCCCAAGTCAAAAGTTTGCTATGGGGCCCAGCCTTTGTTAGTTACACCCCTGCTCACCATCCACTATAACTTCAAACGTGAGACCACCATCATGTTATAGACAATCATCTTGGCTATCTCATACATAAATGTGACCTGTAACTATTTAGCATATGATCGGTTATGCAGATTCTTGTCATGTAACTGCATTGTTACTGTTTTGCTACTAAAAATTTTACTTTTTTTATTATTTTGTTAGCATTTTGTAAATTCACCTTTGGCTTTCAACACTGCTTGAATCCTTCTGAGCATATTCTCAATCAGATTCAAGCATGTCTCGGCCAAAATCTGATCTCAGGTCTCTTCTACATGTTCCCAATGTTGGTCGATTCACTTGGGTATGAATACAGCTTTTCCTTCAGCTCCACCCACAAGTGTTCGATTGGTTTGAGGTCTTAGGGGGCAATCCAGCACCTCTACTTCATTGTCATTGTCAACCATTTCTTCACTAATCTCGATGTATACTTCAAGTCATTGTCCTGCTGATACACTATGTCGTCCTTTTCATACCCATAGCACTCTAGTGTACGAAGTAACTCGTCTTGTAGGATACTCAACATTGAGACCACCATCGATCCTGGTTAAGTACCCAACACCTTTGGCTGTGAAACAACCCCATATCATCAGACTTCCTTCACCAAACTTGACAGTTCCTTCAATTTCTTGATCCATTAGCCCCCTTTTCCCTTGTTTCTTCCAGACCTATTTGTACCTATCAGAGCCCAGTCTATTGACTTTCATCTCATCGCTCCAAATCACCTGTTGTCAATCTTCTACTGTCCACTTTTTGAACTTTTATGCAAACTCAAGTTGACACTTTTTATGATGATATTGAAGTCGAGGCTTCTTCACCTTTTTTCGGGCCACCATTCCAGACTTGTGTAACGCACATCACACGCTGCTTTCATGCACGTCTGTGTTCTCACTATTATGAAGCCTACGAGTCTCCTCCACTGCCGTGTTTGTTGCACCAGAACTGATAGACCTTGTGATGAGCCGACTTGTTGACGCTGATATTTTGCCTGGACGTCACCTCTTGGCTTTTAAATGGACGAACTTCATTTCGTATTGTTCCCCCTGTCCTGGCACTCACATGATGCAGTTTGAAAATGTTCTTGGCCCAGAGACCTCTATCGATGAGCTGGATGAGGCTGTTTCTCTTTTCTTGGGAAATCTTCTTCAGGACTGATCCTCGATGTGAACCAGTGACCTTTCACTTGGGAATCTCCTAATAACACCCTGAGCTATAGGGAAGGTGAGAACAGGTCGTCATTTGTAGTAGACAAGAAGAAGATTTTTCCACCACCAGGGGCAAAACAGTAACAATGAGAAGAATCTGCAGAACTGATCATATGCTAAATAGTTACAGGTCACATTTATGTATGAGATGGCCAAGAGGATTGTCTATAACATGATGGTGGTCTCACGTTCCGAGCTGTAGTGTGTGGCGAGATCTGGAGCCTGAAAGTCACAAGGTCAGAACGTTGTTACCCTTTTCCTCAATGTAGTTTTTCGTTCAGCTTTATGCAGAAAAATAAAGGTGTTCACAAACTTTCAAGCACCAGTGTATATGCTGTTAAAGGGGAGGTTAGTAATATAGTGAACATGAAGTAAAGTGAAAATTGGTGCTCTGGCACGTGCAGCCACAACCCGGGTGCACCAAATGGCTCATTTACACACAGATTAATAGTTGATTTGCTCAGAAATTTAACACTAGCCACCCCTACAACCCCATATAACTGGATTAGAAGAGATTTTGGTGATGGTAGACTCCTTTTAATGTCATGAATGTAAATAAAGTCCAGAAACATATTATACAGTATTTCCAGCTTGTACACATCACTGTATGATCCTACTTATACTTTGTGTACAATATCAATGCTTTTATAGTAGGACATGACCTATAACTTTACAAATATTACTAGTAATAGGGGTTTGTACCATTTCTCATTGTTTAATTCAATTATGACATGACATATTAGTGACAACGATCATCATGGGGTGCACCTTATTATTGTATGAGGGTCATTAAACCTCTGTAAATTACAGGAAGAGTCTCTATTATTAACTTCTTTAATTTTACTGTAAAAATCAATGGTGCACACTGAATGGTTAAGGTGAAAAAAAGGAAACCTACAGATTTATTAATAGAGCCATTTAAAAGAATGAATAAATCAAACAGACATTATAACAGGATAGCCAAACATAATGTGAACAGGCCCCTATTTAATGGTGACTCCTCACCTGTGCGGTTCCCTGTAGGAATGTCCTCCTTACACTCCTCATCTCCCCTCACATATGTCTCCGGAGCATTAATATTCTTCAGATCTTCACCCACATACAAAAGCTGTGAAACAAATATTGTAAAAGTCACCAGACGGATGGAGAAGTCACGTGGGAGGTTTTATAGGAGAAGAAAAGATCATTCATTATCATGACCACCAAAACTGACAGCAGGAGTTATCTGAGCAAATAGCTGCAGGTCTCCTGGATAAATCCACCATGTTGGCTCCTTATTCCAACCAGCAGCCTCCATAGCCAGAAAACTGTGAGAAGATCCAGACAACATGTCATGTCTATGGTCAGCTTTATCCTGCCATCTCCACCTTTCTCATTACACAAGTAGGAAACATCTAATACTGTGGGATAAAACCAGACTGACCCCGAGACCTTCACAGCCCTTCTACAGGGCAGAGGGAAGATTTCATGTCACCTTATCTCCATCTACCTGATCATCCTGGGGAAAGACATTTTCTTCCTTACAATCCTGTGCTAGAAGAGGACTGGGACATCTCTCCGCTGATGTTCTCTTACTGGATGGAACTGGAGGAAACACATACAGGGACTGAATTCATTCTTTCCATACAGATAATGAGAGGCCGTGTGTATTTAGTCATGTCTATTACCTGCTGATGTGAGGGGCTGCTGATCCTCCATCATCACCTCCTTGTACACATCTTTGTGTCCTTCTAAATACTCCCACTCCTCCATGGAGAAATAGACAGTGACATCCTGACACCTTATAGGAACCTGACAACACAATGATACAGTCATCACCAGATCCCTTCATAGCTCCTGTATAATGTCCCAGCATTCCCAGCAGTGTCACCTCTCCAGTCAGCAGCTCAATCATCTTGTTGGTGAGTTCTAGGATCTTCTGTCCATTGATCTCCTCATGTATCAGGGAGTGAGGTGGAGGCCCCGGGATTGGGCTCAGGGTTCTCCCCCATCCTTCAGACACAGGAGCCTGACAGCGCCCACTAGAGGTCTTCTTCACTACTGTGTAATCCTGTTTATGGACAGACACGTTAATAAATATCACTACATACATGTCCAGAGTCCCTCACCTCTCCCGTCATATCATCTGTTATTACTATAGATAAGAATGATGTAATGTGACATCATCAGAATCTCTCACCTCTCCAGTCATATCATCTGTTATTACTATAGATAAGAATGATGTAATGTGACATCATCAGAATCTCTCACCTCTCCAGTCATATCATCTGTTATTACTATAGATAAGAATGATGTAATGTGACATCATCAGAATCTCTCACCTCTCCAGTCATATCATCTGTTATTACTATAGATAAGAATGATGTCATGTGACATCATCAGAATCTCTCACCTCTCCAGTCATATCATGTGTTATTACTATAGATAAGAATGATGTCATGTGACATCATCAGAATCTCTCACCTCTCCAGTCATATCATCTGTTATTACTATAGATAAGAATGATGTAATGTGACATCATCAGAATCTCTCACCTCTCCAGTCATATCATCTGTTATTACTATAGATAAGAATGATGTAATGTGACATCATCAGAATCTCTCACCTCTCCAGTAAGCTGGTACAGTATCTCTAGGGTGAGATTTATTATACTTTCTGCCCTTTTGCTTTTGTCTCTCTCCATCCTCGACAGGTCAGTCAGGAAAATTTTTGCATTGGTCCACAGAACCTGAATGAAATAAAATACCATTACTGGAGATATATATGTATATATCTTGTATATTCTGTCTTTGAATAATTTGGTACATAAGATTTCCACCTTATCTGGTTTGACATCACAGCAGTTTCATTGCTCACATGACTGTTACAGTCAATCATGCTAGTAGTATAATGTTGTACCGTGTTAGCCATAGAAAGTAGTGGAAGAGTGAAGAAATCAGGCGATACCTTTTAGAGGCTAACTGAGTATATTTGCTAGTAAGCTTTCGAGAGTGCTAGCTCCCTTCATCAGACATGGTGTTATACAGGAAACTGAAAATTCACAGATTTTTTATACCCTAAAGACATGGACCTTCAAAGGATATTAGAATCCTTAAAAAAAAACCAAAATGCAATCTAAGTAGAGAAGTTATTTACACACACATATATAGATATACACACATACCTCCTTCTGCACAGCTGTATACTGTATATATGCGAGAGGAAGAACTGCGATGATGTCATGACCATGTGACCAGTAACATGTGTGGGAGGAGTCAGGCTCCAGGCTGTGCTGCTGAAGAAGCTAAAGGACCTGTGATGATGTCATGTGATCAGTTCTATGTGTGGGAGGAGTCAAGTGATCACATGATGAGGTGTTACAGGGTTACGTGCTCAGTGTATACAGGACTCTGCATTGCTAGTTGTGGTCAGTTCTGGATGAGCTGAAGTGTACGTGTCAGGATCAGGATGTAGTTACAGTGTGTATGTAGCAGAGCTGTGTGTGTATGATGTGTATGGAGCAGAGCTGTGTGTGTATGATGTGTATGGAGCAGAGCTGTGTGTGTATGATGTGTATGGAGCAGAGCCGTGTGTGTATGATGTGTATGGAGCAGAGCCGTGTGTGTATGATGTGTATGGAGTAGAACTGTGTGTGTATGATGTGTATGTAGCAGAGCTGTGTGTATGATGTGTATGTAGCAGACAGTGGCGTAACTAAGGGCTTGTGGGCTCCGGTGCAAACTTTTGCCCGGGGTCCGCTACCCCCTCCCTAGAGCGAATTCTTGATAGTGATGGTTACAGGTGCTGCAGTGATATCTCAGATACTTGAAAGAGATACAGCTTTAGTACCCAGAACTGCAGATATCAAGAATACAGTGAGTGAGCAGCGCCCAGCATGTAAACAATCCTGGGACCGTATAATATGCTCCACAGTGGCCCCTACACAGTATAATATGCTCCACAGAGGCCCCCACACAGCATTATATGCTCCGCAGTGGACCCCACACAGCATTACATGCTCTGCAGTGGCTTCAACACAGCATTATATGTGTAACATCTCTGCCTGTTTGGGTCTCTGCGCCACCGTCCGCTCGCACGCTGTGGCAAAGGAGGCGTGTTCAGTTTGATTCCTTGTGCGTAGGGTTCTTGTTGCTCATTCTGAACACTGTCCTAGTACCTCTTGTCTATAATTGAATTTCTAACACACCCGCCTCCTGCACCTTTGTTTCTCTCTGCTCCTCAAATAGTTAACCTCATCCTTGCCTGTATGATTGGCAGCCTATCGTCCTATCAAGTCTGGGGTGGGTTCTTCCTTCCTATTTATTCTTTGCTCACATTCACATTGGCGCTTGCTATTGCTTCTGCGTACTGGCCTTTATTCCTTGCTGTTTTGTTACCTGTATTCCTATTCCTGACCTCTGGCTTTGACTTTCACTATTCTTTTGGATTTTGATTCTGTACTGCATTGCTCGTCTGTTACCGACCCCATGGCTAGCTGACCTCCCTTTTTGTTGTTCGTCCTATCTGGGTTCTGTGTTGCCACTTATATTAAGAAGGGACTGTCGACCAGTTGCTGCTGTCGCCTAGGACAGATCAGGCAAGAAGTCAGGGACATTGGGGGGGGTTCAGCTTTAGGGCTCAATGTCTTGTTATGCCCTTCCCCCCAGGGTTCTGCAGCATCACTGGGGAATTTTTCAACTGGCAATTCCCTTACAATATGCTTCGCAGTGGCCTCAACACAGTATTATGTGCCCACAGTGGCCCCCACACAGTATTATATGCCCACAGTGGCCCCCACACAGTATTATATGCCTACAGTGGCCCCCACACAGTATTATATGCCTACAGTGGCCCCCACACAGTATTATATGCCTACAGTGGCCCCCACACAGTATTATATGCCCACAGTGGCTCCCACACAGTATTATATGCCCACAGTGGCCCATACACAGTATTATATGCCTACAGTGGCCCCCACACAGTATTATATGCCTACAGTGGCCCCCACACAGTATTATATGCCTACAGTGGCCCCCACACAGTATTATATGCCCACAGTGGCTCCCACACAGTATTATATGCCCACAGTGGCCCACACACAGTATTATATGCCTACAGTGGCCCCCACACAGTATTATATGCCTACAGTGGCCCCCACACAGTATTATATGCCCACAGTGGCTCCCACACAGTATTATATGCCCACAGTGGCCCACACACAGTATTATATGCCTACAGTGGCCCACACACAGTATTATATGCCTACAGTGGCCCCCACACAGTATTATATGCCCACAGTGGCCCCCACCCTGTATTATATGCCTACAGTGGCCCCCACACAGTATTATATGCCTACAGTGGCCCCCACACAGTATTATATGCCTACAGTGGCCCCCACACAGTATTATATGCTCCACAGTGGCTCCCACACAGTGTTATATGCTCACAGTGGCCCCCACACACTATTAGATGCCCACAGTGGCCCCCACACACTATTAGATGCTCCACAGTGCCCCCCAGAGCCAGTGCTATTATTATTCTCTGGGGTCTCCTCAGACACCAAAATATAATAAGTAGAGGCCCAGGAGAAGTGATTAAAAATAACAAACACTTATACTCACCTTGTCTTACCTCTCCGGGGCATCCTTGCTCCATCCTGCTGTCTTTTCTATTTTCCTTGGTTCCCATGTCCTGTGCCCCAGAAATCACCGCTGGGGCCTGTGATTGGACCTCAGCGTTCACGTGGGGCGTGCCCAGTGGTGAACCTAGCCTCTTTGCTGCCTGAGGCGGACTATAGAAAGACGCCCCCCCCCCCAAAAAAAAAAACAAAAAAACTGAGTTTCCATGCTACTAGTTTAACACACTGTTATCGTCGCACAATATACACAATACACAAACTTATGAAACAGTTTTTAAGAATTCTTCTTCCTGTATTACTTCAGTATCAGATCAACAAAACGGCATTAACAATGAAAGTAACTTCACATATCTTCTGCTTGGTGGATGGACGAGCCCACGTGGCCCCCATTCTCTATAATAGGAGCCCCGCAGATAGCTGAGGACTGGACTTCGGGTATCTTTGGCACTCCCATTGAAGTGAATGAGAACCACGCGGGTTCGTCCATCCAGCAAGTGACACCCTATATATGGCTGCGGTCAGGCTGGATTCCCACCCAGTGGGGGGGAAAACCCAATTCTCAGGCTCAGTGGGGGTCTCAGCAGACAGACCCCCATCACTCAGGTATTTATCCTCTATCATTTAGGTGAATACAGGGCAGTAACATTCTGTGACTTACAGGTGACGTCTCTGACTAATCGGTCACATTTCCCTTCTCTTCCCTTTGGACCGCCATGACCACTTCTTCCAGCTGTGACTTGTCTCTGTAAAGTTTGCAGCACAGACATCTTTGGCTCCTCACTTTTCCAGGCATCCAACCCACATTGTCCTCACCTACACAAAGCCCCCATCCTGCTGCTACCCCCAATTATAAAATATATGATATAACCCCCCATAGTGAATAATACCCCCAAGTGCATCTTTATATTAATATTGTCCGTGTGTACCCGGTATAAATAGTGCCCCTTATTAATAATTCCCCAGGTGTTAACTAATTAAAAGGTTTTCCAGGTCATTAATAAACTAATCAGTGGGGTTAAAAAACCCAGGACCCCCACTGACCAGCTGTTTGAATGGTACTTGTGTAAGCGCCATGACCGCTTCTCCGTTTACATAGTGTCATTCATCTCATAGCGGCCATGTCATGTAACTGCAGCCTCGTCCTGTACATGTCTACAGTATGTGACAAGGCTACAATTACATCACACGGTCACTATAAACAGACAGCGTATAATATAAACAGGTGCCATAGCCCATGTTTATAGCGCCCCATTTACACACACTATAAAGTTCCACAGCAGCCCCTGCACACAGTACTACACAGTATTATGGCCCGCAGCGGCCCCTGCACACTGTATTATGCCACACAGTGGCCCCTGCACACGGTATTATGCTCCATAGTGGCCCCTGCTCACGGTATTATGCCCCGCATTGGCCACTGCACACGTTATTATGTTCCGCAGCAACTCCTGCACACAGTTTTATGCCCCATATTGGCCCCTACCCTGGTATTATGCTCCATAGTGGCCCCTGCACTTGTATTATGCTCTACAGTGGCCCCAGCACACGGTATTATGCTCCATAGTGGCCCCTGCACTGGTATTATGCTCCAGAGTGGCCCCTGCACAGGGTATTATGCTCCATAGTGGCCCCTGCACTGGTATTATCCTCCATAGTGGCCCTTGCACTGGTATTATGCTCCATAGTGGCCCCTGCACTTGTATTATGCTCTATAGTGGCCCCTGCAATCGGTATTATGCTCCATAGTGGCCCCTGCACTTGTATTATGCTCTATAGTGGCCCCTGCACTCGGTATTATGCTCTATAGTGGCCCCTGCACTTGTATTATGCTCCAGAGTGGCCCCTGCACAGGGTATTATGCTCTACAGTGGTCCCTGCACAGGGTATTATGCTCTACAGTGGCCCCTGCACACGGTATTATGCCCCATAGTGGCCGACCCATGAACTATTATACTCTGGGGTCTTTTCAGACCCCAGAGTATAATGATTGGAGACCCAGGGGAGAATACAAACATAAAAATCAGAGTTACTTACCTATCCTGGACACCGGTGCACTCCTTGCAGCTTTCGGCCCTGTTTAATTGTGCACACACGTCACGTGATCAGGCCGGCGACGCGACCTGATGACGTCACCACAGGCCTCAAGCCTGCTCGGAGTTACATCGGATCGCAGGAGGTGAGTAACACTGTTTTTTATGTTCCCTCACCAACCCTAGGCCTCCGATTATTATACTCCGGGGTCTGAATAGACCCCGGAGTATAATAATAGTAGTATTTGCGGCCCGCGGCCTAACTTACCGATGCCCGCGGCCGCTCACAGCTGCATCCGCTTCCCTTTCTGCGGCCCATAGCAGAAGGGGAAGCGGCGGCGGCGGCCACGAGCAGACGCGGGTAGGTAAATAAATAGGCCCTGACCTGCCGGGGATACTCCAACAGGTTACGACCTATTTATATAGATAAAAAAAAAGCTATACTCACCTGCGATGCCTTGATGCAGCTGCCGCCTCCTCCTCTTGTCCGCGACGTCTGTGTCTCAGCATAGGCGGCGTGATGACGTCATTGTATCGCCGCCTGCGCTGAGATGCGACGTCTTGTAAACCAGCCCAGGACAGGCCCCGCTCAGCTCTGTTTTTTTTTTTTTTTTTTTAAGCGGCCTGTCCTGGGCTGGTTTACATTAAATAGTAAAATGCCGCCCCCCGGACAGTGCCGCCCGAGGCGGCCGCCTCACCTCGCCTCATTAGCGCTGCGCCCCTGGGCGCGATGACATCATTACACCAACGCGCCCCCATGTGACCACTGGGGCCTAATCACAGGCTCCAGCAGTGAGGCCGGAAAAGCATCGGAGAGGAAGATGAGCCCAGGACAGGTGAGTATAAGTGTTTTTTTTTTTTTTTTTTTGTCACCTCCCTTGGGCTGGCATATAATGGAAAGGGGCCCGGAAAAAAACATTGGTCATCGCCAAATGTCTCCTGGATGGTTGGGAGAAGTTGCTTATGGTACTTATGGTAGAGCTCTCCTTTTCACCGGACAATCATTCTTTCAGATGTCCCAAAATAGCTTAACCAAAGTCCTCTGCAAAATTCCTGCAGAATGTCAGTCTGTGCTTGATGTTTTTCTTGCAGAGATGTAGCTTCTTTGATGTTTGTCCGGAGAAGAAAAGGTGAGGGTTACCATGTGTCTTGTGTCATGTCAATAATGCATCCTGACATAAATTATATATCCACTTACCTAAGATTTGATGTAATCTATACATGTAGAATTTTGTTTACAATTTAATCATTTACATTTAACTTCATTAATTTACTCTTCTTATCATAAACTTATCATTTTATAAGCCATATAGTCACTAATCCAATAGGACAGTCGGCAGTACACTCACTACATTTTCCTTACGTTGTCTCTATTATCTATATTACCCTCCTGGCTATGCACCTCCTCAATTGTCCTCCCAGCTACCCTAACTCACTGACACACACTATTATCAGAGGATTGCAGTACTCACTGTTGTTCTCTGTTATCATCAGAGAACAGAACTCATATGTCCTGTATTAGCCAATAGAAGCTTTTAGGTCCTTCGTTCTTAATAGCCTCACTGACATAGACCATTAAGATTTCAGCTCTCATTCACTTACTATTGTTTTCTGTTAACAGCCAGTATCAAAGGACAGCACGCACATGTCCCGTATACACTCACCCACTGTTGTTCTCTGTTATCAGCCATTAAAAGATTGTATCCAGAGGAGATATATATATATATATCTATATATATATAGATATATATATATAATATATATGAGTTACTACAGGTCATTACACAACAGGATTTGTGGCCATATTGCTATAAACATGGCCGGTATTACACCAGTAGAAAATCAGCCTTCATTTGGTGTAGTCTCCAGGACTTACACTTTTTATTTTTTACATTTTTATCTGCCAGTAGCACGTTGTGCACTTTACTAAATAATCCTACATAGGAAGGTACAGTGGAGTAGTTTTCTATATCAACCAATCAGATTAGTACTTTCATGTTCAAAGGAGCCTATGTGCAAATGCAGGGTTACTTTTTGGAAGCAAAACTGATATGTTTTCAATTTATGAGAATTCTGAAATCTTATATCGTACAGTCCAATCATGGCAAGTAAAGAAAATTGGCTGGGGTGTTAGAGAAACAAAACTCGTCAGTTATTATTTTATCACATTCTTGTTAATGAAAGTATCTTTTACTAGTTACATAAAAATGCATAAAATACTTCCAGTATAGACATATAAGAATACATGAAGATGTAAAGTATTGTAAAATTACCGGAGCTGAATAAAAAAAATAAAAAGCAGAACAAAACAAGAATAATGATAAATCACTTCTCACATTATACAATATTTCCTCATGTTGAACTTATACATTTTCCATATTCTGGGCCTGAATATGGCTTCTCCCCCGGTGTGAACTCTCTGATGTCTAACAAGATCTGATTTCTGATAAAAACATTTCTCACATTGTGAACATGAAAATGGCTTCTCCCCTGTGTGAATTCTCTGATGTATAGCCAGATAAGATTTATCATGAAAATGTTTCTCGCATTGTGAACATGAAAATGGTTTCTCCCCAGTGTGAGTTCTCAGATGTTTAACAAGATCTGATTTATAACAATAATGTTTCTCACATAGTGAACATGAAAATGGCTTCTCCCCGGTGTGAGTTCTCTGGTGTTTAATAAGAGTTGATTTTTCTCTGCAACGTTTTCCACATTGTGAACATGAAAATGGCATCTCTCCTGTGTGAATTCTCTGATGTGTAACAAGATCTGATTTCTGGATAAAACATTTCCCACATTCTGAACATGAAAATGGTTTCTCCCCTGTGTGAATTCTCTGATGTCTAAGAAACCCTGAGAAATCATTACAAAGTTTTCCACATTCTGGACATGAAAATGGCTTTTCCCCTGTGTGGATTCTCTGATGTGTAATAAGATGCGATTTCTGGTAAAAACATTTCCCACATTCTGAACATGAAAATGGTTTCTCTCCTGTGTGCGTTCTCTGATGTGTAATAAGACCGGATTTATTGAGAAAACATTTCCCACATTCTGAACATGAAAATGGTTTCTCTCCTGTGTGCGTTCTCTGATGTCGGACAAGACCTGATTTATGGTTAAAACATTTCCCACATTCTGAACATGAATACGGCTTCTCCCCTGTTTGATGTAGAACATTCCTTCTGCGGCTTTTATCTTTTTTCACAGTCTTTGAGGAATCAGATGATAGATCTTTGCTGTGAAGGGCTGAAGGTATATCTCGCATAATGGCATGTTCTTCACATGTATCTTGTGTGATACTACCATCATCTGCTTTATAATCTGAAGATATGAAATGTCCCTCTGAGCTCCTGGTACAGTCATCTGCCAAGAAGATAATACATTTTATTATTATTGTATAAACAGAAATTTTATGTTAATCTGTTTTCCCTTAGTCCTAACAGCAGCACAACAATGGGGGTATTTCTACTGCTGCGATACTGGTAGGACAGATTGAATGAAATATCAATTTGAATAATCGGCCCCGACTAGAAAGGGGAGGAAAGACCCCACCCCAAACTGTGTACCTATAAAGAAGAGATAATTAGGAATTTGAGAGTCTTGTGCTGCTGTTAGGACTTAGGGAAAACAGATTAACATAAAAAATCTCTGCTTCCCTTTCATCCTGCCAGCAGCACAACAATGGGGAGATAACAAGTAGAACCCTTAGGAAGGGTCTCCTTAGCAAACAGAATTTAAAACTGAATGGCCCAAGGCCATTGACTCTAAGCTTCTCAAATACACCCTGTATTGCTTGACAAAGGTATTGTGGGAGCTCCACAAGACTGCACACAAATCTGATCTATAGAAATTTGATTTCTTTATGCCAAAGAGGTGGAGATGGATCTCGTAGAATATGCCCTTATGAAATCTGGTGGGTTCAAGTCCTGGGACACAAAGGAAAGCCTGACTGTTCCCTTAATCCACCTCACTAGAGTGGACATAGATGCCTTATGCCCATATGGACTTCCAGAAAAGTTGATGAGCAAATGTTCTGACCTCCTTAAGCATCTGAATCTGTCCAGGTATGTTCTTAAGCATCTGGTGATTTGGACTCCTCTGAAGTTGGTTCCGGACAGAAATTTGGTAAAGAGATTACCTGATTTTTATTTGCTGAGGAGGGTACCTTTGGTAACAATCCTGGTAGATACCTCAGCTACACTCTGTCTAGAAAAAAAACTTAGGCAGGGCTCTACGGCATACAAAGCCCGGAGCTCTCCAACTTGCTTGGTCGATGTTACTGCCAATAAGAGGATTAGCTTGTACGCCAGGAACTTTAAATCCACCCAGTCCAAGGGCTCAAAGGGTGGACTACATAGACCTCTTTGGACCATGCCTAGGTCCCACTGTGGGACAGATTGTACCACTAAAGGTCTAAACCTTACTGCACCTCTCAGGAACCTCTTGACTAAAGGGTCTTGAGAAAGCTGCCTCCCAAAGCAGGCTGATAGAGCTGCTGTTTGCACCTTCAAGGTGGAAGGGCTTAGGCCTTTAACTAGGCCATCCTGTAGAAACTTAAGAATGACAATAGTAGAAGGGTTAGATCTGTCAATCTCCTTCCTAGAGCACCAAGCTAAAAATATGTTCTTTATCCTGGTGTAACTGCTCTTGGTTGACTCTGCTCTGGATAGAACCATAGTTCTTAGGACAGCCTCTGAAAGTCCTCTATACTAAGATAGGGACTGGTCAATCTCCAGGCTGTCAGGTTGAATCTGTCCAGGTCAGGGCAGACACAAGAGCCCTGAGACACCAGATTTTGAAGTAGAGGAAGTCTCCAGTTAGTTCCTCGACACATTCGAATGAGCTGGGAAAACCACAATCTCTGGTATCATGGAAATCGTAGGGAAGATGTAAGCCAGCCTGAACCTCCATGGGATGGATAGGGCATCCACTGCCAAGGGATTGTCCTCCTGATAGAGAGCAGAACTTCTCTACCATCCCATTGAAATTAGTGGCCATTAGGTCTATTTCCGGATGGCCCCACATCAGGTGATCTGATGAAAAACCTCTGGGTTCAGAGACCATCCTCCTGAGAGAAACTGTCCTCGGCTCAGTTGATCTGCCAGAACACTGAGAGATCCCCTGATGTTTGTTTGTTTGTTTGAGTTGGAAGGGACCTCAAGGGCCATCGAGTCCAACCCCCTGCAAAAGCAGGAATTCCTAAAACATCCCAGCTATATACCTATCCAGTTTCCGCTTGAAGATTTCCATTGATGGAGAACTCACCACCTCCCGTGGCAGCCTATTCCACTCTCTCACTACGCTTACTGTGTACCACAGAGAGATGAGATAGATCCTTCTTTGCCCAACTTATGATCTGACCCACTTCTCTGAGAAGGGGAAAAGAACAAGTGTATCCTTGACTGTTGATATACAAGACTGTTGTCATGTTGTCTGACTGCTCTACCCTGAGGCGGGAGGAGAAGTGCAGGAAGGCTAAACGAACATCTCTATGTTCTCTCAGGTTGGAGGATAGTTTCCTTTCTTGAGCACTCCAAGTGCCTGATACTTGAGATTCCTCTGTTGTCAACAGGGACCAGACTGGCTGGACAGTGAACTTCCCGATCCCCCAGGTTATGCCACCATTTGAGAGACATGTCTCCGTCGTTGTTCAGATCTCTGGGAATGTGATCCCAATGCTTCGAAATGTTCCACTGCATTGGGCGGAGTGCACAAAGCCCAAGGAATTTCTTCTATGGCTGGTGACAATAGACCTACGACCCTCATACTTGTACATATTGAGAACGGTTGTGGTACAGTCAGATATTTTGTGGCAGCTACTAATCTTTCTCTCCTGGATGATGTCAAAGAAGTTCTCATAAGACCAAGTTCAATTATGAACCCGAAGAATTTCTTACTGGTTGAGGGAAAAACATCCAACTTGTTCCAATTGAAAATCCACCTCGGGGACTGCAGGAACTGTAGATGAGTGAGTCTGATGGGAAGCGGCCTTTATGAGACAGTCGTCTAGGTATGGTATAATAACTAGACCCTGAAACCTGAGACTTGCAGCAATAGCAAGACCACCTTTGTAAAAACAAAGGGGGATGATGAAATCCCGAAGGGAAGAGCAGTAAACTGAAGATGCCTTATCTGCCTTTGCAGATTTATTGCAATCCTCAAGTACCTCCTGTGAGAGGTAACAATGGGCATATGCAGATCTGCATCCTTGAGGCCAGAATAGCGATGACGGATTTTATATTGTCTATACATAACCTTTTTCTCTTGATGTATCTGTTTAGATAGCGCAGATCTATGATCATTCTCATCATCATTCTATCATCATCATCATTCATGATAAGGAAAACAGGGGAGTAGACCTCTAGTCCCTGATCAACTGTGGGTACCACCTTTAAGGTGCCCTTTTGAAGGTATCCAAAAACCAAATTTTCTAGAGCTTTCTGTCTTGCTCCTTGAAGAAGGCTCTCCATGATGAACTTGTCCTGAGGGACAGAGACAAATTGTATCGTATATACTTCTTGGACAATCCTTAGGAACCAGGGATCTTGAATCTGTCTTTCCTAAACAGTATAGAATAGGGAACACCAACCTCCCCACAGGGATTTCTAACGCTGAAGTGGTGAGAAAAGGGTTTCTGAACCCATCAAAACTCAGGCTTCTTACTTCTATCGTCCTTTTGATCTTTCCTGGAAGTACGAGACCTCTGGAATCGGGACTGCCTAGGATACTGAGATCTGGGCTGCTTTGATGTTAAGGGAGATCTAACTCATCTACCTTGCCTGGATCTGCCCCTGGAGGATTGAGGAACACAATTTCCCTTAGTGCCAGACAGACCTTCCATGATCTTATCAAGTTCTTGGCTGAACAGCTTTCCAGGCTCATAAGGGAGGCTGCAGATATTACATTTTGATGTATTATCTGCCACTGATGGTTTTAGCCATAGTGGCCTGTGTGCGTCTGAAGACAATGCTGTGGCCTTGGCTGCCAACTTGGTCTATTGTACTGAGGCATCTGCAAGGAAATCTGCCCCAAGATTATATATTTAAGGGAGTTAAGCAGATCATCCCTGGAGACTCCAGAATCTATGTCTATCTGTAGGATGTCAGTATGTATCTTCCTAGAGACCTCATTGGAAACTATGGTGACCAAAGCCTAAGTGGAACAGGCAGAATAACATCGCCTCAAAGAACACTTGCCCTCCTGTCCATAGGGCCCTGCAGGTTTGACCCATCCTCTGCAGGAACAATGGTGTGTCTGGAGAGCTTGGCCACAGTCATATCCACCTTCAGAGGCTGCCCCACTTTTCGATCTGATCTTCCATGATCAGAAAGAGTGTCTTAAAGCATCGAGTTAGTATGGCACCTTTTTCCAGGTGCTTCTATTCATTCTCTATAGCATTGTCCACTTTGAAGGCCCTTGGCCTCCTAGAGGTGAATCTTAGCAACATTCTGATCTCCCAATTGAATGGGCTTTATTAATTTTTGGAATTTTTCCAGTGGGAAGATTCCCTTCCAAACGTCATCTTCCTAAATATTGTCAGACAAGGAAAAGGTTTTGTCCAGGACCTGGAACTCTTCCTCAGATCTGGATATATCAGACTGACATCTAGTTCTTTTAGACAAATGGGAGATGGAATCCCTCAATTCTTTTATAGAGTCTTCAACGAACTCTTTTACCCAGATGATAACGTCTTTAAGAGACGGTTCTGCGGACGGATCAATGGCAGCATCTATTATGTTCATAGCCATCAGGCAGAGGGATGTCACAGTCTCTGCAAGTTAGGTGTCTCCTTTTTGAGGATGACCCTACTGGCTGAGTCTCTCCCACCAGAGCCCGCAGAAGACATCTAGAAAGTAAAAAGTCAGAGGGATTAGAATCCATAAATTAAAGAAACGGGGAAGGCCCTTTATTCATTAAACTACCTTGAAGTAGTAAGGCAGTAAAGAAAAACGCAAGTAAACTGCTCCACAAGGCGGCTGCACTAGAATAGCAACAGACTAAAGCCACAGAGACACAGAGTGTCCAGCTAGCAGAACAAGTATCAGCCCTCTAAGGCTGCTGCATGCCTATATATAGGGTAGAAGCCGCTTAATTGAAGCAATACATCCCCAAAAATGCCCCCCTACCAATAAGACGTGAAATGAGAGGATTAAGGGCTTAGCCAACGCCCCATGCTTCCCGGCTGGAGAATACACAAATGTGGCCCAGAAGGCTTTGCCTGCGGCACTGGAAGTGCTTCACTGGCGTGCACGCACCCCTGCCACAATCAAGATGGCCGCCATGGCCGCACAGAACCCAGGAAGAAGGCGGGAGACCGAGAATTCCACCGAGGTAAGTACACAAGGGAAAAATAACCTAGGCAAGCTACGAAGTAAATAGTAAAACAAATAACTATAAGGGGGAGATTTCCTTCCCTAAAACCATCAGGTATCAGAGGACCCAGAAAACATTCCAGAAAATACCCTTACTTCACCTGGCTGAACTGTTGATATCTGACAGGAAGGATTTATAAATTCACGCTTCTTCAAAATTCTGCCCCTTCCATCAGCATGGTGCAACAGATGTGGATTGCTTTGACCAGACAATGCTTATTCACCGCTCCATGATCCCAAGTTATTTCTCTTTTTGAGCTTTGCCTTTCTGCTTTCCTTAGACAGCAATGGTGCCCAAACTGGCTGACTGTTCATCCATGTTAAGGACGTGAGCTGTGCATTTGGACATGTGATTTGGAGCACCAGCGTTGTATTCGGCTGCAATTTTATCAGAATGATTGTTGACATCCTTCTCTGACCCCTTTTTGGTCCACAGGATTCCCTTTTATTCAATGTCTTTTCTCTATCACACCATTCTCGGTTTACTCTCTATGCAGTGTTTGAAATATTTTGGATAATGACTCCAATTTGTTACAAACCCAAGTCAATACAATGAGCAGCCACATGTAGGATAGAACAGAATTGTCCTGACACATCTGTACAAAGAAGCTATGGCGATGGAGCAGATGTAAGGAGTAGAACATGCGGTGACTATTTTTTATTCATTTTAAAGTGGATACAAATTGGGACAAGATATTTATATATTCCTATACTAAAAATCTGCATAATTAATAAAAATGCACCAAAAACTATTATGTTTCCATCTGCGTCAGAGGCTCTGTCACGTCATGGATAAAATAGTGTATCTATAGTGTATTGGTATCAGACGAATCTATCTCACACCTTTAAATATGACACAAGCCCCAATGAAAACCAATAAATCCATTTGAAATAATAAATAAGTCAAATGAACCTTACAACAGGACAGGCAAACATAATGTGAACAGGCCCCTATTTACTGTAGTAGTGACTACTCACCTGTGCGGTTACCTCTAAAAATGTCCTCCTTACAGTCCTCATCACTACTCACATATGTCTCCGGAACAACAATAATGTTCAGATCTTCATCCATATATGAAAACTGTGAAACAAATATTGTAAAAGTCACCAGACGGATGGAGAAACTGTGAGAAGATCCAGACAACATGTCATGTCTATGGTCAGCTTTATCCTGCCATCTCCACCTTTCTCATTACACAAGTAGGAAACATCTAATACTGTGGGATAAAACCAGACTGACCCCGAGACCTTCACAGCCCTTCTACAGGGCAGAGGGAAGATTTCATGTCACCTTATCTCCATCTACCTGATCATCCTGGGGAAAGACATTTTCTTCCTTACAATCCTGTGCTAGAAGAGGACTGGGACATCTCTCCGCTGATGTTCTCTTACTGGATGGAACTGGAGGAAACACATACAGGGACTGAATTCATTCTTTCCATACAGATAATGAGAGGCCGTGTGTATTTAGTCATGTCTATTACCTGCTGATGTGAGGGGCTGCTGATCCTCCATCATCACCTCCTTGTACACATCTTTGTGTCCTTCTAAATACTCCCACTCCTCCATGGAGAAATAGACAGTGACATCCTGACACCTTATAGGAACCTGACAACACAATGATACAGTCATCACCAGATCCCTTCATAGCTCCTGTATAATGTCCCAGCATTCCCAGCAGTGTCACCTCTCCAGTCAGCAGCTCAATCATCTTGTTGGTGAGTTCTAGGATCTTCTGTCCATTGATCTCCTCACGTATCAGGGAGTGAGGTGGAGGCCCCGGGATTGGGCTCAGGGTTCTCCCCCATCCTTCAGACACAGGAGCCTGACAGCGCCCACTAGAGGTCTTCTTCACTACTGTGTAATCCTGTTTATGGACAGACACGTTAATAAATATCACTACATACATGTCCAGAGTCCCTCACCTCTCCCGTCATATCATCTGTTATTACTATAGATAAGAATGATGTAATGTGACATCATCAGAATCTCTCACCTCTCCAGTCATATCATGTGTTATTACTATAGATAAGAATGATGTAATGTGACATCATCAGAATCTCTCACCTCTCCAGTCATATCATGTGTTATTACTATAGATAAGAATGATGTAATGTGACATCATCAGAATCTCTCACCTCTCCAGTCATATCATCTGTTATTACTATAGATAAGAATGATGTCATGTGACATCATCAGAATCTCTCACCTCTCCAGTAAGCTGGTACAGTATCTCTAGGGTGAGATTTATTATACTTTCTGCCATCTTGCCTCTGTCTCTCTTCATCTTGTATTGTAGGAACCTGAATGGATAAAAATATAACTAAGATAAAATATGTGAGGAGATAATAAAGTGTATTTGTTGTTTCCTCTTTCTATAATATGTTACAGGAGATGTTTGGCTTGTCAGGACATTTCAACCTTATTTGATTAAAGTAGTTTCAAAGTATGCCGTATTATTCACAAGCGAGCTACAGCCAATCGTGGGCCGCCATGGTCACATGACCTTCATATTGGCATCAAGGCTGTAATCAATGATTATCTTACAATGATGTAAATGGACTAAAAAGGACCATAAAAGCAGCGGCCCAGAATTTAACACCCACTCAGTCTACAGGTTTTGTTTTTCCAAAGACCCTGGAGGTCTGTGACGTGTAGTGAAGGGTTCCATAATAGACAATTGTGAACTTGTGAATCGCAGACATTATACTTTTCTATTGTCTGTGGGTCCATGAAAAAGGGATAGCACCAAGATGGCATCCATGTGCGGTCCGTGATTGCCACAGACCCAAAGACTTGAGGCTAAGGTCCCACGTGGCGGTTATTCCACCAGCGCTTTGCACAGAAAGTTCAGAGGTTTTCTCTGCGGACTTTCTGCTTCCATTATATCTATAGGGAAACTGCTGCCGTTTCCATGGATATAATTGACATACTGCGATTTCCAAAACTGCAATGTTTTTGGAAATCGCCACGTGTTCACACCATATTTTATCCCGCAAAGTGGGGATGGGATTTGTTAGAATCCTATCCACTTTGATGTGACTGTAAGACACTGGATTTTTTTCCTCGGCATTTACACCACGTGGGGCTCTGGCCTTAAGGAAGCTCCGTGGACCGCAAAATGGAGCACATCTGTATTATTTTTCAAAAATATGCCCTTATGAAGTCCATGATTTGTGGATAAGGAAGAGGGGAGAAGAATTTAGATAAGACCTCAAATATTGTGAAGAGTCCTAGCAGGAAATTAAAAAAAAATAAAGTAAAAAAAAAAGTTTCTTAAAAAATTTGCACAATAAAAAAAAACAAAAAAAAACCGATTGCCATAAAAAGTTGTTTTATTTTGTAAAATTCTTAAAAAAATACACACATATATGAAATTGTCTCAGTCGTGCTGACCCCTATGTACACTGCACGGCATAAAACATAACACAAAAATACAGAATCACCGGCCATATTGCTTTTCTGTCATTCCCGTCAAAAAAAGTGTTAATAAAAAACTAATAAATAAGTAAAAAAAAAAAAAAGAAATTACTCATAACATAAAAAAATCCCTTGTACGGCTACAAAAGTAAAAATAGTTCTGTCCCTTAAATCACACAAATAAATTTTTTTCTTAAAACAGCTTTGATAATAAATGACGGGGTTAATGACACATGTGGCGCAGTGATCCTGACAGACAAAGACGGTGACTACACATATATATATACTGTATATACACACATACCTCCTCCTGTACTGCTGTATACTGTATATATACTTCCTCTTCAGTTACAGGACCTGTGATTATGTCACAGTCATGTAATCATGTGTGGGAGGAGTCAAGTGATCACATGATGAGGTTGTAGCCCTATTTGGGCGGGGTATGAGTATTATCCCTCCGGCAACAGACTCTGGCGCTGACCTGTGTGTATAATGGGAACATATATGACATATATCAGGGCCCCCACCCAGGATAGAGCCTCTGTATTACAGGGCGGTCTCTTCCTGGGACTTACCCATGAAGTACAGTTAGTAGCCTTAACAAGGATCCCTGTACTAATCTCACAGTCTGAAGAATACATACAGATACCACATAAGGTTATAACAGTAGCTTTATAAGAATCAACAGGGTAATAATACATACATAAAATATACTCAGAACACAGCAGTACTACAACAACCAGCAAGTCCTCAACCGTCTTAGGTTATATACCCGGGTATATATATAGATATATAGCAAGAGTCCAGTGCACAATACCTCCAGGCAACAGAAGAGATGCAGGGGCCCCTGTGGATGACTGTGGATCCTCGGATTCTTCCAGGAGATGACAGACAGCCGATCAGGAGATGATGATGATGATGGTGAGATTCTTCACAGGCAGCAAACAGGGCGACGGTGACGGCAGTAGATGCAGGCCTGACTACCCTAACACTGAGTCCTTAACCTGCCAGCTAAACTACTAGTGCCACCGGGCCTCTAACTAGCTAGTTGGCCTTCGGAAGCCTAACCTATCACTGCCCTGAACTGTATATACAGTATATATATATATGGATCCCTAACTACAGTTACAGCTCTGCTCACATGTCTCTGACTCACTGTATTTACAAAACAAACCCTGCACTGAATGCCTGGGGTCTCTGAAGCCAAACTGCAGGGGCAGAGAAGCGAGATACATTATATACTAGTAGAAATGGCAGTTCCCTACAAGGCGTTACCAGGTTACGTGCTCAGTGTATACAGGACTCTGCTGTGCTGGTTGTGGTCAGTGCTGGATGAGCTGAAGTGTACAATAATAATAGTCCTTTAATAGTCCCACAATGGGGAAATTCAGTACGTGTCAGGATCAGGATGTAGTTACAGTGTGTATGGAGCAGAGCTGTGTGTGTATGATGTATATGGAGCAGAGCCGTGTGTGTATGACGTGTATGGAGCAGAGCCGTGTGTGTATGACGTGTACGGAGCAGAGCTGTGTGTGTATGATGTGTATGGAGCAGAGCTGTGTGTGTATGATGTGTATTGAGCACAGCTGTGTGTGTATGACGTGTATGGAGCAGAGCTGTGTGTGTATGATGTGTACGGAGCAGAGCCGTGTGTGTATGATGTGTATGGAGCAGAGCTGTGTGTGTATGACGTGTATGGGCAGAGCTGTGTGTGTATGATGTGTATGGAGCAGAGCTGTGTGTGTATGATGTGTATGGAGCAGAGCTGTGTGTGTATGATGTGTACGGAGCAGAGCTGTGTGTGTATGACATGTATGGAGCAGAGCCGTGTGTGTATAACGTGTATGGAGCAGAGCCGTGTGTGTATGATGTGTATGGAGCAGAGCTGTGTGTGTATGACGTGTATGGAGCAGAGCTGTGTGAGTGTATGGAGCAGAGCCGTGTGTGTATGACGTGTATGGAGCAGAGCTGTGTGTATGACGTGTATGGAGCAGAGCTGTGTGTGTATGATGTATATGGAGCGGAGTTGTGTGTGTGATGTGTATGGAGCAGAGCTGTGTGTGTATGACGTGTATGGAGCAGAGCTGTGTGTGTATGACGTGTATGGAGCAGAGCTGTGTGTGTATGATGTGTATGGAGCAGAGCTGTGTGTGTATGATGTGTATGGAGCAGAGCTGTGTGTGTATGACGTGTACGGAGCAGAGCTGTGTGTGTATGATGTATATGGAGCGGAGTTGTGTGTGTATGATGTGTATGGAGCAGAGCTGTGTGTGTATGATGTGTATGGAGCAGAGCTGTGTGTGTATGATGTGTATGGAGCAGAGCTGTGTGTGTATGATGTGTATGGAGCAGAGCTGTGTGTGTATGATGTGTATGGAGCAGAGCTGTGTGTGTATGATGTGTATGGAGCAGAGCTGTGTGTGTATGATGTGTACGGAGCAGAGCCGTGTGTGTATGATGTGTATGGAGCAGAGCTGTGTGTGTATGATGTGTATGGAGCAGAGCTGTGTGTGTATGATGTATATGGAGCGGAGTTGTGTGTGTGATGTGTACCATTCTAATGGTAAGAACAATGACGCAGCCTGTGGTAGTCATTAAAAACTCAGTTTGTTAAGGTTTTGTTTTTTTTTAGTTAACCATACTTAGAATGTGCAAGTAAAAAAAAAAAAAACCTGGCTAACACTGAGTGTTATAGTCTAATATTGGCCAGATTACACTTTCAAGGCTAAATCTAATTTCAGGATTCAGGTTTTTTTTGGGATATAAAGGAGGTAGAGGTAGAAGACATGATTATTGGTGGAGGTAGTAGTGACAGAAGTTTTGCTACTGGTAGTTGCGGTGGTACGGGCACTAAGGGGAAATTTGTTGGGAATTGTGAGAGCATAGAGGAATCCCATTGCCATGACGAGTCACAAAAAATGGGGAAAACGATGAAATTACTGAATCTGATAATTTTTGTGTACAAGATCTAATAGCAGAAAATTAGCTGTGGATGGGCAGGCACACTTGTTGGCACACATGAAGCGGCATCAACAACTAATTTGGCGCAATAGAATTGGAAGTGGCACTGACAGGCAAAGTGATCAAGACTGTCCTATTCCTTCTCCTATGACCTTCTTTATAGACAGGCCACATCCACACCTAGCACTTGGTCATTGTAGTTATCATTTTCATCAGAGATGAGCGAATCGAAGCTGAAGAAGTAGAATTTGATCTGAATTTCAGGAAATCTTCGATTTGCCTCGATTCCGGATTTCCTCACGCTTCGATGTATCGAATCGCATTTTTTAATAAAATGGCTGCTACAAATGTTAGGACAAGGGGCAAGGAACTCTGGGAACGCGGGATCACCCACAATGCCATGCGTGCAGCTAATCAGCAGCCAGCCGGCCCTGTGATGTCACAGCCCTATAAAAATCCTCCGCCATTTTAGGTTCAGTCATTTCACATCATACTTAGAGCAGGGAGAGACGTCAGCAGGTGCTAGGGAAAGTGGTAGAAAACAATTCAAAACTTCTAGAAGTTCAGGGAAAGAGCCTTAGAAGTGTAGGAAAAGGATAGTGAGGAATTTACAGAAGAGTATTGAAGCAGAACAGGGTTCATTTGGGATGGTTGCAGCATCGGTAATAGCAACAATCATACTACACATTGCAGCACTCACTGCCATTATACTGCTGCTCATTGCAGGTTTGCAATAGATCATACCTGTGTGTTCAAGGTAGAATATTACAAGCCTTTTGCAGTGCAGTAGTGCAAAAAAACTGAGTTCTTATCCAGTAATCTCTGCAGTTATCTGTTATAACGCCTTTTTAAAGGTGTTTATTAGTGGGGAAACAAATAAGGGGCTTTTTCACCATTCTCTTCAAAGTATGAAATTACAGACCATTTTGCAGTACAGTAGTGGCAAAAAAACCTAATTCACATCCAGTAATCTCTGCAGTTATCTCTTATAACATTTTTTTAAAGGTGTTTATTAGTGGGGAAACAAATAAGGGGCTTATTTGCCGTTCTCTTGAAAGTGGAAAATTACAGGACTTCTTGCTCTGTATTAATTTCCTTTTCAATTACTTTTTTGATCTAACAGTATGTCAGACAGAGAAGCGACAGGCTATGCACAGGGGAGGGGCACAAGCCTAAATGTTCCTGGCACAGGTCACAGTAGAGTAATGGAGCATGGCATGTCAGCTAGCGTTCGTGTCTTGACCAGCAACCCAATGGTTGTAGAATGGTTGACTCGGTCATCCACTTCATCCCAAGTCACATCAGACACACCCAGCCAAGAGTCGGTGGGTTTGTCAGACACAACCCAGAGTTGGTATGGCCTGGCAGTAGGCCCTGTGCCCTCACCTGTCCTCAACCTGCCTCTGTCCTTTTCTGTTCCTTCAGCCAGAGAAGTACTCTATGCTGTGGGCTCAGATTCACTATACAGTGACGAGGAGCTACTAGAGGACAGACAGCAGCTACTGTCCAGCCAAGATCTGGAGGAGACATCCGCTGCTTCCTCCAGTAGGCGGACAAGTAGTGATCAGGAGAGTGGCATGGGAGCTGGTGTTGCAAGCGGTCAGGCTCCTGTCTCAGAGACCGTTGAGGAGGACATCAGTGACCTGCAGACAGTAGTGGATGACGATGTAGCCGATCGCAGTTGGGAGCCGGGTCACAAAGGGGCTTCATCATCATCCAGAGAAGAGTGTGGCAGCTTGCTCATGAGGCAGCGACGGAGTCAGCAGGGTGGCAGCAGTGGGAGGTCAGGAGACAAACGTGCCCGGGGTAGACCACCAGCGTCGCAAGTGACTACCTGCCCGGAAAGCAGTGGTGCAGGGGTTCATGGACGCAGTGGTGGTAGTAGTCAGTTAGTGCAGAGTGTTAGGGGTAAAATCACCTACTCAGCGGTGTGGCAGTTTTTTGTTAAGTCGCTGGGGGAGGTGCACATGGCCATATGTGGAATCTGTCGGCAGAAGGTGAAGGGTGACCAGGGTGTCAATGTTGGCACCACAGCCCTGCGTCAACATATGCAGCGTCACAATAAAGTGGCCTGGGAGAACCATGGCTCCAATGTGGTGGTCCAGCCTACCGCAGCAACCGCTGAATCACCCAGTAGCATGCACCCTATTTCAGGCAGTCAAGGCTCCACCACCTCAGCCGAAAGGAAGCTGTGTGTCCTTCCCATCATCTGCTGGTTGTGATGCTCCTGCTCCTCCTAGTCAATCGATCACAGAAGCGATTTTGAAGAGACAACAGTATGCGTGCACTCATCCAATTGTGCAGAAGCTGAACGTGCTCCTGTCCAAGTTGCTGGTGCTGCAGTCCCTCCCTTTCCAATTGGTGGGCTCTGCACCTTTCAGAGAACTGATGGCTTGTGCCGAGCCGAGGTGGAAAGTCCCAAGCCATCATTTCTTTGCCAAAAAAGCAGTACCAGCCCTGCACAAATATGTAGAACAGAAGGTGGACCAGTCCTTGAGCCTATCAGTGTCTGCCAAAGTGCACGGCAGTGCCGACGTGTGGAGATGTAACTACGGTCAAGGACAATATATATCCATTACGGGCCACTGGGTTAATGTGGTTCCTGCCCAGACTCCCCAGCAACTTGGGCAGGTGATGCAGCTTCCGCCTCCAAGTTCTCACGCCGTTGGTCCTGCAGCAATGTCCGCCTTATGCTCCACTGTGTCCTCAGCCTCCACTGCAGGGGCAATTCACAGTGTTCCTCCAACATACCACATGTCCAGGGTACAGCGGTGTCACGCTGCTCTACACCTCGTTTGCCTGGGCAAACAAAGTCACACAGGGCAGGAACTGCTCCATGTCCTCAATCAAGAAATTGAATCCTGGTTTTCTCCAAGACAACTTAAAATCGGAACCATGGTGACCGACAACAGGAAGAGCATGGTTTCGGTGCTGTGTCAAGGAGGGTTGAGCCATGCATCCTGCATGGCGCACGTGTTCAATCTGGTCGTCAAGCGTTTCCTTAAGTGTTCCACCCATCAGCAAGACATCCTAAAAATGGCAAGGAAACTTTGCATACACATAAGCCACTTGTACACCACCAAGCACACCCTCCTTGAGCTGGAAAAGTTGCTTGTAAATCTGGCTGGTCAGGGGACTGGAGACATGGCGCCTACATCTCACGGCCACATGAGCCCTGTAGGGGCTGAACTGGAGGAGGATGAGGAAGATATTGAAGCACAAGCAATGTGTAGCAAAATGGGTGGTTTTTCTACACGGTTGACAGGAGAGGAGGAGCAGGAACAGCCGGAAGAACAAGAAAAAGATGAGGAAGACGAGGCAGATGACCCAGACACACCATCGCTGTATGAAGTGGAGATGTATGCAGGGAGTCCCTGCGCAAATGGCCCGATGCATGCTCGCTTGCATACTGACAGCCGAATTGTCACCATTCGGCAGAGGGATGACTACTGGTTCTCTACCATGTTAGACCCTCGCTACCGAACAAAAATAGGGGCCTTTTTTTTTTTACACCCGCTGAGATGGAGGACAAACTGAACTACTATAGAGACATCCTATATAGTCAGTTGGCTGTTGCCTATCTGCTCTGCCCCATCGTCTATCCTCTTGCAGGTCTGACCAGGGGTGCCCTGAGCGCTCATCTTGCACTGCCATAGCAGGTGGGGGTGGCAGGAGCAGTATCAGCTCCATCAGCAGCAGCCTGAGCCTAGAGTCGCTGATGAGCAGCTTTGTTCACCCGCATAGTGAAGAAACTACTCACCAGCAGCTAGACATAGAGCAGAACCTGAGCCAGCAGGTGGTGGCATACTTAGAATGCACCCTGCCACCCATCATCAAAGATCCGCTGGACTACTGGGCAGCCAAACTGGATTTGTGGCCATAACTGGCTGAGTTTTCCCTGGAAAAGCTCCTGCCCGGCCAGTAGTGTGACATCAGAATGGGTGTTTAGTGCGGCGGGGGCCATAATTACCCCAAGGAAAACTCGCCTGTCCACCCAAAATGTGGAGAGACTGACCTTTGTCAAGATGTATCAGGCGTGGATCAGCCAGGATTTCCAACCACCAATGCCTGATGTATCAGATTAAATCATCCATGCTGCCTCAACCAAACCTTGACAAAAAAGACCAGTTTCTTCTGGCTACCTGCCTCAACTACTATTCTGATGCTGCCACCTGCCTGATGCCACACATCTGATGCCAAGTGCTCCTTCTTACAGCCACCGTCAGTGGGTACTGACACTCTGTCACCGGGTCACTGTATGTCCTCTTCATGCTGCTGCCACTGGGTCACTGTATGTTCTCCTCATGCTGCTGCCACTGGGTCACTGTATGGCCTCCTCATGCTGCTGCCACTGGGTCACTGTATGGCCTCCTCATGCTGCTGCCACTGGGTCACCGTATGGCCTCCTCATGCTGCTGCCACTGGGTCACTGTATGTCCTCCTCATGCTGCTGCCACTGGGTCACTGTATGGCCTCCTCATGCTGCTGCCAACTCCACATTATGTCATCTTGCCACTTTGTGGCCTCCTCATGCTGCTGACAACTCCACATTATGTTACCTTGCCACTCTGTTGCCTCCTCATGCTGCTGCCAGCTCCACATTATGTCGCCTTACCACTCTGTTGACATCAATGTGGAATCAGCAGACGACAGTGTAAAAGGAATACACTCTTTCACGCTACAGTAGGATGTTGGGCCTCTGCACAGTTCCTTCTACCTGGCACTAACATCGACCTGTAAGGCTGAGTTCACCCTTGAGTTAGTTGGTCAATTTTGGCCCCGTAACTGGCCAAATAAGTGAAATGTGCAGTGGTTCTAAGAGCGACGCCTGTCATATGCGTGTCATACTGACTCACAGTATTGTTTCACTACCACAGTAGGCTCCCTATACGTGTTACTGCAAGGCACATTGTTCTACACCACTATACAAGTTCTCTGAAGCCAAAGGAATGTACAGTATGTGCAGTAAACAGCAATCTGCGTCCAATTATCCTGGCCAAGTTACTGGTGGTGCCGTTGCTCCCTTGCCACTTAGTGGATTCCACTGCATTTCGCAAACTGATGGCAGCACGCAGTCTTGATGGACCTTACCTAGCCACCATTATTTCTTTAGGAAAGCTGTCCCTGTCTGATATCGCCATGATGGCTTTACTTTATAAACGTCCATGTGGGTGCACGCCACCATCAACAAGTGAAACAACAATTATGGGCAGGGGCTATACATAGCTTTCATGGTGCATTGGGTCATTATTTTGATCATCAGCCAACACCGTCTAGAAATGCAGCAATGGTAGTAATGCACTGCACCACTGGAGTAACAGATGTCCCGCAGATGAAGATCCAGGGGATCTGTTGATGTCTGACTTTATACTAACCCATTAATGCTCTACCATGTAACATTCAAATTGTTTTGACAAGATGTTAATAAAGCTTATTTGCACTGAATAGCTCTTATGTTTGGAGTGCTGGAGTAGAATATATTTATTATAGAAACGCAGCAAGGCTGGGTGCTTTCTAGTACTGACATTACCTCGTAGATGCAGGCCCAGTTTTAACGCCAAATAACAATGAGAGGAAGAACAACAACAACTTCTACTTCATCATGATCACGTTTGGAAGATAGTCCAGCTATTTCAGCTTGCAGGCCAGGCACATTGATAGCGTGCCACAAATTTTTTGTGAGATTCTGTAATTGGTCACTTCTGGGTGCCACAGGATCATCCACAAAGGGATCATTGTTGGTGTGCCATAAGTTTATCTTGAAATTATGTTCATTGTCTCGCCTTGGTGCCATATGTGCTCTCACACAGGGATAACTGGCCGGATAATCCAGGTTCTTTTCTGGCTCCCAAGTGCTGTTATCATGTTCATAGAATACTTTCCATTTCAGTAGATATTCGATGATTATGATGTTAATCTGTTTTCCCTTAGTCCTAACAGCAGCAAAATATGGGATATTTCTGCCCCTGTGTGCTGGTAGGCCAGGCAGAATTTTTAATTAGCATAATTAATTGCAGGGCAACACCCCTATAAGAGAGCAAAGGAGACCTTCTCCCCCCCTTGTGTCAATTATAAAGAAAGAACAATATTACCAGAGTGGGGGAAGTTTGTACTGCTGTTAGGACTAAGGGAAAACAGATTAACAACATCGCAATCAACGATTCCCTTACGTCCTTCTAGCAGCACAATACGGGGATGTAGCAAGCAGATCCCCTAGGGAGGGTTCTTTCTCACTACAATGCTTAAGACAGTATGAATGTCCAAAGGCAGTAGCCTCTCAACTACGGACATCTAACTGATAGTGTTTAGCAAAGGTTAGTTGGGATGACCAAAAAGCGGCTGCACAAATCTGCTCAAAAGGCAAGACCCACTCTCAGACCAGGAGGCCGACACAGCCCTGGTTGAATGGGCTCTGATGAACTCTGGTGGTGTTAACCCACGAGCAAAAAGAAGTTTTAATTGCTTCCTTAATCCATCATGATAAAGAGGGTTTGGAAGCCTTGAGACCTTTGTCTCTACCATATATATTAATTAAGAGGTTCTCCGATCTTCTGAAGGGCCGTGTGCACAGAAGATAAATTTGTAGACACCTTATTACATCCAGTGTATGGAGTTTTTCCTCCTCCTTGGAAGATGGAACTGGGAAAGAAAACTGGTAAGGAGACCACCTGGTTGATATTAGCACAAAAGGGCACCTTAGGGTTAAACCCAGAAATAAATCAGATTTGGACCCTATCGGAAAAAAAAGAAATATATGGATCTTCAGAAGAAAAGCCAGCAACTCTCCTACTCTTTTTGCTGAGGTGATAGCTAGCAAAAAGGTGGTTTTGAAAGCCAGAGACTTAAGATCCACCTCCTCCAATGGTTCAAATGGTGGGCCGCAGAGGCCAGAAAGAACTGTGGATAGATCCCAGTGTGGAACAGGAGCTGCAACTATTGGCCTAAGTCTCATAGCACCCTTAAGAAATGTGGAAAAAAGGGGTTGTGAGACTATCATCTGCTTAAGCAGGTGGATAGGGCTGAACCTGTACCTTAAATGTGGCAGGGGAAAGGCCCTTATCCAAGCCTTTCTGAAGAAAATTTAGACTCACTCCCATAGAAGTATTCAAACTATTCACTTTCTGTCTGGAGCACCACTCCTTGAAGACATTACCTATCCTTAGGTAACTTTTATTGGTGGATTCTGCGTTTTCGCAACAAAGGGTCTTCAGGACAACTTCTGACAGTCCTCTAGATTTCCATAGGGACTGACCAACCTCCAGGCTATCAGGTTGAATCTCCTTGGAAAACCTGGTTCTGGATTTGGGGAAGCCTCAAATAGATCCCTCGACTCATTGGGAAAACCAAGCTCTTTTTGACCAGAATAGCAGAATGGCTATCAAAGAGGCTTGGTCCTGTCTCACTTTCATCAATACCCTTAGTATCATGGAAAGTGGAGGGAAGATGTACGCCAGCCTGAACCTCCAAGGGATGGACAGGGCATCCACTGCCAAGGAATAGTCCTCCTGATACAGTGAGTAGAACGTCTCAACCTTGGCGTTGAGTCTGGTCGCATAAGGTCTACATCTGGAAGACCCCACTTCAGGGTGATCTGGTGGAAAAACTCTTGATTGAGAGCCCATTCTCCTGATACAGTAGGACCCTGACTCAACTGGTCTGCTACTATGTTCAAAGAGTCCTTGATGTGAACTGTGGAGAAATGGGTCAGATTTTTCTCTGCCCAGGTGAAAATCAGACCTGCCTCCCTAAGGAGAGATAACGATCTGGTGCCTCCCTGTTTATTACGGTCGCCATGTTGTCTGATCGGATCTTGACAGCTTTTCCTCTGAGAAGAGGAGAGAAATGGAAGAGTGCCAGGTAAACTGCTGTGAGTTCCCTCCAGATGGATGATGTCATGCTTTCTAGCCTGCTCCAGACTCTTTGTATGGTTTTCTCGTACAGATGGGCTCCTCATCCTGAAAAGGATGCATCGGTCAATAGTGTCCAACAAGGTTGGACCGTGGACATCTGACTTTCAGGTGTATCCACCAGTTGAGAGAAAGACGGGTTTTGGGAGAAAGTCTGATCCTCTTGTCAAGACTCAGAGGGCCATGATTCCAGACCCCTAGTACTTCCAACTGAAGGGGACGCATATGCCATAAAGTCCAAGGGACTGCATCGGCTGAGGCTGACATGAGGCCTAGGACTCTCATAGTTGTTGTGATGAACACCAGACGTGTCTTGAGGAGATACTGAACCGCTTTGATTATCTTTTCTCTCCTTGTCGGAGGTAAAGAAATTTCTTGGGGGACTGAGTCCAGGATGAACCTCAAACTTCTTCTGTGAGGAAGGAAGCACCTCTGAGTTCTCCCGGGTTATTAGCCAGCCTAGATGTTGGAGAAAAGACACAGTTGTCTGCGGAGCTGCAAACTGGAAATGCCTCCTGTGGCCGACAGTTGAGACAGCAATTCTAAGATAGCTTCTGTGAGGAGGATAACTGGAACACGTAAGTACGCATCCTTTAGGTCAAGAGTGACAAGAACATCTCTTTGCTGAAAGGATGTGACTAACTTCACGGTCTCCATTCGGAAACGCTCTTTCCTTATGAAGAGACTTAGATATATTAGGACTATAATCATAAATTATATTGGTACCAGGAAGTCTGGAGAGTAGACACCAAAACCTTCTTTTGAGGGGGGAACTTTTTTCAAGGCCCCCTTGCCCAGGTATTCCAGAATGCAATTTTTCAGTATAACCTGCTTCAGTGCAGGAAGAGAGCGTGTTGCGATGAATCTGTCATGTGGCAGGCGAAAAAAATCGGCCGCATAATCCCGCTATATTACCTGTAAAACCTAAGGTTTTGGATTTTCTCCTGCCAGAAGGTGAGAAAAATGGGAGAGGCATCCCCCAAAAGGAGTATTTGCCGCTGCAGGAGGCAAGAAGCTGCCGTCAAAAGCCAGGCTTCTTTCTGTCCCCTTCCTTGGGGAACTTACGTCCTCTGGACTGATATCTAGGTAGCTGCTAACTTCTGCCCTGGCCAGAAGGAACTGCTTTTCCTCTAAAAGACTGCGGAAGGCACTTATCCTTTTTATCGGCAAGACCTTCCATGATGTCATCCAGGCCTCTGCCAAAATTTTTACCCAGCTCAAAGGGTAGGAAGCATAAGTTATACTTGGTCACATTGTCTGCTCTCCAAGGCTTCAACCATAATGACCTTCTAGCAACTGTAATGAGGGCCATAGATTTGGCAGCCATCTTGACTTGGTGTGCGGAAGCTTCCACTAGATAGTCTGCTGCCAAGGAGACCGCACCCATAAAGGATAATAGATCGTCTCTGGAGACGCAGGAGTCAATGTCCTTCTCCAGTTGGGCCAGGTCGGAGAGCAGCTTATTCGCTACCTGAATGGAGGCAAAGCCCACAGAAGCCTGAGCAGAGGCCGAGGAATAAGCCCTCCTAAGGGTGCACTCCATGCGTCTATGTATAGAGACTTGGAGATTGGAGCCATCTTCCGCCCCCCGGCGGGACAATTTATCTACCACCATATCCACCTTAGGCGGGGGACCCCAACGATCCTGCTGAGACTCAGCAATGGGAAATAGGAAACATGCTGGATAAAATGGGTTGCCTTTTTGGGATGTCTTCACTCCCCTGTCATAGCTTTATCCAGTGTCTCATCCACTTGGAAGGCCGTAGGCCCCCTATTGGTGGAACTAGAGGCTTCCCCAAGTTCAACATCTTGGTCCCTTGACCGGATGGACTTCAGCAGCCTATGCATCCTTTCCAAGGTAAAAAGATGCTTGCTGGGATTTTCCGAAGTGTCTTCATCACCTATAAGTACCTGGGTTTGCTCCTTAATAATAAGCTGGACTGGGCAGATCACATGGAGGTCCTGTACAGGAAGGGCCACAGCAGGCTCTACCTGCTTGGGAGGCTGAGAGCCTTTGGAATCCGGGGGGCACTTCTTAGGACTTTCTTCAACTCGGTAGTGGCATCAGCCATCTTCTTCGGAGTGGCCTGCTGGGGGAGCAGTATATCAACCAGGGATAGAAAGAAACTTGACAAGCTGATTAGAAGGGCCAGCTCTGTCCTGGGGAGCCCACTGGACCCAGTGCAGGTGGTGGGTGACAGAAGGATACTGTCCGTGGTGAGCTCCATGCAGAAGAAGAAGTCCCATCCCATGCATGAGACTGTGATCGCGCTGGGCAGTACTGTCAGTGACCGACTGCTCCACCCTAGGTGTGAGAAGGAGCGCTATCGGAAGTCTTTCCTCCCCACCGCGGTTAGGCTGTACAACCAACACCGACCTAAGCGGAGATCATTACACACAGAGAACTGAAATATCTCTCTGCCTGTTGAATCCCCCCCTCCTCTGAAACGTCTTATCTGTCTGTCTACTATCAATGTAATGCCTCTCACCTTGGAACATTCCTGTACATGTTGTATTTGTATCTGCTTATCTTTGCTGCTGTAACACACTGAATTTCCCCGTTGTGGGACTATTAAAGGACTATTATTATTATCAGACGAGTGAGTTTCATTGAGCACGTGAAATTCCTCCTTTAATGGAACTGCCTGAGAATGTCTCTCAGTACAAGGCTTCAAGTCCCGGATCTCTTTCATGCTCGTTGACCCACACAATTACATCATGTATGGATGGATCCTCAGAAGGGGTCCCACGGCATTGGCGACAGCGAGTGTAGTCATACCATCAGGCAGAGAGATGTCGCACTCTGTATAAGCAAAATATATCAGCTTGGAGGACCTTTCCCTCCTGGAGTCGCCACTGCCAGCAGAAGCAGAGGAAGACATCTATAAAAGAGAGAAAGTCAGAACAGTATGTTTGCCAGTACCAGGAGATCGGAAAATAATGCAGACAGTAGCAAACCAAAAGGAAGCATACTGAGGCCTCTTTTAGAGACCCTTAACAATGGGGTCTTTAATACCGCTTCAGCGGTAAAGAGAATGGCCTTAAAACTAGGCCGGTTGCGTAATCTAGCGGTACAGGAAGTAGGCTGTAGAAGTGTAACAGAAAAAAAGGGTCCCCAGGGAAACAGGACCCGCAAAAAGGTTCCGGAGCCTGAAGTGACAACATCACTTCCCCCGGCTCTGAAGCATAAGCTCTGCTGGAGTGCTCAGCCAGGCCAGAAGCTGCATAGTGACTGTGATCCGACAAGGGCAGGCACACACAGCCCAGAATGGCCAGAGCTCCTAAGGAAAAGAGATGAACAGCTGAAGAGGAGAAAACTACTAAAAAGTAGTTAACCCTCAAAATTCTTTTAGGAAAAATGGGAGGACAAAAGAGCCTCCCCCCACCTGTCCCAGCACACAGGACAGAAAAAAACACAAGGGGGGGTCTCTTTTTCCATCTTATAGGGGTGTTGTCCTGCAATTAATTATGCTAATTAAAAATTCCGCCTGTCCTACCAGCACACAGGGCAGAAATACCCCATATTGTGCTTATGCAGGACGTAAGGGAAATCCCAGTGTCTAGATGTGCTCTGGCAATACAGACATACCCCAAGGGACATGAATCTGTATATGCAGAAAAAGGGGTCTCCACAAAGCACTTGCAGACAGTGACTACTTATACACATCAAAGTTCTCAGTTCTCTTTGGAATACATACCACCTACCTAAACACTATACTGACCAAGTAGCTTCCTCCCTGGCAGTGGCGCCCCCTAATAGCAGTAAGATAATACACCCTGCTATACATGGTAGCAATTGTTTGAAGAATGCAAATTCCACAGACGTCAATCTGATCGAGCATCTGTGAGATGGCTGTAGACACAAGTTCAATCCATGAAAGTTGCATCTTGTAGGTAACACTTACAGCTGAAACTAGAAGTTTACATCCACTATAGAAAAAGACACATATGCAGGTTTTTCTCACTATCTGACATGAAATCAGAATAAACCTTTCCCGTTTTAGGTCAATTAGGTTTACCAAAATTATTTATATTTGCCAAATGCCAGAATAATGAGAGAGAGAGAATTTTTTAAGGCATTTTTATTACTTTCTGCAAAGTCAAAAGTTTACAACTGTATACAGGAGCATCTCAATAAATTAGAATATCCTTGAAACGTTCCTTCATTTCAGTAATTCAGTAATACAATCCATAATCAGCGTCTTCCATGATTGTGTGTCCTACTGAACCAGACTGAGGGACCATTTAAAGGCTTAGGAAACCTTGGCAGGTGACACTGAATTTACAAGACTGAACTGAACTTACAATATTGTAATTTTCTTAGATTTGGGTTTTCATTACCTGTAATCCATAATCAACATTTACAGAAATAAAACACTTGAAATAGAAGACTCTGTGTGTAAAGAATCTAGAAAAAATAGGAGGTCACTTTTTAATTTAATTACTGAAAGAAATAAACATTTCAAAGATATTCTAATTTATTGAGATGCAGCTGTATCTATGGAAATTATACAGGTAGATCTATGTTCTTTGAGTATCACTTCTTTTATATGGCACTAAAACTATTGTTCTAGGTTATTTCTCTACCTCATATTCCAAAGGGGTTTACAGACATTATCACTAGAGATGAGCGAATTTTTAAAAAATTCGATTCGACCGATTCCCCGAAGTTTCCAAAACAATTTGATTCGATCCGAATTAATTTGCTGCGAATCACATTAACCCCTTCCCGACATCCACCCTAATAGTAAGGCGCTGCCGGGAAGGACTTCCCGCACAACCACGGTGGAAGCATGGTGGGCACACAGAAACTGTGTCTGCACCCTGCTTTGCCGGTGTCAGCTGTATGTAACGGCTGACACTGTCCTCTAACACCCCCGGTCGGAGATGAGCCCCGATCGTGGGTGTTAATCCCTGTTTGACCACAGCATCTCAGGGGTTTTATTATATATTGGGGTCCCGATTGGCCCCCCCGCGACATTTTCGGGGGGTGCCGCTGCTCCTATTTGGCAGCCCTGGGTCGGACCAGTGACCCCGGGTTTGCCCCATCGCTGTCCCTCCGCATACCTGGTTGATCCTGCCTTGAATGGAGACTGTCAGCCTATGCGTCTGCACGGGCTGACAGCCTCCTATACACTGCAATACACATTTATTGCAGTGTATACCTATTGAAGCAGCGATCAGAATATTGCTGCTTCAATCCCCTATGGGGACCAAAAGAGAAAATGTAAAAAAAAAAAAAAAGACCACCCCCTAGAGCTGATGCTATTATTATACTCTGGGGTCTCCTCAGACCCCAGAGTATAATAATCAGAGGCCCAAGGGAAGTGATTAAAAATAACAAACACTTAAAACACTTATGCTCACCTTAACCTCATCTCTCCTGGGAATCCGGCTGTCTGAGCATCCTCCTCGCTCCTCTTCTTCCTTGCGACTGAAGTCCTGCTCCCCAGACGTCACTGCTGGAGCCTGTGATTGGGCCTCAGCGGTGAGGCCTGGGGATTTGGATACATTTGTATGTCCACCATTACAGCAACTAGAGCCTAGTCATGAGTGCACAACCTTATATAGTGCATATGACATCAGCACTGTAAGGTCCACCCACCGCTGTCTTTTGGCTGAGAGGCTGTCGGATGTTACTACAACGTCAGAGACAGTGTCTGAGTCATACACATGTGTCTTCTCTGTATTTCCTGGTCAAACACATGGAGGCGCCATTTTTACCTAATGGTGGCTATTTCTTAGGTGTTGTTAAAAACCGAACTATTTGGAATATTTAGGATGAGCCTGACTCATGACAAAGTGGTTCGCCCATCTCTACCTATCAGTAAGTCTTTGGAGTGTGGTAAGAAACCCAATCAAACAGGGAGAGAACATACAAACTCCTTGCAGATGTTGTCCTTGCAAGACCCCAGTGCTGCAGGGAGACAACGCTAACCATTAAAATGTAACTAAACTTTCGAAAACTTTTAATTTTCTGCCAGTATTTGTGTATAGAACTGTAATATTCTTTGTATGATTATTACGTTTTGATTACTATCTCACACACCACCTTCTCACCGTGCCCTCTCTTTGTAGGTGTCTCTCAAGGCTCAGTCCTGGGACCTCTACTTTTCTTCATCTACACCTTGGCCTGGGCCTACTCGGTGTCCCATGGTTTTCAGTACCATTGTAATGCTCAACAACTCTGCCATCTAGAGTCATCCCAGAGTGTCTTCTCCTCCCACTTCGTCAAACTCAATATGGAGAAAACAGTTCATCATCTTCCACCCACTTCTACTTTACCTACAGTTGAAACCAGAAGTTTCCATACACTATATAAAAAGTCACATATGGATGTTTTTCTCACTTTGACATGAAATCAGAATAAACCTTTCCCGTTTTAGGTCAATTAGGATTACCAAAATTATTTATATTTGCCAAATGCCAGAATAATGAGAGAGAGAGAATTTTTTTAAGGCATTTTTATGACTTTCTGCAAAGTCAAAAGTTTCCATACATTTTATTAGTATTTGGTACCATTGCCCTTAACCACTTCCATACCAGGCACATTTTCAAGTTTTTTGTATGTGCAGATTTGGAGGGCTGTAACATTTTTATCATTTGCATTATTCAACTAATTTCAGCATTTTTTTTTCAGTGACACATAGGGCTTTATATTTATGTTGTTTTTATTTTTGCATGTGTTTTAATTTTTTATTTTTTTTAAAAAGAGGAGGGAAAACGTGTCTGTTTTTCACTTTTCATTTTTTTTTATTTAATAACAGAAAGTGCTACTAAAAAACTTTATAAAATAGTTTTTCCTCTCCGTTACGGTAATTTTTATTTTTTATGGTGTCGTCAGGGGTGGGGCTATAACCTGTAATAAGGGCGTTTTATTGGCGTATTATTTTATTTATTTTTTAAATTATTTTATTTACATTTTTTTACTTTTCTATACATTTTTTTTTACTTGTGTCCCAATAAGGTCATAATAGACCTTTGGGGGCATCTGATGACTTTTTTTTTTGTTTCCCCTGTAACTGGGGCTGGTACATGATTTCACATAACTATAGAGCTGATCTGGGTCACATGATCGCCGGGTCGGAGGGGAGCCGCAAGATGGCGGTGCCCATAGCGCTGTATACAGCGCACATTGAGCGCTGTATACACGCCGATCGGGATGGCAGGGGAGGTAATAAACCTTCCCTGCCTTCTCTATGGGAGCTCCGGCTGAAGTTACAGCCGGCTCCCCGTTTTAACAGCTGCACGATTTTGTTCAGTTGCTGAATTTTTCCTCGACGTATATAGTCTATGGGCGGTACAGAAGCAGTTAAACTGTAGGACTTGGGTCAAACGTTTTGGATCTCCTTCCACAAGCTTCTCTCAATGGTTGGTAGGAATTTGGGCCCGTTCCTCCTGACAGAACTGGTGTCACTGAGCCATGTTTGGAGGCCGCCTTGCTCGCACCTGCCTTTTCAGCTTTGCCCATAAATTTTCAATAGGATTGAGATCAGGGCGTTGTGATGGTGCGGTGACCAGATGGAAGGTAATGCTGCAGTTGGGATTGCGGGGTGCAAACAGCACAGACTTGTCACGGTCTCTGGGCACGAGGGCGCAGCGCTGGTGCTGTCCCACGTTACCACCACTGGTACCGGTGATGAGGGGGCTGCACAAATGTTGGTGGTGATTGTTCCCCCGGGGCGCTTCCCCTATACTGTGCCGACTGGTGGTGTTTGGGGCGCCCTGATGTTGTCGGTGCAGAGTCAGACACAGAAACGGTTGTAAAGTTGAACTTTTACTTCCATGGGTGTGGAGGCACAAATGCTTAAACAGTTTCTTCAATACAAAACAACGGGGTATGCCTGGTGACACAGCAAAGTCCTGGGGTGCAGGGTAGACTTGATGAAAGGTGTTCCTAGCCCCTTATACTTCAGTGTTACAGCCCTAAGGTGCGTCTGGGCTCCTATTTGGCACATAGGAGGATGCCCACCATGATACTAGTACATAATATTCCCCACTCACGTTATGTGGTCCTGATAGCTCAGAGTTTCGGGGTGCAATAGTCAGGGTGGCAGGATATTCCACAGGTCTGGCCTTGGCCCCTGGATCCTGTGATACTTGCTATGGAGCACGTGTTCCAGAATGTTCTCTCCACAGTCTCATGCTGACGAGATAATGATGCTTGACTTCCTTCAGGGCGATGGCTAGGCAGACAGGGGACAGGATCTTCTGAATAGCTGGAGTATGTCAGCTCTCCAACCTTCCTGGGCCTGTCTAGGACTTGAGATTCCTGCACTAAACTCACTGCTTTCTTCACAGGACATCACACTTATCTCCTCACCTCCTCCTCCTAACACTCCACACTTCTAACTCCTCACACGCAGGACCTTCCTGCAGGGGTGTTACCATGGGGACCCAGTGATCAGCTGACTCCTCCCCTTTTCCCAGGCGATGTCCTCCCATTGGACATTTGGTTACTATTCAATCCTATGGGAGGTGTAATGCATGTGTGAGGCTCACTAGGTGGCGCTGTGTTGTGTGAGACTCAGGACCCCCTGCTATGTCACACAGGCTATGAAGCAACAGGAAATAATACAATGCACAGAGATCACCCTCAGCCCAGCCATAGCCAGCTCTGGGATGCCACAATGGCCGCTCCGAAACACTGACTTTGTTATCCTTAAGCCACTTTGTATCCAGTTTGGCAGTAGCTTCGGGTCATTGTCCATTTGGAAGACCTATTTGCACCCAAGCTTTAACTTCCTGGCTGATGTCTTGAGATGTTGCTTCAGTATTCCCACATAATGTTCTTTCCTCATGAAGCCATCTATTTTGTGAAGTGCACCAGTCCTTCCTGCAGCAAAACAACCCCACAACATGACGCTGCCACCTCCGTGTGCCACAGTTGGGATGGTGTTCTTAGGCTTGCAAGCTTCTCCCTTTTTCCTCCAAACGATGGTCATTATGGCCAAAAAGTTAAATTTTAGTTTGGTCAGAACACAGGACATGTCTCCAAAAATGAAGTTCTTTGTTCCTGTTGCATTTGTAAACATTAATCTGGGTTTTTATGTTTCTTTTGGAGTAATGGCTTCTTCCTGGCAGAGCGGCCTTTCAGCCCATGTCGATACAGTACTCGTGTCACTGTGGATAATGACACACTCTTACCAACTTCAGCATCTTCACAAGGTCTTTTGCTTTTGTTCTTGGGTTGATTTGCACATTTTGTACCAAAGCTCATTCATCTCTGGGACACAGAACCCGTCTCCTTCCTGAGCGGTATGATGGCTGGACATTCCCATCTTGTTTGTACTTGCGTATAATTGTTTGTACAGATGAACGAGGCACCTTCAGGCATCTGGAAATTGCACCCAAGGATGAACCAGACTTGTGCAAGTCCACAATTCTCTTCCTGATATCTTGGCTTATTTCTTTAGACTTTCCCATGATGTTACACAAAGAAGCAGTGTGTTTCAGGTGTGCCTTATAATACATCCACAGGTGTGTCTCTAATTAACTCAGATGTTGCCAATAAACCTATCAGAAGCTTCCAAAGGATTGACATCATCATATGGGCTGTCCCAAATTGTTTAAAGGCATAGTAATATTAGTGTATGTAAACTTTTGACTTTGCAGAGAGTAATAAAAATCCCTCAAAAAACGTTCTCTCTCTCATTATTCTGGCATTTGGCAAATATAAATAATTTTGGTAATCCTAATTGATCTAAAACGGGAAAGGTTTATTCTGATTTCATGTCAGATAGTGAGAAAAACAGAAAACTATGTGTCTTTTTATATAGTGCATGTAAACTTCTGGTTTCAACTGTATCTATCAATAGATAATAAAAGATAAGACTCCACACTTACGCCATTATTGTTTTATCACATTCTTGTTATTGAAAACATTTTTTAATAGTCCAATGAGAATACATAAAATACTTCCAATGCAAATATATAACAGAAAATGAACACGTAAAGTAGTGCAAAGTTACCTGAAAAAAAACCCCCATAAAACTTCTCACATTATATGTTTCCTTAGGTGGAACTTAAAAACATTCCACATTCTGGGCCTGAAAATGGCTTCACCCCTGTGTGAATTCTCTGATGTCTAACAAGATATGATTTCTGATAAAAACATTTCCCACATTCTGAGCAAGAAAATATCTTCTCCTTTGTGTGAATTCTCTCATGTTTGGCAAGATTTGATTTGTCATGGAAATGTTTCCCACATTGTGTACATGAAAATGGCTTCTCCCCAGTGTGAATTTTTTGATGTCTGCCAAGAGCTGATTTATCACTGCAACGTTTCCCACATTCTGAACATGAGAATGCCTTCTCTCCTGTGTGAATTCTCTGATGTGTAACAAGATGTGATTTCTGGTAAAAACATTTCCCACATTCTAAGCATGAGAATGGTTTCTCTCCTGTATGAAGTCTGCGATGTGCAACAAGGACTGAGTTCTGAACAAAACATTTCCCACATTCTGAACATGAATATGGCTTCTCTCCTGTATGAATTCTCTGATGTCTAACAAGATCTGATTTGTTATAAAAACATTTTCCACATTCTGAACATGAAAATGGCTTCTCCCCTGTGTGAATTCTCTGATGTATAGCAAGAGAAGATTTATCATGAAAATGTTTCTCGCATTGTGAACATGAAAATGGTTTCTCCCCAGTGTGAGTTCTCAGATGTTTAACAAGATCTGATTTATAACAATAATGTTTCTCACATAGTGAACATGAAAATGGCTTCTCCCCGGTGTGAGTTCTTTGGTGTTTAATAAGAGTTGATTTTTCTCTGCAATGTTTTCCACATTGTGAACATGAAAATGGCATCTCTCCTGTGTGAATTCTCTGATGTGTAACAAGATCTGATTTCTGGATAAAACATTTACCACATTCTGAACATGAGAATGGCTTCTCCCCTGTGTGAATTCTCTGATGTCTAAGAAACCCTGAAAAATCATTACAAAGTTTTCCACATTCTGGACATGAAAATGGCTTTTCCCCTGTGTGGATTCTCTGATGTGTAATAAGATGCGATTTCTGGTAAAAACATTTCCCACATTCTGAACATGAAAATGGTTTCTCTCCTGTGTGCGTTCTCTGATGTGTAACAAGACCGGATTTATTGAGAAAACATTTCCCACATTCTGAACATGAAAATGGTTTCTCTCCTGTGTGCGTTCTCTGATGTCGGACAAGATCTGATTTATGGTTAAAACATTTCCCACATTCTGAACATGAATACGGCTTCTCCCCTGTTTGATGTAGAACATTCCTTCTGCGGCTTTTATCTTTTTTTACAGTCTTTGAGGAATCAGATGATAGATCTTTGCTATGAAGGGCTGAAGGTATATCTCGTATAATGGCATGTTCTTCATATGTATCTTGTGTGATACTACCATCATCTGCTTTATAATCTGAAGATATGAAATGTCCCTCTGAGCTCCTGGTACAGTCATCTGCCAAGAAGAAAATACATTTTATTATTATTGTATAAACAGAAATTTTATGTTAATCTGTTTCCCTTAGTCCTAAGAGCAGCACAACAATGGGGGTATTTCTACTGCTGCGATACTGGCAGGACAGATTGAATGTTTAATTAATTCAAATATCAATTTGAATAATCGGCCCCGACTAGAAAGGGGAGGAAAGACCCCACCCCAAACTGTGTACCTATAAAGAAGAGATAATTAGGAATTTGAGAGTCTTGTGCTGCTGTTAGGACTTAGGGAAAACAGATTAACATAAAAAATCTCTGCTTCCCTTTCATCCTGCCAGCAGCACAACAATGGGGAGATAACAAGTAGAACCCCTAGGAAGCAAACACCTTAGCAAACAGAATTTAAAACTGAATGGCCAAAGGCCATTGACTCTGAGCTTCTCAAATACACCCTGTATTGCTTGGCAAGGGTATTGTGGGAGCTCCACAAGACTGCACACAAATCTGATCTATAGAAATTTGATTTCTTTATGCCAAAGAGGTGGAGATGGATCTCGTAGAATATGCCCTTATGAAATCTGGTGGGTTCAAGTCCTGGGACACAAAGGAAAGCCTGACTGTTCCCTTAATCCACCTCACTAGAGTGGACTTAGATGCCTTATGCCCATATGGACTTCCAGAAAAGTTCTGACCAGAAAAGCATCTGAATCTGTCCAGGTATGTTCTTAAGCATCTGGTGATTTGGACACCTCTGAAGTTGGTTCCGGACAGAAATTTGGTAAAGAGATTACCTGATTTTTATTTGCTGAGGAGGGTACCTTTGGTAACAATCCTGGTAGATACCTCAGCTGCACTCTGTCTAGAAAAAAACTTAGGCAGGGCTCTACGGCATACAAAGCCCGTAACTCTCCAACTTGCTTGGTCAATGTCACTGCCAATAAGAGGATTAGCTTGTACGCCAGGAATTTGAAATCCACCCAGTCCTAAGGCTCAAAGGGTGGACTGCACAGACCTGTTTGGACCATGCCTAGGTCCCACTGTGGGACAGACTGTACCACTAAAGGTCTAAACCTTACTGCACCTCTCAGGAACCTCTTGACTAAAGGGTCTTGAGAAAACTGCCTCCCAAAGCAGGCTGATAGAGCTGCTGTTTGCACCTTCAAGGTGGAAGGGCTTAGGCGTTTAACTAGGCCATCCTGTAGAAACTTAAGAATGACAATAGTAGAAGGGTTAGATCTGTCAATCTCCTTCCTAGAGCACCAAGCTAGAAATATGTTCTTTATCCTGGTGTAACTCCTCTTGGTTGACTCTGCTCTGGATAGAACCATAGTTCTTAGCCTCTGAAAGTCCTCTATACTAAGATAGGGACTGGTCAATCTCCAGGCTGTCAGGTTGAATTTGTCCAGGTCAGGGCAGACACAAGAGCCCTGAGACGCCAGATTTTGAAGAAGAGGAAGTCTCCAGTTAGTTCCTCGACTCATTTGAATGAGCTGTACACCACAATATCTTTTGCCTGATCCTGTCTTATTTTCATCTATACCCTTGGTATCATGGAAATTGTAGGGAAGATGTAAGCCAGCCTGAACTTCCATGGCACTGGATAGGGCATCCACTGGCAAGGGATTGTCCTCCTGATAGAGGGCAGAACTTCTCTACCATCCCATTGAAATTAGTGGCCATTAGGTCTATTTCCATATGGCCCCACATCAGGTGATCTGGCGAAAAACCTCCGGGTTCAGAGACCATACTCCTGAGAGAAACTGTCCTCGGCTCAGTTGATCTGCCAGAACATTGAGAGATCCCCTGATGTGTACCACAGAGACATGAGATAGATCCTTCTTTGACCAACTTATGATCTGACCCACTTCTCTGAGAAGGGAAAAAGAACAAGTGTATCCTTGACTGTTGATGTACACGACTGTTGTCATGTCTGACTGCTCTACCCTGAGGCAGGAGGAGAAGTGCAAGAAGGCTAAACGAACAGCTCTATGTTCTCTCAGGTTGGAGGATAGTCTCCTTTCTTGAGCACTCCAAGTGCCTGATACTTGAGATTCCTCTGTTGCCAACAGGGTTCAGACTGGCTGGACTGTGAACTTCCCGATCCCCCAGGTTATGCCACCATTTGAGAGACATGTCTCCGTCGTTGTTCAGACCTCTGGGAATGTGATCCCAACGCTTCGAAATGTTCCACTGCATTGGGCGGAGTGCCACAAAGCCCAAGGAATTTCTTCTAAGGCTGGTGACAATAGACCTACGACCCTCATACTTGTACATATTGAGAACGGTTGTGGTACAGTCAGATATTTTGTGGCAGCTACTAATCTTTCTCTCCTGGATGATGTCAAAGAAATTCTCATAAGACCAAGTTCAATTATGAACCCGAAGAATTTCTTACTGGTTGAGGGAAAAACATCCAACTTGTTCCAATTGAAAATCCACCTCGGGGACTGCAGGAACTGTATATGAGTGATGGGAAGCGGCCTTTATGAGACAGTCGTCTAGGTATGGTATAATAACTAGACCCTGAAACCTGAGACTTGCAGCAATAGCAAGACCACCTTTGTAAAAACAAAGGGGGATGATGAAATCCCGAAGGGAAGAGCAGTAAACTGAAGATGCCTTATCTGCCTTTGCAGATTTATTGCAATCCTCAAGTACCTCCTGTGAGAGGTAACAATGGACATATGCAGATCTGCATCCTTGAGGCCAGAATAGCGATGACGGATTTTATATTGTCTATACATAACCTTTTTCTCTAGATGTATCTGTTTAGATAGCGCAGATCTATGATCATTCTCATCATCATTCTATCATCATCATCATTCATGATAAGGAAAACAGGGGAGTAGACCCCTAGTCCCTGATCAACTGTGGGTACCACCTTTAAGGTGCCCTTTTGAAGGTATCCAAAAACCAAATCTTCTAGAGCTTTCTGTCTTGCTCCTTGAAGAAGGCTCTCCATGATGAAATTGTCCTGAGGGACAGAGACAAATTGTATCGTATATACTTCTTGGACAATCCTTAGGAACCAGGGATCTTGAATCTCTCTTTCCCAAACAGTATAGAATAGGGAACGCCAACCTCCCCACAGGGATTTCTGACTCTGAATTGGTGAGAAAAGGGTTTCTGAACCCATCAAAACTCAGGCTTCTTACTTCTATCGTCCTTTTGATCTTTCCTGGAAGTACGAGACCTCTGGAATCGGGACCACCTAGGATACTGAGATCTGGGCTGCTGTGATGTTAAGGGAGATCTAACTCATCTACCTTGCCTGGATCTGCCCCTGGAGGATTGAGGAACACACTTTCCCTTAGTGCCAGACAGACCTTCCATGATCTTATCAAGTTCTTGGCTGAACAGCTTTCCAGGCTCATAAGGGAGGCTGCAGATATTACATTTTTATGTATTATCTGCCACTGATGGTTTTAGCCATAGTGGCCTGTGTGCGTCTGAAGACAATGCTGTGGCCTTGGCTGCCAACTTGGTCTATTGTACTGAGGCATCTGCAAGGAAATCTGCCCCCAAGCTTATATACTTAAAGAAGTTAAGCAAATAATCCCTGGAGACTCCAGAATTTATGTCTATACAGTACAGACCAAAAGTTTGGACACACCTTCTCATTCCAAGAGTTTTCTGTATTTTCATGACTATAAAAATTGTAGATTCACACTGAAGGCATCAAAACTATGAATTAACACATGTGGAATTATATACTTAACAAAAAAGTGTGAAACAACTGAAAATATGTCTTATATTCTAGGTTCTTCAAAGTAGCCACCTTCTGCTTTGATTACTGCTTTGCACACTCTTGGCATTCTCTTGATTAGCTTCAAGAGGTAGTCACCTGAAATGGTTTTCACTTCACAGGTGTGCCCTGTCAGGTTTAATAAGTGGGATTTCTTGCCTTATAAATGGGGTTGGGACCATCAGTTGTGTTGTTCAGAAGTCAGGTGGATACACAGCTGATAGTCCTACTGAATGGAGTGTTAGAATTTGTATTATGGCAAGAAAAAAGCAGCTAAGTAAAGAAAAACGAGTGGCCATCATTACTTTAAAAAAGGAAGGTCAGTCAGTCCGAAAAATTGGGAAAACTTTGAAAGTGTCCCCAAGTCCAGTGGCCAAAACCATCAAGCACTACAAAGAAACTGGCTCACATGAGGACCGCCCCAGGAAAGGAAGACCAAGAGTCACCTCTGCTGCGGAGGATAAGTTCATCCGAGTCACCAGCCTCAGAAATCGCAGGTTATCAGCAGCTCAGATTAGAGACCAGGTCAATGCCACACAGAGTTCTAGCAGCAGACACATCTCTACAACAACTGTTAAGAGGAGACTGTGTGCAGCAGGCCTTCATGGTAAAATAGCTGCTAGGAAACCACTGCTAAGGACAGGCAACAAGCAGAAGAAGAACACAAGGAATGGACATTAGATCTGTGGAAATCTGTGCTTTGGTCTGATGAGTCCAAACTTGAGATCTTTGGTTCCAACCACCGTGTCTTTGTGTGACGCAGAAAAGGTGAAGGAATGGACTCTACATGCCTGGTTCCCACCGTGACGCATGGAGGAGGAGGTGTGATGGTGTGGGGGGGCTTTGCTGGTGACACTGTTGGGGATTTATTCAAAATTGAAGGAATACTGAACCAGCATGGTTACCACAGCATCTTGCAGCGGCATGCTATTCCATCCGGTTTGCGTTTAGTTGGACCATCATTTATTTTTCAACAGGACAATGACCCCAAACATACCCCCAGACTGTGTAAGGGCTATTTGACCAAGAAGGAGAGTGATGGGGTGCTACGCCAGATGACCTGGCCTCCACAGTCACCAGACCTGAACCCAATCGAGATGGTTTGGGGTGAGCTGGACCGCAGAGTGAAGGCAAAAGGGCCAACAAGTGCTAAGCATCTCTGGGAACTCCTTCAAGACTGTTGAAAGACCATTTCAGGTGACTACCTCTTGAAGCTCATCAAGAGAATGCCAAGAGTGTGCAAAGCAGTAATCAAAGCAAAAGGTGGCTACTTTGAAGAACCTAGAATATAAGACATATTTTCAGTTGTTTCACACTTTTTTGCTAAGTATATAATTCCACATGTGTTAATTCATAGTTTTGATGCCTTCAGTGTGAATCTACAATTTTTATAGTCAGGAAAATACAGAAAACTCTTGGAATGAGAAGGTGTGTCCAAACTTTTGGTCTGTACTGTATGTAGCTGATGGATGTCAGCATGGATCTTCCTAGAGACCTCATTGGAAACTATGGTGACCAAAGCCTAAGCGGAACAGGCAGAATAACATCGCCTTAAAAAACACTTGCCCTCCTGTCCATAGGGCCCTGCAGGTTTGACCCATCCTCTGCAGGAACAATGGTGTGTCTGGAGAGCTTGGCCACAGTCATATCCACCTTCAGAGGCTGCCCACTTCTCGATCTGCTCTTCCATGATCGGAAAGAGTGTCTTAAAGCATCAAGTTAATATGGCGCCTTTTTCCAGGTGCTTCAATTCGTTCTCCATAGCATTGTCCACTTTGAAGGCCCTTGGCCCCCTAGAGGTAAATCTTATCAACATTCTGATCTCCCAATTGAATGGACTTTATCAATTTATGGAATTTTTCATTGGGAAGATTGCCTTCCCAAAGTCCTCCTCCTAAATCTCGTCAGACAAGGAAAAGGTTTCATCCAGGATCTGGAACTCTTCCTCAGATCTGGATATATCAGACTGACATCTAGTTCTTTTAGACAAATGGGAGATGGAATCCCTCAATTCTTTTATAGAGTCTTCTACGAACTCTTTTACCCAGATGATAACGTCTTTAAGAGACGGTTCTGCGGACGGATCAATGGCAGCATCTATTATGTTCATAGCCATCAGGCAGAGGGATGTCACAGTCTCTGCAAGTTAGGTGTCTCCTTTTTGAGGATGACGCTACTGGCCGAGTCTCTCCCACCAGAGCCTGCAGAAGACATCTAGAAAGTAAAAAATCAGAGGGATTAGAATCCATAAAATAAAGAAAGGGGGAAGGCCCTTTATTCATTAAACTACCTTGAAGTAGTAAGGCAGTAAAGAAAAACACAAGTAAACTGCTCCACAAGGCGGCTGCACTAGAATAGCAACAGACTAAAGCCACAGAGACACAGAGTGTCCAGCTAGCAGAACAAGTATCAGCCCTCTAAGGCTGCTGCATGCCTATATATAGGGTAGAAGCCGCTTAATTGAAGCAATACATCCCCAAAAATGCCCCTCTACCAATAAGAGGGGGAAACGAGAGGATTAAGGGCTTAGCCAACGCCCCATGCTTCCCGGCTGGAGAATACACAAATGTGGCCCAGAAGGCTTTGCCTGCGGCACTGGAAGTGCTTCACTGGCGTGCACGCACCCCTGCCACAATCAAGATGGCCGCCATGGCCGCACAGAACCCAGGAAGAAGGCGGGAGACCGAGAATTCCACCGAGGTAAGTACACAAGGGAAAAATAACCTAGGCAAGCTACGAAGTAAATAGTAAAACAAATAACTATAAGGGAGAGATTTCCTTCCCTAAAACCATCAGGTATCAGAGGACCCAGAAAACATTCCAGAAAACACCCTTACTTCACCTGGCTGAACTGTTGATATCTGACAGGAAGGATTTATAAATTCACGCTTCTTCAAAATTCTGCCCCTTCCATCAGCATGGTGCAACAGATGTGGATTGCTTTGACCAGACAATGCTTATTCACCGCTCCATGATCCCAAGTTATTTCTCTTTTTGAGCTTTGCCTTTCTGCTTTCCTTAGACAGCAATGGTGCCCAAACTGGCTGACTGTTCATCCATGTTAAGGACGTGAGCTGTGCATTTGGACATGTGATTTGGAGCACCAGCGTTGTATTCGGCTGCAATTTTATCAGAATGATTGTTGACATCCTTCTCTGACCCCTTTTTGGTCCACAGGATTCCCTTTTATTCAATGTCTTTTCTCTATCACACCATTCTCGGTTTACTCTCTATGCAGTGTTTGAAATATTTTGGATAATGACTCCAATTTGTTACAAACCCAAGTCAATACAATGAGCAGCCACATGTAGGATAGAACAGAATTGTCCTGACACATCTGTACAAAGAAGCTATGGCGATGGAGCAGATGTAAGGAGTAGAACATGCGGTGACTATTTTTTATTCATTTTAAAGTGGATACAAATTGGGACAAGATATTTATATATTCCTATACTAAAAATCTGCATAATTAATAAAAATGCACCAAAAACTATTATGTTTCCATCTGCGTCAGAGGCTCTGTCACGTCATTGATAAAATAGTGTATCTATAGTGTATTGGTATCAGACGAATCTATCTCACACCTTTAAATATGACACAAGCCCCAATGAAAACCAATAAATCCATTTGAAATAATAAATAAGTCAAATGAACCTTACAACAGAATAGGCAAACATAATGTGAACAGGCCCCTATTTACTGTAGTAGTGACTACTCACCTGTGCGGTTACCTCTAAAAATGTCCTCCTTACAGTCCTCATCACTACTCACATATGTCTCCGGAACAACAATAATGTTCAGATCTTCATCTATATATGAAAACTGTGAAACAAATATTGTAAAAGTCACCAGACGGATGGAGAAACTGTGAGAAGATCCAGACAACATGTCATGTCTATGGTCAGCTTTATCCTGCCATCTCCACTTTTCTCATTACACAAGTAGGAAACATCTAATACTGTGGGATAAAACCAGACTGACCCCGAGACCTTCACAGCCCTTCTACAGGGCAGAGGGAAGATTTCATGTCACCTTATCTCCATCTACCTGATCATCCTGGGGAAAGACATTTTCTTCCTTACAATCCTGTGCTAGAAGAGGACTGGGACATCTCTCCGCTGATGTTCTCTTACTGGATGGAACTGGAGGAAACACATACAGGGACTGAATTCATTCTTTCCATACAGATAATGAGAGGCCGTGTGTATTTAGTCATGTCTATTACCTGCTGATGTGAGGGGCTGCTGATCCTCCATCATCACCTCCTTGTACACATCTTTGTGTCCTTCTAAATACTCCCACTCCTCCATGGAGAAATAGACAGTGACATCCTGACACCTTATAGGAACCTGACAACACAATGATACAGTCATCACCAGATCCCTTCATAGCTCCTGTATAATGTCCCAGCATTCCCAGCAGTGTCACCTCTCCAGTCAGCAGCTCAATCATCTTGTTGGTGAGTTCTAGGATCTTCTGTCCATTGATCTCCTCATGTATCAGGGAGTGAGGTGGAGGCCCCGGGATTGGGCTCAGGGTTCTCCCCCATCCTTCAGATACAGGAGCCTGACAGCGCCCACTAGAGGTCTTCTTCACTACTGTGTAATCCTGTTTATGGAGAGACACATTAATAAATATCACTACATACATGTCCAGAGTCCCTCACCTCTCCAGTCATATCATCTGTTATTACTATAGATAAGAATGATGTAATGTGACATCATCAGAATCTCTCACCTCTCCAGTCATATCATCTGTTATTACTATAGATAAGAATGATGTAATGTGACATCATCAGAATCCCTCACCTCTCCAGTCATATCATCTGTTATTACTATAGATAAGAATGATGTAATGTGACATCATCAGAATTTCTCACCTCTCCAGTCATATCATCTGTTATTACTATAGATAAGAATGATGTAATGTGACATCATCAGAATCTCTCACCTCTCCAGTCATATCATCTGTTATTACTATAGATAAGAATGATGTAATGTGACATCATCAGAATTTCTCACCTCTCCAGTCATATCATCTGTTATTACTATAGATAAGAATGATGTAATGTGACATCATCAGAGTCTCTCACCTCTCCAGTCATATCATCTGTTATTACTATAGATAAGAATGATGTAATGTGACATCATCAGAATCTCTCACCTCTCCAGTCATATCATCTGTTATTACTATAGATAAGAATGATGTAATGTGACATCATCAGAATCTCTCACCTCTCCAGTCATATCATCTGTTATTACTATAGATAAGAATGATGTAATGTGACATCATCAGAATCTCTCACCTCTCCAGTCATATCATCTGTTATTACTATAGATAAGAATGATGTAATGTGACATCATCAGAATCTCTCACCTCTCCAGTCATATCATCTGTTATTACTATAGATAAGAATGATGTAATGTGACATCATCAGAATCTCTCACCTCTCCAGTAAGCTGGTACAGTATCTCTAGGGTGAGATTTATTAGACTTTCTGCCATGTTGCCCTTCTTTTTATTCATCCTGGATGGGTCAATCAGGAAAATTATTTTATGTGTCCACAGAGGATCCTTTATTGTAGAAACCTGAAAATAAAATAACATAAAAAAGGGAAAACATGTGAGGAGAAAATAGAGCGTAGATTTTGTATATTCTGTCTTGGTATATTTGGTACAGGAGATAAATGGCTTGTTGGGATATTTCCACCATGTTTCATTCTTTACATGTCTGCTACAGACGATCAGGGGCCCCAATGGTCAGGTGACTTACAAACTGATATAATTGAAGTAACCAATGTGGTCATTACATAGTGAGTGATTGGACCCCGGACGTCCATGACACCTAGTGAAGGGTCCCCTGTTAGACATTAGTAAACTTGCAGATATACTTTATATCTTGTAAGTTCTAACTCTATACAGACTTGCTTCAAGTGATCTGGAGGAGGAGGTAGAAAAAAATGTAGTATTTGGCTCTATGTCCCAACATCCTTCTCACTTGTTTCAGTCTTAAAAGCAGAGGTCTTGTAGTCACTTTTTCACATCCCTTTAAAAAAACAAAGATACAATTGTGGCAAAGTTCCAAGACAAATTTTGGTTTTCACAAAGTTTGCTGCAGAGTTTTTTGATCTTTTAGTCAGACGTTTCTATGGTTATTTATGATGTTTTTCAAGACTTCTGTTTGCCCTGACATGCTCTATATCAGATTCTGGGCCAAATCCTGACCGGTAACAACCCATTCTTTCCTAGTCAATGCTTGGAGTTTATCACATTTTGTGTGTTTTTGTTTGTCCACACGCTCTTTAAGGATCGCCCATAGGTCCTCAATGGGACTGAACACCATATGTTCATCTACATACAGAAAATGTTTAGTTGCACATTGGTTGTATATAGCACTTATATGATATTAAAGCAACATTTCAGGATAAACCCTTCATGGCTGCTCCCTGTATTCCTCAGCTAACGGTTCCCCCAAAGGGTTGTATTGCAACAACTTATCACACCACATCCCGTTGCCTTCTTTAAGCCTATGCCTGATGAAGGGTTTATTCCGAAATGTTGCTTTAATATATTCCTGTATACAGACCAATGTGAAATTGAAAATTTTCCGTACGCAGATGAACCTATATGGTGCGCCATCCCACTTCTTTCCATTATTGATTACTCTCGGAAGTTGGGTCAGTCCCCTTCGGGAACACGCACCCATGGGTAAGGTTACCATTAGAGTGCTGCCTGGATGTACCAGATTGCATCTCAATGGATATTAAATTTGGGGAGATTTCTGGCCACGGAACCAAAATTTCAAAATTTAGATACCATTTTAAATTTATGGCAGTGTCTTAGACAAAATTGTGAGTGAGCCCACTGCCTTGGCTGAAAGCCAGCCCACCCCTGAATGCAGGGGCGTAACTACCGGGGTAGTAGCGCAATATTACCGGGCCCCCCGGGCCCCTGATGCTTTTTTTTTCTCCTACGCTTCTTCAGGCTTCGGGCCTGTTTGGTGATGTCCCAGACGTCAGCTGACGTCATTTTGCGTCGTGACGGCGGCCTGGATGATGTGACGTCGGCCTGGTCCAACATTGAAGAAGGCAGAAGTAGCAGGGAGTGGACCCAAGCGAGGAACAGGTAAGTAGCATTGTTTTTTTATGTTTCTATCCTCCCCTGGGTCTCCGATCATTATACTCTGGGGTCTGAAAAGACCCCAGAGTATAATAATTGTTCAGGGGTGGTCCACAATGGGGCATAATACTGTGTGCAGGGGCCACTATGGGACATAATACTGTGTGCAGGGGCCACTATGGGACATAATACTGTGTGCAGGGGCCACTATGGGGCATAATAATGTGTGCAGGGGCCACTATGGGGAATAATACTGTGTGCAGGGGCCAGTATGGCACATAATAGTGTGAGCAGGAATGTGTTTTTTTGGGGGGGGGAGGTTGGAGGGGGCGGTTGGGGGCAGCGGTTCGGGGGGGGGGGGGGCCATGTCAAATGTTCGCCTTGGGGCCCAGCCATTCCTAGTTATGCCACTGTCTGAATGGTCTCAGGATGCTTTACTGTTGGTATGACCCAGGATTCATGGTCAATCATTCTTCCAGTCTGAAGGGGGAATCACCAGTGATCAACAGTTTTTCCCCAGCCCTCTGGAGTCCAATCCCTGTACTTCCTGCGGAATGTCTGTCTTTCCTTGATTTTTTCTTGCACAGAAGTGGGCCCACTGCCACCCAACACATGAATGGTCTCAGGAGGCTTTACTGTTGGCATGACATAGGACTCATGGTAGAGCTCACCTTTTCTTCTCCGGACAGTTATTCTTTCAGAAGTCACTTTTCTCCAAGAAAACTGGAAGAATGACTGTCTGGAGAAGAACAGTAAAGCCTCCTGAGACCATTCATGTGTGGGGTGGCTTTCCATCCAATGGGCTCACTCACATTTTTACCTAAGAACACTGCCTTATAGAATGGTATCTAAACATCCTCCAAGAGCAACTTCTCCCAACCATCCAGGAGACATTTGGTATGATGGACACCATGTCACATGGCAGCAGTCATAACTAAGTGGCTCAGTGAACAAAACATTGAAACTTTGGGTCAATAGCCAGGACAGTCCCCAGATCTCAATCCCATTGAGGACCTGTGGTCAATCCTCAAACAGCAGAAAGACAAACAAAAACACAGAAATTGTGGTAAACTCCAAGCACCGACTAGGTAAGAAAGAGTTGTCAGTAGTCAGGATTTGGCCCAGAATCTGATATCCGGCGAGCCAGGGCGAATGGCAGAAGTCTTGAAAAATACGGGAACACACTGGAAATATGATTATGATGTGTTTATCAAAAAGATTAAAAGTTATAAAAATGCCTAGAATTATTCTACAGTAACCATAAAAACATGTGACAAAAAGATCCAAAAACATTGGAGCAATAAATTTTGTGACAACCTAACTTTGCATCAGTCTTAAAACTTTTGGTCGCGACTATAGGTTCAATCCACTGAGAGGGTAACATGATAAATACAACGTTCAGAGCGTCTCCAGGCAACAAGAAAACTGCAGAGCACACAAAATGAGGAAAATCACTGGTGTGTGAATAAGGCCTTAGTCTGGTGGAGTCGCTGCTTGTATCAGTCTGCTGGAAATTTTCAGAATTTTTTGTACATGCGGTTTTGAGGGCTATGACATTTTTTTTCCTTTGGGTTATTCAAATATTTTTTTTGTCTTTTTTTGTGATAAATAGTTTATCTATATGTTGTTTTTATGTTTCCATGTTTTTTTTCTTTATTTTAATATCTGAGAAAATGTAAAGAATAAAAAGGAGGAGAAATGTGCCGGTTTTTCACATTTTGAAAATGTAAAAAAAAATCTTAAATAATTTTGTTATAGTCTTTGTTATTTGTTCTAGTCTTTTTTATGACAGTGGCACAAACTGTGACTTTTTTTTTTTTTAACACATTAAGCCCCCGTGCCATAAGGTCATAACAGACCTATGGGGGGGATTTTAACTATTGGGTTTTTTTTTTTTGCGGATTTCCATTGTAACGAACGCTGATACATTAGCCCCACTTACAGGAGGAATATGGAGCCTCCTAGCGTACGCCTATAGGACCCAGCAGCTCACACAGTCCCGGCCCCTAGCATTCATGTGACCGTCGGATCGGGGGGGCGGCATCATAGCGGGTCCCATAACTGTGTACATAGTGATCGGAAAGATGGGCATGGTAAATAAACTGTCCCTGTCTTCCCTAAGGGATGTCCAGTTGTAGTAACAGCCGGCATCCCCATGTTCCAAGCGCATGATTTTGTACAGCAGGCTAAGGCTGGGTTCACATCTGTACTCGGTGAGCACTCGGAAATTCTGTTCCCCACTCCGCTTGAAAATTGCGAAATTTTTTGGGCAGAAACCAGGTGGAAATCCAGCGGTCCCCATTATAGTCTATGGGGTTCATGGGTAACTGCTTTGTAAGCGGATTGGGTTTCTGTTTTTCGGGTCCCCAAGCAGACCCAAAGAGCAGAAACCCCAGAACAAGTGTGAACCTAGCGTAAGCTAACAAGGGCGTATCGGTACTGCAGGGCGAGGAGTGGGGGCGGCCCGGACGTATATACATATGGTTGGTCCGCAACTGGTTAAAAATAAACAAAAGAACACAAAAAAACATAACACAAAGATTTCTCCCTCACACGGCTACGCCAGCAAAAGAGTTTGGGTTTTGGAATGTGGCGGTAAAAAAATTTGAAGATAGGGTGAGGGTGAATACATATACACACATATATATATATATATATATATATATATATACACATATCTACACACACATACATATACACACATATATACACACACACACACATATACACATACATATACACATATATACACACACACATATATACACACACATATATATACACACACATACATATACACACACATATACAGTACAGACCAAAAGTTTGGACACACCTTCTCATTATAAGAGTTTTCTGTATTTTCATGACTATAAAAATTGTAGATTCACACTGAAGGCATCAAAACTATGAATTATCACATGTGGAATTATATACTTAACCAAAAAGTGTGAAACAACTGAAAATATGTCTTATATTCTAGGTTCTTCAAAGTAGCCACCTTTTGCTTTGATTACTGCTTTGCACACTCTTGGCATTCTCTTGATGAGCTTCAAGAGGTAGTCACCTGAAATGGTCTTCCAACAGTCTTGAAGGAGTTCCCAGAGATGCTTAGCACTTGTTGGCCCTTTTGCCTTCACTCTGCGGTCCAGCTCACCCCAAACCATCTGGATTGGGTTCAGGTCTGGTGACTGTGGAGGCCAGGTCATCTGGCGTAGCACCCATCACTCTCCTTCTTGGTCACATAGCCCTTACACAGTCTGGAGGTGTGTTTGGGGTCATTGTCCTGTTGAAAAATAAATGATGGTCCAACTAAACGCAAACCGGATGGAATAGCATGCCGCTGCAAGATGCTGTGGTAACCATGCTGGTTCAGTATTCCTTCAATTTTGAATAAATCCCCAACAGTGTCACCAGCAAAGCCCCCCCACACCATCACACCTCCTCCGCCATGCGTCACGGTGGGAACCAGGCATGTAGAGTCCATTCCTTCACCTTTTCTGCGTCGCACAAAGACACGGTGGTTGGAACCAAAGATCTCAAATTTGGACTCATCAGACCAAAGCACAGATTTCCACAGGTCTAATGTCCATTCCTTGTGTTCTTCTTCTGCTTGTTGCCTGTCCTTAGCAGTGGTTTCCTAGCAGCTATTTTACCATGAAGGCCTGCTGCACACAGTCTCCTCTTAACAGTTGTTGTAGAGCTGTGTCTGCTGCTAGAACTCTGTGTGGCATTGACCTGGTCTCTAATCTGAGCTGCTGTTAACCTGCGATTTCTGAGGCTGGTGACTCAGATGAACTTATCCTCCGCAGCAGAGGTGACTCTTGGTCTTCCTTTCCTGGGGCGGTCCTCATGTGAGTCAGTTTCTTTGTAGCGCTTGATGGTTTTGGCCACTGCAGTTGGGGACACTTTCAAAGTTTTCCCAATTTTTCGGACTGACTGACCTTCATTTCTTAAAGTAATGATGGCCACTCGTTTTTCTTTACTTAACTGCTTTTTTCTTGCTATAATACAAATTCTAACACTCCATTCAGTAGGACTATCAGCTGTGTATCCACCTGACTTCTGAACAACACAGCTGATGGTCCCAACCCCATTTATAAGGCAAGAAATCCCACTTATTAAACCTGACAGGGCACACCTGTGAAGTGAAAACCATTTCAGGTGACTACCTCCTGAAGCTCATCAAGAGAATGCCAAGAGTGTGCAAAGCAGTAATCAAAGCAAAAGGTGGCTACTTTGAAGAACCTAGAATATAAGACATATTTTCAGTTGTGTCACACTTTTTTGTTAAGTATATAATTCCACATGTGTTAATTCATAGTTTTGATGCCTTCAGTGTGAATCTACAATTTTATAGTCATGAAAATACAGAAAACCCTTGGAATGAGAAGGCGTGTCCAAACTTTTGGTCTGTACTGTATATATATATATATATATATATATACACACACATACATATACACATACATATACACACATATATATACACATATACACACACACACACACATATACACACATACCTCCTCCCGTACAGTTATCTACTGTATATATACTCGCTCTGGGGATACAGGACCTGTGATGATGTCACAGTATGGGAGGAGTCAGGCTCCAGACTGTACTGGTGGAAGAGCTAAAGGATCAGTCCTATGTGTGGGAGGAGCCATGTAATCACATGATGAGGGGTTACCGGTTACGTGCTCAGTGTATACAGGACTCTACTGTGCTGGTTGTGGTCGGTGCTGGATGAGCTGAAGTGTACGTGTCAGGATCAGGATGTAGTTACAGTGTGGATGTAGCAGAGCTGTGTGTGTATGATGTGTATGGAGCAGAGCCGTGTGTGTATGATGTGTATGGAGCAGAGCCGTGTGTGTATGATGTGTATGGAGCAGAGCCGTGTGTGTATGATGTGTATGGAGCAGAGCTGTGTGTGTATGATGTGTATGGAGCAGAGCGGTGTGTGTATGATGTGTATGGAGCAGAGCCGTGTGTGTATGATGTGTATGGAGCAGAGCCGTGTGTGTATGATGTGTATGGAGCAGAGCTGTGTGTGTATGATGTGTACGGAGCAGAGCCGTGTGTGTATGATGTGTACGGAGCAGAGCTGTGTGTATGATGTGTACGGAGCAGAGCTGTGTGTGTATGACGTGTATGTAGCAGAGCTGTGTGTTTATGACATATATGTAGCAGAGCTGTGTGTTTATGACATATATGTAGCAGAGCTGTGTGTTTATGATACAGGTGCATCTCAATAAATTAGAATATCTTTGAAACGTTCCTTCATTTCAGTGATTCAGTAATACAATCCATTATCAGCGTCTTCCATGATTGTGTGTCCTACTGAACCAGACTGAGGGACCATTTAAAGGCTTAGGAAACCTTGGCAGGTGACACTGAATTTACAATACTGAACTTTTTTACAATATTCTAATTTTCTTAGAGTTGGGTATGTGTGTATGATGTGTATGGAGTGTATAATACAGTAATGGCCTTGTGATGGGCAGCACGGTCGCTCAGTGGTTAGCACTGTATTGCTAGAGTCCTTGATTTGAATCTGACCAAGGGCAACATGGTCAGATTCCCCTTGCCGTTGGGGTTCCTCGGGGCTCGGTCCTAGGTCCCCTGCTCTTCTCCCTCTACACAGCCCCCATTGGACAAACCATCACTATATTTGGCTTCCAGTACCATCTTTAGGCTGATGACACCCAATTATATACGTCATCCTGTGACATCACCCCTGCACTAATACAGAACACCATTGACTGTCTCTCTGCTGTCTCAAATATCATGTCTTCTCTTTATCTGAAACTGAATCTCTCAAAGACTGAACTACTGCTGTTTCCACCATCTAATAGATCTGTCCCTGATATCTCCATTGCAGTCTCCGGCCTTACCATAACTCCTAGGCAGTATGCCCGCTGCCTCGGGGTTATGTCTGACTCAGACCTTTCCTTCACCCCCCATATCCAATCACTCGCACGCTCATGTCATCTCCACCTCAAAAACATCTCCAGAATCCGTCCTTTCCTTACCACAGATACACTAAAGACACTTATTGTTGCCCTGATTCACTCTCGCCTTGACTACTGTAACTCCTTACTAATCGGTCTTCCCCTTACTAAACTCTGCCCTCTACAATCTATTCTGAATGCGGCCGCCAGGCTCATCTATCAGTGTAGACGGTACAGCGATGCCTCCGGTCTGTGCCGGTCACTACATTGGCTGCCTATTCAATACAGAATACAATATAAACTTATCCCCCTCCTCCACAAGGCTCTCCATAATGCTGCACCTCCCTACATTTCCTCCCTCATCTCTGTCTATCACCCAACCCGTACTCTCCGTTCACTCAATGACCTAAGACTAACATCCTCTATTATCAGAACCTCCCACGCTCGTATACAAGACTTCTCCCGAGTTGCACCACTTCTCTGGAATGCTCTATCCCGGACTATCAGATTAACCCCCAATTTCTACAGCTACAAGCATAAACTAAAGACATATCTTTTCAGAAAGGCCGATCACAACTCCTAATGTAAACCCTTCCGTAGTTAGAATCCCGAAAACGTACCCTCCTCTGTTTATGCTCCAACATTACCTCACAGGATATGATGCCGTATCAGACTAACTTTATATGTCCAGGCACCGTCTGCATGTTAAAGGACAGGACTGGTGACGGCTCCTACAGCTTTATATATGTGTAATGACAGTAACCTCTATTACAGAATTGTCTCACCATTGTACAAACAATGCTACGTCTGTTGCCGCCCCTGCTACCTCCTGTGTCACCTCTACCTCATAGATTGTAAGCTCTTGTGTCACCTACCTCATAGATTGTAAGCTCTTGTGTCACCCCCTCTACCTCATAGATTGTAAGCTCTTGTGTCACCCCCCTCTACCTCATAGATTGTAAGCTCTTGTGTCACCTCCTCTACCTCATAGATTGTAAGCTCTTGTGTCACCTCTACCTCATAGATTGTAAGCTCTTGTGTCACCTCCTCTACCTCATAGATTGTAAGCTCTTGTGTCACCCCTCTACCTCATAGATTGTAAGCTCTTGTGTCACCCCCTCTACCTCATAGATTGTAAGCTCTTGTGTCACCCCCTCTACCTCATAGATTGTAAGCTCTTGTGTCACCTCCTCTACCTCATAGATTGTAAGCTCTTGTGTCACCTCTACCTCATAGATTGTAAGCTCTTGTGTCACCTCTACCTCATAGATTGTAAGCTCTTGTGTCACCTCTACCTCATAGATTGTAAGCTCTTGTGTCACCTACCTCATAGATTGTAAGCTCTTGTGTCACCCCCTCTACCTCATAGATTGTAAGCTCTTGTGTCACCCCCTCTACCTCATAGATTGTAAGCTCTTGTGTCACCTCCTCTACCTCATAGATTGTAAGCTCTTGTGTCACCTCTACCTCATAGATTGTAAGCTCTTGTGTCACCTCCTCTACCTCATAGATTGTAAGCTCTTGTGTCACCTCCTCTACCTCATAGATTGTAAGCTCTTGTGTCACCTCCTCTACCTCATAGATTGTAAGCTCTTGTGTCACCTCTACCTCATAGATTGTAAGCTCTTGTGTCACCCCCTATACCTCATAGATTGTAAGCTCTTGTGTCACCTCTACCTCATAGATTGTAAGCTCTTGTGTCACCCCTCTACCTCATAGATTGTAAGCTCTTGTGTCACCTCTACCTCATAGATTGTAAGCTCTTGTGTCACCTACCTCATAGATTGTAAGCTCTTGTGTCACCTCCTCTACCTCATAGATTGTAAGCTCTTGTGTCACCTCTACCTCATAGATTGTAAGTTCTTGTGTCACCTCTACCTCATAGATTGTAAGCTCTTGTGTCACCTCCTCTACCTCATAGATTGTAAGCTCTTGTGTCACCTCCTCTACCTCATAGATTGTAAGCTCTTGTGTCACCCCCTCTACCTCATAGATTGTAAGCTCTTGTGTCACCTCTACCTCATAGATTGTAAGCTCTTGTGTCACTTCCTCTACCTCATAGATTGTAAGCTCTTGTGTCACCTCTACCTCATAGATTGTAAGCTCTTGTGTCACCCCCTCTACCTCATAGATTGTAAGCTCTTGTGTCACCTCCTCTACCTCATAGATTGTAAGCTCTTGTGTCACCTCCTCTACCTCATAGATTGTAAGCTCTTGTGTTACCTCCTCTACCTCATAGATTGTAAGCTCTTGCGAGCAGGGCCCTCAGTCCCAGTGTGTGAATTGACTATTTCTTTGTAATGTATCTTTTTGTCTGTACTTGAACCCTACAAATTGTACAGTGCTGCTGAATATGTTGGCGCTATATAAATAAAATGTATTATTATTATTATTATTACCAGGGCTGTATATATATATATATATATATATATATATATATATATATGTTAGAGTGTCTCTGTGTGTGATATACATGTATCAGAGCTGTGTATTAACTGCAATGCACGGACATGGCTCTGACGTTTTATGGGTCCCCACACCTAATGATTTATGAGTTTCACCTCGCCCCTGCTACCTTGCTTCTTCATTTTCGCGCCAGGACCAATAGACAGCTATGGTTGGTCTCACCTCACGAGAAGATCGCCTCCTCACCCAGACTACATTTTTGTGACAGATTTTCAGTTTTCTATACTAGCCCTTCTCTTTGAGAAGACCACCTCTCTAGCACACCACTTTTTCATGCAGTTTTGAGTTGTCGTCTCCCAGAGCTGTCACTACAGAGCACATACACCAGCTCTCTGCCTTGAAAGCCGGATTTTCAGCTGTTCCATGACCAAGTTTTGGCCGTACAATTCGTTGTGTACGATCCAGATTCACCAGACTGAATGCTATCCAGGTAGACAGACTCTTAGCGTTACAGTTATCCATGATGCTAGAAGTTCCGTCTCCTTATGAAATACTGCCCCATACTGTAATCTTTATGGGATTTTGCGGGGACTCCTGGATAATGTGCAGACCAGTAAAGCCGGTGCTGAGTTTTACAGCTGAAACTCATTGGTGTGAAGCCAGCCTAAATGTTTATGGTGTTGTTCCTTCTCCCCGGCCAGGAGTCTCTGACAGTGCTGCAGTTTGTCAGTGTCTGTCTTAACCCCGCACTGTCCATATATGAAGGACTTGATGTGTGTAAATGTTCTATTCTCTTTTGCCCTCTATATTGAGTGAGTGGCTGCTCCTCGATTTGCCCTGCTCTCCCTTCACCATTGTCAGTAACCAGGAAGATTTCATGAATGTAAATGGTGTCCTGCAAAGATACCCACTCCGTCCTGCCCTTTCTCCTCAAAGCCTGAGGAAACCCCTCCGAATGTCAGACCTTTAAATATACCTGTTGGGTCTCCACTGGTTTACATCAGATTGCAGGTATTTAACTCCTCAAATACCTTTGTCTAATGTGATCGAGGCATCTGAAGAGCACAGTCACTAATATATTGAGTCAGATCACCGTCCCGTGGAGTGAGACCCAGGGCCAGCAATCCGTTACCATGACAACTGGTCCTGAGATCTGGTGCAGGATTGTTATGCCCCCATCAGGTCTTAGGACATATTCCTTTAGCTCCATTGTCCTTCCGGAACCTCCAGTCTTTGAGATTAGAAGTTACTTTTTAATACCACCATTTTCATGTCTTTCATGTTGTGATCTAAGCTATAAAAATATTGTTACAGGGAGACATTTCATGTCCTCTAACATTGGCCATGTGATATACTGCTAGAAAGTGGACTGTCAGGAATCTCAGTTCAGCTTTTATTCTTTTAAAGGAGTTGTCCAGGCAAACATTAAATTACCGGTTCACATCTGTGTTCAGTTTTCGTACAGGGGAGTCCGCTTATGGACCCCCCGAACGGAATCCTATACGCAAAGAGAAGCGGTTTACATAAGAAACCTGCGGACCCCATAGACTATAATGGGGTCCGTGTGGTTTCCGCTCGGTCTCCGCACGAAACATGCGGAGAGAAAAGTGCTGCATTATAGTCTATGGGGCCCGCAGGTTTCCTTATGTAAACCGCTTCTCTCTGCGTATAGGTTTCCATTCGGGGGGTCCCCAAGCGGACTCCCCTGTACGAAAACCGAACGCAGATGTGAACCAGCCCTTATTCAGTTAGCAGCTGAGGAGCCCATTGAGGTCTATGGAAAACGGATTACAAACTGATAGCAATCAGTTTGTGTACGTTTTTGACCAATCCGTTTTTTTTTTCCCCTTCTTCAATCTGAGCATGCGCAGAGGGAAAAACGAATTGCAAAACGGACACAAACTGATTTCTATCAGTTTGTAATCCGTTTTCCATGGACCTCAATGTTAAAAAAAAATTGGTTGCTGTCTGTCTGGAATCCTTATTTTTAGTAGGCTGGGTTCACATCTGTGTTCGTCAATCCGCTCGAAATCAGTATGTGAAATCTTCAAAAACTGATTTCAAACAATCCGGATTAAAACCCATTGATTTCAATGGGTTTTAAAAGTAATCCACATGTATCAGTTTGTGCCATTTCCGTCTGGTTTACGCTTTTTTATGCGGAGAGAAAAGTAGAACTTGCAGGACTTTGTCTCTGTACTAAAAATAAGGATTCCAGACGGACAGCGACCAATCCGTTTTTTTTTTTTAACATTGAGGTCTATGGAGAACGGATTACAAACTGATAGCAATCAGTTTGTGTCCGTTTTTGACCAAACCGTTTTTTTTTCGTCCCCCTCATTCTGAGTAAGCACAGAGAGAAAAACTGAATGCAAAACGGACAGAAACTGATCGCTATCCATTTGTAATCAGTTTGGAATCCGTTTTCCATAGACCTCAATGTTAAAGGGATTCTATCATTGGGAAACCCATTTTTCACTCATTTGCATAAAGAAGAAAAACGAAAATTCTCAGAAACGGCTGTGCGGAGTAGAAAAATAAAGGTAGGAGAAGAATAATCTTTCTAAAGGTTATTCCGACATGGTGTTAGTGAAAAATGGGTTTCTCAATGATAGAATCCCTTTAAAAAATAAAACGGATTGGTCGCTGTCCGTCTGGAATTCTTATTTTTAGTACGGAGACAAAGTCCTGCAAGTTCTACTTTTCTCTCTGCACAAAAAAGTGGAAACCAGACGGAAATGGCATAAACTGATACATGCGGATTACTTTTAATAATAATAATAATAATAGTCCTTTAATAGTCCCACAGTGGGGAAATTCAGTATTGAATTGAAATCAATAGGTTTTAATCTGGACCGTTCAAAATCAGTTTTTGAAGATTTCACATACTGATTTCGAGCGGATTGACGAAGGCAGGTGTGAACCGCGCCTAACAGTGCAGTGATATCGGTTCTGAAACTAACAGCACAAATATCTCTGCAACCGGAGCAGATAACAGTAAAGCTTTACCTTTGCGAAAACCGCAAAAACCATCCTGTTCCTACGACAGCCAGGAACCTATGTAGCGAAAGTCCCCTAGACTTATTGCACTCTAGGTATTCAAAAGATTCCAGGCTCAACCTGGGGGGGCTAATAAAATAGTTAAAAAAAAAAAAACAAAACAAATTTTACATCCCTGTATCTCAAAAAATACCCGGTCTATAATATTTTTCCCATACACTGAAGGCTGTAGTGGGAAAAAAAATTAAAACATGCAAACTGCTGTTTTTTTGCCAATTTCACCTGCAATAAAAATTTGAGTAAAAAGCGATTAAGGCGGTAGACATTCCCCAAAATGGTGTAGCTAAAATAGTACATCTGGCCTCACAAAAAACAAAACAAAAAAAAACACGCTTTATGCATCCCTGTACATGGAAATATAAAAAAAAAAGTTATGGTGGCTCCAAGAAAGTTTTTTTGGAAAGATTTTCTTTTTAAGGGGTAAAAAAAAAAAAAAAAAAAAAAAAAAAAGAAATCTGGTATCCCTAGAATCATACAGACCCATAGAATACAGGTGACGTCATTTTGGCTGCACAGTGAACGCCGTAAAGACAAGGCCCATAAGAATGTAGCATAAAGGCAGTTTTTCTCCATTCTGAATTTTTTTCCAGCTTCCCAGTACATTGTATGGAATATTAAATGGTACCATTATGAAGAACAATTTGTTCCTCAAACAACATTAAAGGGATTGTCCAGGATAACCACTTTTTTTAAATGAGGCCAGGGAAGGGGATGACGTCCCGTGTCCCTTTCCTGAGGCCGCTGATTGGCCTCAGCAGTCACTTGTGGCAGGGATTTCCACCAGAAAAAATATCAATTATACCTGCGGAAATGTTGGCATTTTGTAGAGATTTACAAAGGTAGTAACCAAAACCAAGAGCTTCATAATAAACTGCTTCCAACATTATGCAATATGTTGAATTTGTCTAGGTTATACCGTGATACCAGATTATTACAATGAGAAAAAGGAAAGAGAGGACAACAGTGAGGTATCTGCCTTTATATCTCATGGAAGAATGGAATTATACAGAGACTGGGTTATAAATACTTCAATGCCAAACATATAATCTACTGTAAATTGGGCAACTTCTGCACCGAGACTAGTTTCTCTTTTTCACAAAATATCAGCTATAGCAGGATTTCAGTAATACAGTGTAATAAATAATATTGTTCTTTATACTGACCCTCTATAAATCTAAATTACTACATGTAATAATTCTATAAGCCGTTATGTTACACTAGTAATATGTGGTCTAATTTGTTACATAGAGACAGAGCTGCCATGAGATATTTTGGGGCCCCACACAGTGAGACTTTTCAGAACCATAGAGGAGGGGTGGGAATAGTATTGAGGTTTTTGGGGTAGGGCAGTATGCAGAATGGTCAGTGGGAAGTAGCGCAAGTTTGAAGAAATTTGTTCATTTTAAGTTATTTAGTAACAAATATCTGATTTCTGGGCAAAATATTTTATATGTGACTATGGCTTGAGCGAGAAACTCTAATAAATAAAGGACCATTTACACTGAAAGATTTACTGCCGGTAATAGCACTGTCTGGCGATATTACCAAGTCAATCAGTACTCTGCATGTATCATGTAGGACATAGAACATAACCCTAATTCCGGTCATGAAAATGGCTTCTTCCCTGTGTGAATCCTCTGATGTCGCACAAGAGCTGACTTTATAGTATAACATTTCCCGCATTCTGAACATGAGAATGGCTTCTCTCCTGTGTGACTTCTCTGATGTGTAATAAGGTTTGATTTGTCTGAAAAACTTTTCCCACAGTCTGAACATGAGAATGGCTTTTCTCCTGTGTGTATTCTCTGATGTTTAACAAGAATTGATTTCTGGACAAAACATTTCCCACATTCTGAACATGAATATGGCTTCTCTCCTGTGTGACTTTTCTGATGTGTAACAAGATCTGACTTCTGATAAAAACATTTCCCACAGTCTGAACATGAGAATGGTTTCTTCCCCGTATGAATTCTCTGATGTCTAACAAGGCCTGGTTTATCGCTATAACATTTCCCACATTCTGAACATGTGAATGGTCTCTCACCCGTGTGTTTTCTCTGATGTCTAACAAGAGCTGGTTTATCGCTATAACATTTCCCACATTGTGAACATGAATATGGCTTCTCCCCTGTGTGAATTCTTTGATGTTTCACAAGATCCGATTTCTGATAAAAGCATTTACCGCATTCTGAACATGAGATGGGCATCAACCCTGTGTGAACTCGCTGATGTCTCACACAAGCTGATTTAAAGCTATAACATTTCCCACATTCAGAACAAGAAAATGGCTTCTCCCCTGTGTGAATTCTCTGATGTCTAACAAGGTCTGATTTCTGGTTAAAACAATTCCCACATTCTGAGCATAAAAATGGCTTCATCCCTGTGTGAATTCGCTGATGAGTAACAAGATTTGATTTCTGGTTAAAACATTTCCCACATTCGGAACACGAAAAAGGTTTCTCCTGCGTGTGAATTCTATGGTGTTTAACAAGAGCTCGTTTATCGCTATAACATTTCCCACATTGTGAACATGAAAATGGCTTCTCTCCTGTGTGAATTCGCTGATGTCTAATAAGAGTTGATTTGTCGCTCCAACGTCTCCCACATTCTGAACATGAAAATGGTTTCTCTCCAGTATGAATTCTCTGATGTGTAACAAGAACTGATTTCTGACAAAAACATTTTCCACATTCTGAACATGAATATGGCTTATTTCGTGTATGAACTCTCTGATGTCTAACACAAGCTGCTTTAAAGCTGTAACATTTCCCACATTCTGCACATGAATATGGCTTCTCCCCCGTGTGAATTCCCTGATGGTTAACAAGGTGTGCTTGGTCTATAAAACATTCCCCACATTCAGAACATAAACATGGTTTTGTCTCTATGTGAGTTTTTTGATGGTCAAAAAGATCTGATTTCCAAGTAAAACATTTCCCACATTCTAAGCATGGAAATGGCTTCACCTCTGTATAAGCCCTTTGATGTTCACCACTACTACTGTGGCTTTGTTCTTGCTTCACAGTCAGTGATGGATCAGAAGATAGGCCCTGTATAGAAGGATCAGATGATAGATCAGAAGATAGGACCTGTATAGAAGGATCAGATGATGGATCTTTGCTGTGAAGGGCTGAGGGTAGATCTGGGATAATGACATGTTCTTCATATGTATCTTGTGTGATACCACCATCATCTGCTTTATAATCTGTAGGTATGAGATGTCCCTCTGAGCTCCTGATACAGTCATCTGCCAAGAAGAAAACTGATTTTATTATTTTTGAATAATATAATCTGAAAATGATCTTCTATATTTATTCATTTTTTCAATTTTGTAGCATTTCTATATAAAAATGTCTAGAAAAATTGCAAGACAACATTGGTTACAAAACAGATGACAATGTAACAGTAGACCTCAGAGCGAGGACCAGTAGATGATGATGTTCGGCCACCGGGCTGTTCTCCTCTTCTGCCTTGCAGTCACCATCTTCCTAGGTTCATGTGTCACTGCTCTCTTCTAGTGAAATACTCAGTAGAGAACCATAAAGGCTCCTGGGTGTCAGTACTATTATGTTAATGTATTAGAGTTTTCCATTTAGTAGAGCGTTTGACTTCCTTTAAGCTTCAAAACTGCAGCAATTAATTGTCGCATATCAGGGGTCCCAGGACATGCAAAAACCCAGACACCTTGTGTGCCAGAAGCCTTGAGCCTTATGTGAGTGCTGAGACCAATCACTGGCCACAAAAGTTGCTGGAGAAGGACCGGTGACATCACTCACATATGTCACTGGTTCCTTAACAGTGACTGCCGAGGCCATTGATTGGTCTCAGCCTTCGCATCCAACAGAAAGGGGACCAGCAGTGGACAACGAAGAGTCCCGGGGACAGATGAGAATACATGGTATATGAGGTTGGATGAAGACATGGGCCAATCAAGTCCAACCTACAACCCTACAGTGTTGATTTAGAGGAAGGCAAAAACCCCCATGAGGCCAATTTCCCCATGTATGCCTTTCCTTTTTTTCTTTTACAATCTTCCTAGGTGCCCCAGAGGTTGCTCCAAATCCTGTATAACCCCTATAACATACATTCTGTACTCAGAAAGTTTTTGGAAATACATGGGTGTGATGATTCTGCTTAAATATGGTTATAACTCAGAGATGTATTTTGATCTCTGGGTATAGTATCTCCCTTCTTACCTGCATTTACTCATAAGGTGCGCAGCTATAAGCCTAGGTGTATATTGGCAGTAGTAGCAACTTTGTACAATGGGGCTTTGTATCCATCCCAGCAGGGCTCCATTGAATTCATACACAGCCCTGAGTGATCAAAGAAACATGCATTGTGCAGATAGATGAGACCTGGTTGATAACATTGTATCATTCCACTTGGTCTCAGCTCAATACAAAGAATCTGGACTTGAGTGCATTATTCAATCAGACTTGCTGCCACCGGTGACCTCATTCTGGGAGGTGGCATAAAGGGTATAAAAGATGAGTTAAGAGGCAATGGGAGGAGATTTGGGCTGAGACTACAAGAGTTTACTGAGAGACTGTGATGAGAGCATGCAGGCTGGAATATACTGTGATGCCACATGCTAGGAGTTAATGCCACATGCCAAGAAGCCTCCACTGGTGATCTCCACATGCCATGTGTGAGTGTTGGACTATAGAGCCACATCCAGGAGATGTGTGGTAAAGTAACTATTTCACCTTTATTCCCTTTTATTTTAAGTACTGTATATTGTAACTAGTAACTGTTAATGCTTGCATATATCTGCATATCTGTTCTGAACTGCATGTGTTAGATGTTAATACCGACCCATTTAGGGGTTAATAAATATATAAAATTTAGAAAGCTTGTCTTGTATTTATCTTGTGGACCCAACACTCACTGGCGGTGAGTGTGGTTTTATATGAAAGAAGACTCAGGTGTGAGCCAAAGCGGTGTTGGCGCACTGAGGATCTTTCACAATGGGATAGGAAAATCTATGAAACAAAGCAATTTCTACCTTCTGATGTAGACTGTAAGCCCTTGTAGACTTGTTTTTCTCTTATGTGTGTTACTGTCATGTGCTGAGCACTGGTTCACAAAAAGTTTACATCACTTTTAGGAGGAGCGGATTATCATGATTTCTTCCTCTCAATACACACTACAGCATTGAGATGACATCCTTCATGATGGGGCATCTAATTACATTAGTAATTGATTTGGTGTTTGTTTTACCCGGAGTGCTGATGTTTTGTCTTTCATTTTTGATTGAATCTGCAATGGAGACTCCTCACAGACTCGCCAACGCAGATGTTAACATAGTCTTTATTAACTTAACTATCCTGGTCAAACACTACGTAAGAATGGACAAATAAAGACATATACAAATCTTGAACAATGACAAAAGCCACACTGAAATCTCACAGATTTGTGAAAAATAAAATAAAATAAATAAAACTTTACAATATGATAGCCAAACATAATGTGAACAGGCCTCTATAAAGTGGTGACTCCTCACCTGTGCGGTCACCTGTAGGAATGTCCTCCTTACACTCCTCATCTCCCCTCACATATGTCTCCGGAGCATTAATATTCTTCAGATCTTCACCCACATACAAAAGCTGTGAAGGAAATATTGTAAAAGTCACCAGACGGATGGAGAAGTCACGTGGGAGGTTTTATAGGAGAAGAAAAGATCATTCATTATCATGACCACCAAAACTGACAGCAGGAGTTATCTGAGCAAATAGCTGCAGGTCTCCTGGATAAATCCACCATGTTGGCTCCTTATTCCAACCAGCAGCCTCCATAGCCAGAAAACTGTGAGAAGATCCAGACAACATGTCATGTCTATGGTCAGCTTTATCCTGCCATCTCCACCTTTCTCATTACACAAGTAGGAAACATCTAATACTGTGGGATAAAACCAGACTGACCCCGAGACCTTCACAGCCCTTCTACAGGGCAGAGGGAAGATTTCATGTCACCTTATCTCCATCTACCTGATCATCCTGGGGAAAGACATTTTCTTCCTTACAATCCTGTGCTAGAAGAGGACTGGGACATCTCTCCGCTGATGTTCTCTTACTGGATGGAACTGGAGGAAACACATACAGGGACTGAATTCATTCTTTCCATACAGATAATGAGAGGCCGTGTGTATTTAGTCATGTCTATTACCTGCTGATGTGAGGGGCTGCTGATCCTCCATCATCACCTCCTTGTACACATCTTTGTGTCCTTCTAAATACTCCCACTCCTCCATGGAGAAATAGACAGTGACATCCTGACACCTTATAGGAACCTGACAACACAATGATACAGTCATCACCAGATCCCTTCATAGCTCCTGTATAATGTCCCAGCATTCCCAGCAGTGTCACCTCTCCAGTCAGCAGCTCAATCATCTTGTTGGTGAGTTCTAGGATCTTCTGTCCATTGATCTCCTCCTGTATCAGGGAGTGAGGTGGAGGCCCCGGGATTGGGCTCATGGTTCTCCCCCATCCTTCAGACACAGGAGCCTGACAGCGCCCACTAGAGGTCTTCTTCACTACTGTGTAATCCTGGTTATGGAGAGACACATTAATAAATATCACTACATACATGTCCAGAGTCCCTCACCTCTCCAGTCATATCATCTGTTATTACTATAGATAAGAATGATGTAATGTGACATCATCAGAATCTCTCACCTCTCCAGTCATATCATCTGTTATTACTATAGATAAGAATGATGTCATGTGACATCATCAGAATCTCTCACCTCTCCAGTCATATCATCTGTTATTACTATAGATAAGAATGATGTAATGTGACATCATCAGAATCTCTCACCTCTCCAGTCATATCATCTGTTATTACTATAGATAAGAATGATGTAATGTGACATCATCAGAATCTCTCACCTCTCCAGTCATATCATCTGTTATTACTATAGATAAGAATGATGTAATGTGACATCATCAGAATCTCTCACCTCTCCAGTCATATCATCTGTTATTACTATAGATAAGAATGATGTAATGTGACATCATCAGAGTCTCTCACCTCTCCAGTCATATCATCTGTTATTACTATAGATAAGAATGATGTAATGTGACATCATCAGAATCTCTCACCTCTCCAGTCATATCATCTGTTATTACTATAGATAAGAATGATGTAATGTGACATCATCAGAGTCTCTCACCTCTCCGGTCATATCATCTGTTATTACTATAGATAAGAATGATGTAATGTGACATCATCAGAATCTCTCACCTCTCCAGTCATATCATCTGTTATTACTATAGATAAGAATGATGTAATGTGACATCATCAGAATCTCTCACCTCTCCAGTCATATCATCTGTTATTACTATACATAAGAATGATGTAATGTGACATCATCAGAGTCTCTCACCTCTCCAGTCATATCATCTGTTATTACTATAGATAAGAATGATGTAATGTGACATCATCAGAATCTCTCACCTCTCCAGTCATATCATCTGTTATTACTATAGATAAGAATGATGTAATGTGACATCATCAGAATCTCTCACCTCTCCAGTCATATCATCTGTTATTACTATAGATAAGAATGATGTAATGTGACATCATCAGAATCTCTCACCTCTCCAGTCATATCATCTGTTATTACTATAGATAAGAATGATGTAATGTGACATCATCAGAATCTCTCACCTCTCCAGTCATATCATCTGTTATTACTATAGATAAGAATGATGTAATGTGACATCATCAGAATCTCTCACCTCTGCAGTAAGCTGGTACAGTATCTCTAGGGTGAGATTTATTAGACTTTCTGCCATCTTGGCCCTGTCTCTCTCCATCCTTGATGGATTAATCAGAAAAATTTTCTGATATGTCAAAGATGTCCACAGATGGGATCCTGTATGGTAGAAACCTGAATAGAGAAAAACCACAATAGCTATTAGCTAGAGATAATATTGTAGATATTGTATTCTCTCTCTGTTATCTCCCCGGCCATTGTGTCTTATGTTGAGTCTCTTTATATCTACAAGATATCCTATAGTGCAGCGCTGGGCGAATATGCCCTAAATCAAAATTACAGTTAATTTAACATGGTCAGACTCAGTAAAGATCTTCTAATTCACAAAAACCACCAGTGACTGAATTTCTATTCAAGGAAATATGTAACAAACTCTACATTTAATTAATGATACAATATTCATAATTCTATAATATCCTTAAAAACAATGAATTATTTTGTAGCTGGAGTCAAAAACTTTTTTCCAACTCAGACTCCTACTCCAAATCACAGATTACGGACATCTTATCAACGGTCACACAGAAGCAGTAAATCCTCTAATTCACAAAAATCGCCAGTGATTGATTCCTGTAACAAACTATGTATCTAATTAAATGTATAATATCAATTAAAATAATTAATCATTTTATTTTGGCGTCAAAACCATTTTTCCCGACCTCAACTCCACCCAAAACTGTTCCGACTCCAACTCCACGGTCCTGTTAGCAGCACCAAATTAGGCTCTCATCTGCATTCGGGTTTCCGTTCGGGGAGTCCGCTTGGGGACCCCCCGAACGGAAACCTATACGCATAAAAAAGAGGTATACCTGGAAACCCCCGGAACCCATAGAATATAATGGGGTCTGTGTGGTTTCCGCATGAAACATGCAGAAACACGCGGAGAGGAAAGTGCTGCTTGCTTTGTGCGGAAACCGAGCGGAAACCAAACGGACCCCATTATAGTCTATGGGTTCCGGGGGTTTCCCAGGTAAACCTCTTTTTTATGCGTATAGGTTTCCATTCGGGGGGTCCCCATGCAGACTACATGAACAGAAACCCGAACGCAGATGTGAACCGGGCCTTAGCGACTAAACATCAAGGATATAATTTCAATTTTTGCTATATATTCTCATCGTTCCATTAAAGGGGTCATGGTTGAGATGGGAATAGGCTGCTGCTGATCCCAACCACCAGGCCAGGACTTCCAGAAACTTCCAGGCCCAGCTGTTCTACACGGTTTCCATAACTCTCACAAAAGAAAAGAGGATTTATGGAAACAGTGTAGAACAGCCGCATTCAGATATCTTCGTACTTCCCAACAACCACATGGTGACTAGACACATAAGAACAGTAGTCCCTCAAGTTACAACGTCCTCAGGATACAATATTTTCGTCATACAATGGTATTTTCTGTCCCACTGTCACTGGCCCCATCTTGACTCCAGATTCGACATACAATATTTGGCTGGAGGTTCTAACCATCACCATCATAGAAAGTGATTTACAGCAGCACTTTCTCACTTTTATTTATATTAGGTATCCAATGATTTTTCTTTAACCCTAATTTTTCTTTCACATTTTTGGTGGCATATTGGGGTCTTCCAAACCAATTACTAGTTTTTCAAGTTACAATGGATTCAACTTACAAAGACTGTCCCAGAAATAATTAATATTGCAAGTTGAGGGTCTTCTTTAGTCTCATCACGGCCATAAAAGGTGGAGATTAGGATAACCTTTTACCTGGAAGAAATCCATCCTCCTTCCTATCGACCCCAGTGGGTGCTCAATGGAGACTCCTTTAAATATTTAGGATTATTAATAAGAATCTCGAAGACTTTATTTTATTGGCCATAGAATTAGAAATGCTAATATTATACGCTGGGTCTGAGTATGGAGGCCCTGGGTTGGACTGGAAAATTGGTAAACAACTTATACTCACCTTCCCTCGTCTCTCTGGGGCCTGTGATTGGGCCTCGCCAATGTCATGACGTGTGCGTTAAAGCATCATCGACATGGCTACTGAGGCCCAATCACAGGCCTCAACACTTCCCCAGGGCCACTGACGTCATCCAGGAGGCCAGAAGAGGACAGAAAAGAAAACTGGTAGAGCTTCGGAGAGCTGAGGTAAGGTGATTATGAGACGTTTATTATTCTTCCACACCTCCGTGGGCCCTCCGGGTATTATACTCTGGGCTCTAAAGCGATCCCAAAGTACAATAACGATTAGTCGGTGGAGACTGGAAAATTCTGAATGCACTGACTCATTACGAGCCGATTTGGTCATCCCTAGAAATGAGAAATTGCTAAAAGAATCTCCAAATTACTGGGACATACAATATGGACCCCACTGTGTTGTAAAGTACAACTGAAAGAACTGTCGGCTGACAAGGGGGTCAGAATTTAGCATTAAACAAAAAACAAAGCATACAGTATATGGAGCCATCTAGGTTATGAACTTGGGAGGAATCCAATCATATAAGTAGAATATGTATCATATATCATTATCATATATATGACTAGGACACTGTGGGGTAGGTATAGACATAAATCTGCCATAAACTGCACCCAAAATCAACCGCAAAGAAAATTAGACAGATATATATATATATATATATCTGCCGCCATCTACGACAGACATATCAATGCCCAGAAAAGAAAAGCAAATAATACCAAGATAAAACTGGTTCAGAATGTGAAACTTACACTTTTTCTATGCAGCAGATATAGTTGGCGTCGGGAGGCACTTTCATATATCTGGTGTAGTTAAGAACGTCGGATAGTGTTAGGGGGCGCTCACACTCCCGTTGGTGACCGTCAGTAGTGTCCGTTGCTATTGTCCGTTACAAGATTTTAGCATCGGAGACCAGCAGAACCGTCAGAAATCCGTTAAAATTTCCATTCATTTCAATGGGTTTTTATATTGTGTCCGTTTGTGTCCGTTTACGCCCAATCCGTCAGAGGTCCGTTTTTTTTCCGTGGACAAAAAAATCCTACATGCAGGACTTTTTTGTCCGTTTGGAAAAACGGATTCTTGACGGACAGCAAGTGTCCGTTATTTTTTTAACATTGAAGTCTATGGGTAATGGACTTATAACGGACAGTAACTGAGAGCCATCAGTTATTGTCCGTTATTTTACGTCCGATTTTTTTTCGGCGCATGCTCAGAAGGCAGAAAAAAAAAAATGGACAGTGTTAAAAAACGGACACTAACTGATGCTAATGTGTCAAAACGGACACATTAACATCAGTTAGTGTCCGTTAATGTCCGTTATAATAGGTGTCCATTTTTTTTTGTTAACGGACACCTTCATAACGGAAGCCAACGGCAGTGTGAACCCTGCCTTACATGACAGTTTTATATGACCCTTCAGTCCAGTAAATACAGGTGGCATACGGGCCATGGACTGAATACGCCCGTGTGAAACAGGCCTTAAGAGGACTTGTAGTCAGTTTCCAGGACAGAAATCCTCTCAGTCCGCACTAGGCCATAAAGGTCATATTATTTAGTAAAATTATTAAAAACAATAGTATATATGGATATACTACAATCGTGCCGACCCAAAGGTATAACCGCATAGCGCGCATGCAGAAAATCTCCCTCACACGGCTACACAAATAGAAAACTTCTGGCTCTTGTAATGCGGCAATGAAAAAATTACAAAAGGGGCTCAATCATAAAGGATGGTGGGTGAACCCTCCAGTAATGAAGGGGTTAATGCTACATGCGGCCCAATAATCCTGACAGACAGTGACGGTGACTATACAGGGATATATATATATATATATATATATACACACACATACCTCCTCCTGTACTGCTGTATACTACATATCTGCTCGCTCTGGGGCTACAGGACCTGTGATGAAGTCAAAGTCATGTGATCAGTCACATGTAGGAGGAGTCAAGCGATCACTTGATCAAGTGTTACAGGGTTACCTGCTCAGTGTATACAGGACTCTGCTGTGCTGGTTGGGGTCGGTGCTGGATGAGCTGAAGTGTATGTGTCAGGATCAGGATGTAGTTACAGGGTGGATGTAGCAGAGCCGTGTGTGTATGATGTGTATGGAGCAGAGCTGTGTGTGTATGATGTGTATGGAGCAGAGCTGTGTGTGTATGATGTGTATGGAGCAGAGCTGTGTGTGTATGATGTGTATGGAGCAGAGCTGTGTGTGTATGACGTGTATGGAGCAGAGCTGTGTGTGTATGACGTATGTCGCAGAGCTGTGTGTGTATGACGTGTATGGAGCAGAGCCGTGTGTGTATGACGTGTATGGAGCAGAGCCGTGTGTGTATGACGTGTATGGAGCAGAGCCGTGTGTGTATGACGTGTATGGAGCAGAGCCGTGTGTGTATGACGTGTATGGAGCAGAGCCGTGTGTGTATGACGTGTATGGAGCAGAGCCGTGTGTGTATGACGTGTATGGAGCAGAGCCGTGTGTGTATGACGTGTATGGAGCAGAGCCGTGTGTGTATGACGTGTATGTAGCAGAGCCGTGTGTGTATGACGTGTATGTAGCAGAGCCGTGTGTGTATGACGTGTATGGAGCAGAGCTGTGTGTGTATGACGTGTATGGAGCAGAGCTGTGTGTGTATGACGTGTATGGAGCAGAGCTGTGTGTGTATGACGTGTATGGAGCAGAGCTGTGTGTGTATGACGTGTATGGAGCAGAGCTGTGTGTGTATGACGTGTATGGAGCAGAGCTGTGTGTATGACGTGTATGTAGCAGAGCTGTGTGTGTATGACGTGTATGGAGCAGAGCCGTGTGTGTATGTCGTGTATGTAGCAGAGCCGTGTGTGTATGATGTGTATGTAGTAGAGCCGTGTGTGTATGATGTGTATGGAGCAGAGCTGTGTGTGTATGTGTGATAATGTACATGTATTTATACAGTTGTGTGCTTGTAATAGGTGTACAGCAGAGCACAGTATCTAACATACTTATGTCAGGGCTGTGTGTTTATAATGTGCATGTTTGTGTGTAATGTACATGTAGTAGAGCTGTATGTTAACTGCTTAGTAATCCATAGGTGTTACAGTGCCTTGCGAAAGTATTCGGCAAAAAAATAAAAAACTGAAAAGTGGGGCGTGCCAAATTATTCGTCCCCCTTAAGTTAATACTTTGTAGCGCCCCCTTTTGCTGTGATTACAGCTACAAGTCACTTGGGGTATGTCTCTATCAGTTTTGCACATGGAGAGACTGAAATTTTTGCCCATTCTTCCTTGGAAAACAGCTGGAGCTCAGTGAGGTTGGATGGAGAGCGTTTGTGAACAGCAGTTTTCAGCTCTTTCCACAGATTCTCAATTGGATTCAGGTCTGGACTTTGACTTGGCCATTCTAACACCTGGATACGTTTATTTGTGAACCATTCCATTGTAGATTTGGCTTTATGTTTGGGATCATTGTCTTGTTGGAAGATAAATCTCCGTCCCAGTCTCAGGTCTTTTGCAGACTCCAACAGGTTTTCTTCCAGAATGGTCCTGTATTTGGCTCCATCCATCTTCCCATCAATTTTAACCATCTTCCCTGTCCCTGCTGAAGAAAAGCAGGCCCAAACCATGATGCTGCCACCACCATGTGTGACAGTGGGGATGGTGTGTTCAGGGTGATGAGCTGTGTTGCTTTTACGCCAAACATATCGTTTTGCATTGTGGCCAAAAAGTTTGATTTTGGTTTCATCTGACCAGAGCACCTTCTTCCACATGTTTGGTGTCTCCCAGGTGACTTTTTATGGATATCTTTGAGAAATGGCTTTCTTCTTGCCACTCTTCCATAAAGGCCAGATTTGTGCAGTGTACGACTGATTGTTGTCCTATGGACAGACTCTCCCACCTCAGCTGTAGATCTCTGCAGTTTATCCAGAGTGATCATGGGCCCCTTGGCTGCATCTCTGATCAGTCTTCTCCTTGTTTGAGATGAAAGTTTAGAGGGACGGCCGGGTCTTGGTAGATTTGCAGTGGTCTGATACTCCTTCCATTTCAATATGATCGCTTGCACAGTGCTCCTTGGGATGTTTAAAGTTTGGGAAATGTTTTTGTATCCGAATCCGGCTTTAAACTTCTCCACAACAGTATCACGGACCTGCCTGGTGTGTTCCTTGGTCTTCATGATGCTCTCTGCGCTTTAAACAGAACCCTGAGACTATCACAGAGCAGGTGCATTTATACGGAGACTTGATTACACACAGGTGGATTATATTTATCATCATCAGTCATTTAGGACAACATTGGATCATTCAGAGATCCTCACTGAACTTCTGGAGTGAGTTTGCTGCACTGAAAGTAAAGGGGCCGAATAATATTACACGCCCCACTTTACAGTTTTTTATTTTTTACAAAAGTTTAAAATAACCAATAAATTTCGTTCCACTTCACGATTGTGTCCCACTTGTTGTTGATTCTTCACCAAAAAATTAAAATTTTATATCTTTATGTTTGAAGCCTGAAATGTGGCAAAAGGTTGAAAAGTTCAAGGGGGCCGAATACTTTCGCAAGGCACTGTATGTATATGTAGCAGAGCTGTGTGTGTAACTCTATCACTTACATAATAATAATAATTTTTTTTATATAGCGCCAACATATTTCTACACGAGTATGGTGTATCTGTATTTTTTTTAATTCAGTTTTTGCTGCACGAGATTCATTCTCATTCATTCAGTATTTGGCCTGTTTTATTCTTGGCCAAACTGTAAAAAACCCGGTGCTATTATACACAGATCACTAGTATCACAGGAGCAGCTTTATATTTATTTTTTTATTCAGTTTTTGCACCAGAAAAAGTAGTTCCAGTAAAACAAGATAATTGATTTGAGTTTGTACTGAAGAAAAACTAGAGTTCAAATCGCTTCTCTCTCTAAAATGTGTCCTGTTCTTGTCCTCACCAATCCCAGTGTATAAACCCATTGCAGTTATACACTAGGACTACTGGAGTAATTCTTTATTTTACTTATTCAGTTTTTGCTGCAGAAAAAATAGTTCTAGTAAAAAGAAAAAATATTTAGCCTTTTTTATTTAAAAAAAAAAAAAAAATTTGACCACGCAGTGTGTTTTTAAGCAGGCTGTTACCTCCAGTTACCATCCGTCCACCTATAGCCATATCTGATACTGTCACTGTCACTATTAGTAAGTCACTGCTAGTTAAGCCTCTTGCAGACGACCATGTGCACGGTCAGTGTGATAACTGGGTTTTTCCCGGATAGCACACTGACCCGTTCATTTCTATGGGCCCGTACACATGACCGTGAATGACACGGTCACAGTCCGGGCCGCAAAATATGGAACAGGTCCTATTCCTGTCCGATTTTGTGGCCCTGCTTCCGTGGCTCCTATTCATTTAAAGAAAGGGGCCGTAGCACACAAGTGACATCCGCATGTGCCGCCCATGCCTTTAATTCATGGCTGTCAAACAGGCCAAGAGATGAAGTGCAAGGCACCAGGAATTGGGGATGGAGTAATTCTGGAAAAGGCCAAAGGTCAGGATGGGCAAAATTTCGAGTGACGTCAAGAAGAGACACACACTCAGGGCAGGCAAAATAGTTATGATGGTCGTAAACAAGTAGAGGTGTCAGGCAGGGAGAAAATCTGAAAACAAGCTGGAGGGTCAATATTCAGGTCAGGTCATCAAAAGAAAACACCATAGGACAGAAAACTATTAATCTAGGAACCTCAAGAAGGGAGTAGAGGGCAATGCAGAAACACAATGGGAAGGTCTGCTTGGAATTGGCTGGGAGCAGAGTACTGGTGCACACTCTGAGCCTATAGGGTCGGCCATATAAAATCAGCCTAGGAAGAAGAAGGCGGCAGTGGAAAGGAGCCCATCGTGCACAGGAAGTAGAAGCAGGGTGCTGGCGGGTAGCCGCCTCCTTTGTTAAAGTACCCACCGTTTATGGAAGAAGCATCCACTTCCAGAATGAATTGTACATCCGTATCGGGATAGTGCAGAATGGTAGCCGAGGCAAAATCCTTTTTGAATTCTAAAAAGCCAAAAAAGTGTTTTCAGCTTCCAGAGTCCAATTCTTTGCATTGCTCTCCTTTTTGGTCAGAGTTGTAATTGAGGCAACAAGGACCAGGCATATATTGCCTGCAAAAATCAGCAAAACTGATTAAGGCCAGTTCAGGATCACTGAACGTTCCTTGGGGTCCATCTGTAGCCCCTGATCAGACACAATGTAACCCAAAAAAGGCAGAATAGATTTTTGGAACACACATTTTCTGTACTGTAGTTTAGCATATACATTTTTCGCTAGTAGTTGAGGCAGGACGTGGCAATTGTACTTCCAATGGATAGGTCAGGCAAATATATTATGTCATTCAGGTACTGCACACCACAACGCAGACATAGAACAGATACTGAATGATATTGTTAAAACCCTGGAAGACTGCAGAAGCATTACAGAAACTTAAAGGGGTATTCCCACGAACATAACCATTTTTAAATTTGTAGATAATTAAAAGTTAAACATTTTTCAAATATAAGTAATTAAAGATTTTGCAGAGTTTTAAAGATTTTTCTCTAAATATCTTGTGGTCACAAGTTGTTGACTTGATCGGTTGCCAGTGGATACGACCATGAATGCAGGACATTTCTAAGGTCAGAAAATCAACTAAGATTTCCTTATTGTGCCCGGGATATCTTCTATTACATGTAGATGCCTGATAACCCATCCACAATAAAAAAAAAAAATAAATCATTGCTGGGTTCCTGACAAGTCCCAGACCATAGAAAGTTTTTGCATTTGTGGTTGTATCCACTGGCAACTGATATAAAACATAGGTTCCTAGGAGCCCTGACAGTATTCTACACTATGTTTTATAGATAGGTTCCTAGGAGCCCTGACAGTGTTCTACACTATGTTTTATAGATAGGTTCCTAGGAGCCCTAAGAGTATTCTACACTATGTTTTATAGATAGGTTCCTAGGAGCCCTAAGAGTATTCTACACTATGTTTTATAGATAGGTTCCTAGGAGCCCTAAGAGTGTTCTACACTATGTTTTATAGATAGGTTTCTAGGAGCCCTAAGAGTGTTCTACACTATGTTTTATAGATAGGTTCGTAGGAGCCCTGACAGTATTCTACACTATGTTTTATAGATAGGTTCCTAGGAGCCCTAAGAGTATTCTACACTATGTTTTATAGATAAGTTCCTAGGAGCCCTGACAGTATTCTTCACTATCTATAAAACATAGTGTGTAATACTCTTAGAACCCCTAGGAACCTATCTATTCAATTTCTAGCTCTCTAAGCCAAACACAGCTGAAGTTATGTTAAAGTGAAAAGTGTGATTATTATACTCGAGTTTCTTCAGACCACAAAGTATAATAGGGGAAGGCCCAGGGGAGGTGTAAAAAAATAAAAACAATATTCATACTCCCGTTCTGTTACCTCTTTGGGCCTCCTCGTGGCGTCCGGCACTCTCCTGGTGACGTCTGGCACTCTTCTGTATTTTATTGGTTATCCTCTAGCTTGAACTCTGTACATTGCTTGTAACTGGAGTAGGGTTGGACATGCTCATGTATACACTATTCAGGGAAGCTGAGGCGAGGGGGTTCTCGTCAAGCAGTTATAGCTCAGGCATTTTATAACATAGAACAGTGATTATGGTGTCATATGAAAGAGGAGATTCTTGAGTCAAGTCCTCGTAAATGGACATTATTATTTTTTTATCATTTTTTTTTATTGAACACATTTTTTTAATAGTTACAAGAGAAAGTAGAAAATATTTCCAGTAACGCTATATAAGAATACATGTAGATGTAAAGAATTACAGTTACCAGAAAAAAAAAAGAGAGTACTAGAAAACAGAACAAACTAGAATAACATGATAAATTACTTTTAACATTCTACAATATTTCCTTATGTTGAATTTGCCTAGCTTATACCACGATACCCGATTGAAAATAGGACAACAGTAAGGTATCTGCCTTTATCTCAGAATTGGATTATCCACAGACTGTGTTAGAAATACTTCAATGTCCTATCTAAATTTTGCTATTACTACAGATTAGTTTCTCCTTTTCCAAAAATATCATATGAAGCAGGATTTCAATAACACACTTTGTACAGCACATATAGAACTGCTCATCTAGGTCTATAAATGACTACATAGAATAATTCTATATGCGGTCAGGTTATACCACAAGTAGGCTGACTAATATACTCAGGTATCAAAATAGAGACCGTTAGACAGAGCTGCCATGAGATACTTATGGGCCCCAAACAGTGAGACTGGTCAGAACTCCAGGGGAGTGGTGGGAAAAAAAGTAAAACTTATGCTCTTATCATTCAATAAATCAGGTTTAGGGAAAAAAATGGCTACTTCTCTGTGAAAGTTTTTGAAGTTCAAGATGATGTTATTTATGGGTAAAACATTTCCTACATTCAGAATGTGAACATGGCTTTGCCCTTGTGAGAGAGTTTTTCATGAGTAAAGGGCCTTTAATGAAGACATATTGTCTTCCCGTATGACTGCCCATCAACAATATAGGGGTAGTTTCGCACACACACAGTGATTTTTGGAAAAATGGCAGAGTATATTAGGCATTTTCCCATTCAGGCTCTTGAGCCAATGCAAGAAGAGGATTCCAAAGGAATGGGAAATCCTTCTTGCTGCATCCACATTGGACTTTGTCTCAGAAAACTGCATCAAAAACTACAGTGTTTTTTTTTTTTTTTTTACAAAAGTTGTGTGTGAAACAACCCTTAGGAAGTCAATCAGCACTAAAGGTTTATTACATAAAACATTTCCCAAGTTCTAGACATAAAATGGCTTCTGCGATGTCTAACAAGATCCGATTTAATGCTGTAATGTTACTCATAATGTTTCCCCCCTCTGTGAGTTCTCTCATGTTTAACAAGATGAGGTTTCTGGATAAAACTTTTCCCACATTGTGAACATGAAAATGGTTTCTCCCCAGTGTGAATTCTCTGATGTCTAATGTGAGATGATTTATCACTAAAACACTTCCCACATTCTGAACATAAATATGGCTTCTCTCCTGTGTGAATTCTCTTATGTTTAACCAGATGTGATCTGTGGTTAAAACATTTCCCACATTGTGGACAGGAAAATGGCTTCTCTCCTGTGTGAATTCTCTGATGTAGAATAAGGTTTGATTTTTGCTTAAAACATTTCCCACATTCTGAACACAAGAATCTTTTCTCCACAGTGCGAATTCCCTGATGATCTGATTTTTGCTTAAAACATTTCCCATATTCTAAACTTGAAACTGTCTCCCCTGTGTGGATACTTTGATGTTTAAGAAGATGCGATTTATGATTAAAACATTTTCCACATTCTGAACATGAAAATGGCTTCTCCCCTGTGTGAATACTTTGATGTTTTACAAGATTTGATTTCTGCGTAAAACATTTCCCACATTCTGGACATGAAAATGGCTTCTCTCCTGTGTGAATTCTCTGATGTGTAATGAGAGTTGATTTATTACTACAACTTTTCCCACATTCTGAACATGAAAATGGATTCTCCACTATGTGACTTTTCTGATGTTCAAGAAGACTTGATTTACTACTAAAACATTTCCCACATTCAGAACATTCACATAGCATCTCCTCTGTATGAGCTCTTTGATGTAGAAGTCTCTTTCTGCGGCTTTTATTCTGCTTCTCAGTCTGTGATGGACCAGAAGATAGGACCTGTATATCAAAATCAGATGATAGATCTTTGCTGTGAAGGTCTGAGGGTATATCTGGAATAATGACATGTTCTTCATATGTATCTTGTGTGATACCACCATCGTCTACTTTATAACTTGAAGATATGAGCTGTCCCTCTGAGCTCCCAATGCAGTCATCTGCCAAGAAGAATACTGATCTTATTATTCTCGAATAATATAAACTAAAATTATATTTAAATACATTTATCTAAATATCTATCTAAATATGTCCATACAAATTACAAGGCACGCAGCAAAATTCAATGATAAATTAAGTCAGTAGTGACAAAACAGATGACAATCTAATAGACCTCAGAGCAGCAGATCATTTTTAAAATTGTTGCCGGGCAGCTGATGAGAAATTTTCACTAATAACCACTACTAGGGGTACAGGGAAAAGCCTGGCATCAGGTAATACCAGGCCATCTGAAGTAACAGCTGGTTATTAAAATTCCAGCCTGAAGCTACCCTAAGTCTAGGAAGTTCCAAAAGCCAAAGGCTCCAATTTATTCCTATTTACTATTATGGGAGTTAGGTGAACCATGTAGCTCAGGAAGCTATACTGATTTGAGTAGGTCTAGTCTTGGTGACGGCTTGATTTGAACTGGCAACAGGAGTAGAAGAGAGGTGGAATGAGGATTGGGGGTCAGTACTGTCACACACATATCTGGATATGTCCTGTCGATAGGTAATGCAGCAGAGGACAAACCTGTACAAAGAAGCTAATGGCACAGAACTTTCTCCTCTTTTAGAAAAACAAACAAATGGAAAAAAAAGCTTCAGTATTTTTTTTTTTTTAACATGAAAGTCAATGATGAAGGATGCAGATATAAAATATATGCGGACAGTGCACAGTCTTACTTTTTCAGTCCATTGTTCTGATCCCATGATGGATCAGAACAATGGATTAAATAACAGAATTGTAAAACTAGCTTAACTTAATAAATCCATTTGAAGAACAAAAATTAAACAATACAAGAACATAGAATAATATAATATTAACAGGCCCCTATTTAGTAGTTACTATTCACCTGGATGATTACCTGTATGAATGTCCTCCTTACACTCTTCATCACCACTCACATATGTCTCTGGAACAATAATAATGTTCAGATCTTCACCGAGATTCAAAATCTGAAAAACAAATATTGTAAAAGTCACGTGGGATGTTTTATAGGAGAAGAAAAGATCATTCATTATCATGACCACAAGAAATGACAGCAGGAGTTATCTGAGCAAATAGCTGCAGGTCTCCTGGATAAATCCACCATGTTGGCTCCTTATTCCAACCAGCAGCCTCCATAGCCAGAAAACTGTGAGAAGATCCAGACAACATGTCATGTCTATGGTCAGCTTTATCCTGCCATCTCCACCTTTCTCATTACACAAGTAGGAAACATCTAATACTGTGGGATAAAACCAGACTGACCCCGAGACCTTCACAGCCCTTCTACAGGGCAGAGGGAAGATTTCATGTCACTTTATCTCCATCTACCTGATCATCCTGGGGAAAGACATTTTCTTCCTTACAATCCTGTAGTAGAAGAGGACTGGGACATCTCTCCGCTGATGTTCTCTTACTGGATGGAACTGGAGGAAACACATACAGGGACTGAATTCATTCTTTCCATACAGATAATGAGAGGCCGTGTGTATTTAGTCATGTCTATTACCTGCTGAAATGAGGGGCCCGTGATCCTCCATAATGATGTCCTTGTACAGTTCTTTGTGTCCTTCTAAATACTTCCACTCCTCCATGGAGAAACAAACTGTGACATCCTGACACCTTATAGGAACCTGACAACACAATGATACAGTCATCACCAGATCCCTTCATAGCTCCTGTATAATGTCCCAGCATTCCCAGCAGTGTCACCTCTCCAGTCAGAAGTTCAATGATCTTGTTGGTGAGTTCTAGGATCTTCTGTCCATTGATCTCCTCATGTATCAGGGAGTGAGGTGGAGGCCCCGGGACTGGGCTCAGGGTTCTCCCCCATCCTTCAGATACAGGAGCCTGACAGCGCCCACTAGAGGTCTTCTTCACTACTGTGTAATCCTGTTTATGGAGAGACACATTAATAAATATCACTACATACATGTCCAGAGTCCCTCACCTCTCCAGTCATATCATGTTATTACTATAGATAAGAATGATGTAATGTGACATCATCAGAATCTCTCACCTCTCCAGTCATATCATCTGTTATTACTATAGATAAGAATGATGTAATGTGACATCATCGGAATCTCTCACCTCTCCAGTCATATCATCTGTTATTACTATAGATAAGAATGATGTAATGTGACATCATCAGAATCTCTCACCTCTCCAGTCATATCATCTGTTATTACTATAGATAAGAATGATGTAATGTGACATCATCAGAATCTCTCACCTCTCCAGTCATATCATCTGTTATTACTATAGATAAGAATGATGTAATGTGACATCATCAGAATCTCTCACCTCTCCAGTCATATCATCTGTTATTACTATAGATAAGAATGATGTAATGTGACATCATCAGAATCTCTCACCTCTCCAGTAAGCTGGTACAGTATCTCTAGGGTGAGATTTAATATACTGTCTGCCATCTTGCCCCTGTTCCTATCCATTCTTGACAGGTCAATCAAAAGATTATCTTATGTATCCAAGATGTCCACAGAGAGGATCCTGTACTGTAGTTACCTGAATGAAAATATAACAAAAACAAAACATAATAGCTATAAGATAAAACCCTGTGAGGATATAATATAGAGTAGATCTTGTATATTCTCTTTCTTTATGATAGTTCCACCATTTCATCCACTAGTTTTCTTTTATTCATACAATACATATAGAAGACGGCAGGTGTAATACAGCTCTGATATCTCCCTGGCATTTGTGTCTTATTTTACGTCTCTTTATATCTACAAGATTTTATAGTGTGTCTTTACTTGAGGTATACATAACATTATCTTACCCTCAGTATTAACAAGCAGTAAACCAGGTAATGCTAGGACTACACTAGCGTTCGGGTTTCTGTCTTTTGGGTCCACTTGGGGACCCTAAAGACAGAAACCCTATCTGCTTAAAAAGCAGTTACAAGACTATAATGTGGTCCACTGGAAAGGAGAACTTTTCTCCCCCCTGATTTTAAGTGAAATGGGGGACGGAGTCTCGTATGGAGACTCAAACGCTAATGTGAACCTAGCTTTAGATATGTCTATTGCACTACATGAGCTGAGGACCATGCAGTCAATGCCCCTTAATACAGGATCTGGCCCAGACAAAACTATTTGAGGTGTATAGAGAACATCAGGATATACTTTTGTCTCATTTGTTATAGCTTTTTAACCTTAGCCTTGCCATTGGCAATACACACGTGGACAAAATTGTTGGTCCCCTCCCTCGTTTAATGAAAGAAAAACCCACAATGGTCACAGAAATAACTTGAATCTGACAAAAGTAATAATGTATAAAAACATGTTGACAAGCCACAAAGCTTCTGGGAGAATGTCCTATGGACAGATGAGACAAAAATCAAAATTTTTGGCAAGGCACATCAGCTCTATGTTCACAGGTGGAAAAATGAAGCCTATCTTGAAAAGAACACTGTCCCTACTGTGACACATGGAGGAGGCTCTGTTATGTTCTGGGGAGTTATTGGTGCTGACTGCGACACTCTGCATCACACGGCTCAATGAGCAGGTGGTCTGCAGCATCATCAGGATCCACAGAGAAAGGAGAGGAAAAAAGTGTCATCTCCTTCTCGATGGCAGCAAAATCTCGAAAGCGCTGTTAAAAATCCTCAGCCATAGATGAAATGTCTGCTCATTTGCACATTGATATCGTTCTGTGGAAAACTGTTCAGTATTTCCTGCAGCGATGGGAAATGTGTGGTATTGGGCTGCGTTTGTGACAGGTGTCTTTGGAAAAGAAGAAGCTCGGTCCCAGAGGCTTTGATGTGTGAATATAGTTGGCTTACCACTGCATTTTACCCCTGAAAGCGCGAGTTCAGCGCGTTCAGATGTCGCGTTATGTCAACTAAAAATCATAAATCAGCCAGACATACAGGATTAGATAGTTCTAGCATTGGTTGTCTTGTTTTTTATTTTTTACAAGAATTGTCCGATTTCCTCCCTAAGAAAGTAGAAGCGCTACAGTGCAGACCTCCGACTGAGCCATCTTATGTCGTCGTGATACACAACATCTCCGCATTCAGCCTGCATGTCCATTAGAAACTATTGAAACTGGCGAGGCACGGGGCTTTAGAGCGAATATAATTAATAGCCTTCATCACATCATGATATTTCGGATGTTTGGCACAGAGAACTTGGTGAATAGAACATGGAACTTGGAGTAGAACTTGGAACATTCCTGTACATGTTGTATTTGTATTTGCTTATCTTTGCTGCTGTAACACACTGAATTTCCCCATTGTGGGACTATTAAAGGACTATTATTATTATTATTATTAATAATACAGTGGAGTTTTATAGCTTTGCCTCCTTCTTTGCTGACTTTGTTACAGACGAGGGCTGATAATCCACTTTGCTCACCAGCCATGGCAACTGCGCCATCCATAATAATGCCAGCGACTTTACTCCACGGTCGTTTCATGTCATCTACGGCGGAACAAATACATTTCTTCCCCCAGGCTCTGGAGGTCAAGTAGCTCTTCACTCACATTCATTTCATTGCCCACTCCTCTCCAAAAAAAATCAGTAACTGCCTCATCGCAGGCTAACGAAAAAAAAGGCAAACTCCACTACGTTTGCTTGTAGCTGTCTCCTAACATCAGATGAAACGTCTTCAATTCTCCTTGCCACAGTGTTACGTGCCAGGCAAACATTGACAAACTCTTACTTCTTCTCAGTACATATTTTCTCCATCCTTTTCATCAGTCTTTAATAAATTCATCCTCAGTAAAGGGTTGGCAGTGCTTCGTAATAAGCGTTGCCACCTTGTAGCTCGTCTTTGTGGCGTTTTCATTTGACTCACTGGCTCTGGTGAAAAAGCGCCGCTGTGCCGTTAAATCAGCTTCACGTTGCTTAAATTTTTTGCCGCGTTAGTTCCCAGTTACCAAGTTTTGTCTGATTGTCCCTTTTGAAATTATGCAGACACAGTTGTTTCATATTTTAGTTAAAAAAAAAAAAAAAATACTACACTTTTCACTTGTCCTGAAAGCGGCGGCCCTCGCTGTCAGTTTTCTTTTTTTTTTAGTTACAGTCGCCATTTTTAAAACAGGCTGGAAAGGATCACACAAGGGTCATGTGGCGAGAACGCAGAGCCAGGATGGAACAGATATAAAGATATAAAAATTTTTTGGGTTTGGAATTTTTTTTATTTCTTTCCTCTTCCCCTTGTAATTAGTAGAAATAGAGTTCTACCACGGAGTGTGCAAAACCACAAAACAGTATTGCCAGGAGGGTAGCACTTGAGGTGATGATAGCCAGTTAAAGGCAGATGACAAGAGTTGGAGGTCTTACTGACCAAGTCACAGCCAGAAAAGTGAACAGCTACCTAGTTAAATGTGGTATTTCACTATGGGCTGTCCTTCCAGGAAGGTTCACCTGAGGGACTGTCACTACTTTAACCCTTTCCCTGCCGCCCACGTATTTATACGTCCTCCCAGGGTGGCACTTTTCTAGCTGTGGATGTTTATAATACACCCTTACTACTAATGTCCATATCTCAGGATTGGTTAGGGCTATAAAGATGATATTAGTTACATTTTAAAGAAGAGAATCTCATCTTTAAAATGATGTTATGGTAACACTTATAGATCCGGAGCAATTCACTGTTAAAAAAGCTATTTGGTATTGAGACCCCAATGCAGATCTCAGTTCCCAACAGCAGATCGCTCTGAATCTGTAAGGGCTATCATGATGTTCTTGGCATCGTTTTAAAGATATGAGATTCTTATCTTTAAAATGAATCCAAGAGCCTCTTCATAGCCCCAACGAATCCTGAGATATGGGGCTCTAAAATGTCCTCTTTCTCTCCTGCCTCAGGCAGCATGTAGGAGGAAGGAGGGGGTAGAGAGAAGCTGCAGAGACGATGATAAATCATCATCATCTGTACATCACCTGTATGTGAACCCAAGGGGGGGGGATAGCAGGGACTTCTGTCCATGTTATCCCCTCTCCTATCAATCATAGAGCATACTATACCTTTGCTCTCTGATTGTCACATAGAGGGATAATGTAATACCCCTCTGAGCCTAATCCCAGGTGTATTCTTATGTAATACCCCTTATGTAATACCCCTCTGAATATAACCAGGAAGTTTACTGGTGCTGTGACCCAGACATTTACCATCGTCCTGATCGCAGCGCCAAAAGAGTTGCACCAAACACTTGCACAACACATACACAAAGTCATAAATAAAGTTTCATTTTACCCAATCCCTGTCCTGTCCATACCTGATCTTTATAGAGTAAAATACGCCGACCACCTCTCTAGTGATATCCGTTACATGCTAAAATAATAGCAATAATGATTATTACTAGAGATGAATGTATAAATTGCTACAATTTTTTATAGGGGGATAGAAGATTATATTTTTATGTAAACTCCTATTTAATTTGCAAGCACAAAATTGGTTGCCACATTTCTGTGATTTTGGCGTTTCTTTAACACCTGCACCTGTAAATATATATATATATATATATATATATATATATATATATGTGTGTGTGTGTGTGTGTGGTATGTATGAATTCCTCACATATTGAAGTTTTTTGGAAAGTACATTTTGTTTGCAGAAAGGGACTGCTTGAGTCTACACTTTAGTGGCAAATTTGAAAGTTTGTGCAATTTTTGCTTGTAATCTCTGTTTGCTGCAAAGTTGCATGAAGGTGGTTGTATATACGAAATATTAAGTTGTGTTTTTATATACGGTATGCTGTGCAATCTCAAAAAAGTTAGATTTTGATATCACAGTCACAGTTTGCTAGGTGCAGTATAGATTTTTAACATATTAGTGAATAACAGCAAAATCTTGCTTGTCTTCCTTATTAGTGTTTTTGAGAGTCCGAGCTCTTGTTCTAGCTGATGTTTGTGGTATACTGTATATAAATTGTGTACACCTTGATCTATTATTTTATATGTGTTTTGTGTGTGAATGTAAGATTGAATGGGGGTTTTAGTGCATTTTTTTCAAAAAATTATTTGTGTTTGTCACAAAGTTACATGAAGGTGGAGGTGGCTATTGATAACCCATTGAGACCATGTAATCTTCAGGTTGTCTACTTTCAAGAAATATATAGGGTTTAGGGGTTCACTTGCTTTCCACGGTGTGTAATCCCTACATTTTTTAGGATGATACTTTTTTACTATTTCCAGCTTCAAAGCAAATTTTTGTTCTTTCCAGTTCTGGTGATTTTCTGAAGACATGTGCATGCAGGTTTAGGCCTTAGTGATATGAATGAACTCTGCACATGTTGATCTCTTATCTTATTTTTAGGAGGTTTGGTGCATATAACTTTTTGTTTGGTTTCCACTTTTAGCAAATAATATACATTTATTTGCATTTTTTTTTTATAAAACATTCGCTTTAAATCAAAATTGCATGAAGGTGCTTGTTCATATACAGTACCAAGTGGCATTCTGACAATGCTGCAGGTGTCTACTTTAATAAAATATATAGGTATGGGGGGTTAGTATGATTTTTTTAATGTTGTAATTTAGGGTAGGTTAGGTTTTATTTGTCCATCTCAAAACTGTGAAAATTGCTCTGGCTACCGGAGGTGCAAAATTTCCGGAGACCCCCTGGCAGTGAAAGGGTTAATGGTGCTGTGGAGTGATTAACTAAGATGGAGACCGAAGGGCAAGTAGGTCAGCGGTGCTGGGGCAGAGCTGCAGTAGAACAGTCGGAGCACAGGAGAGTATGGAGGGCAGCAAAATGGTGGATCCGACCTGCCGAGAAGACAACCAACCAGCCAGGGTCAGTATTACCAGACCGGAAGTTGCAGCAGACCCTCCGGTGCTGGCCAGGAAGGGAAGCGCCATATGGAGCAGAGGCTAGGCGAGTTATTACTAGAACACAATGGTGTCAGGAGAATGTCTGGAGATGTTCAACTAATGATGGTATATGAGAAAGTGGGTGGACCTTACTGCATATTATTTGTGATAGAGGCCAGGGGTCATTGGAAACCGGAACACGGACTGCAATTGGACCACGAGCCAGACTTTGGAAATGCCTCATATAGGTGGACCAAAATAAAAAGGTCATTATATTATGGGGGCCAATATACCGTGGGCTCACAATAAGGGGGGCCATTACACCGTGGGCTCACAATAAGGGGGGCCATTACACCGTGGGCTCACAATAAGGGGGGCCATTACACCGTGGGCTCACAATAAGGGGGGCCATTACACCGTGGGCTCACAATAAGGGGGGCCATTACACCGTGGGCTCACAATAAGGGGGGCCATTACACCGTGGGCTCACAATAAGGGGGGCCATTACACCGTGGGCTCACAATAAGGGGGGCCATTACACCGTGGGCTCACAATAAGGGGGGCCATTACACCGTGGGCTCACAATAAGGGGGGCCATTACACCGTGGGCTCACAATAAGGGGGGCCATTACACCGTGGGCTCACAATATGGGGGCCATTACACCGTGGGCTCACAGTATGGGGGCCATTACACCGTGGGCTCACAGTATGGGGGCCATTACACCGTGGGCTCACAGTATGGGGGCCATTACACCGTGGGCTCACAATATGGGGGCCATTACACCGTGGGCTCACAATAAGGGGGCCATTACACCGTGGGCTCACAATAAGGGGGTGTGCTACCATGTGAGGACTACTAAAGGGGAATTATATTGTGTGGAAGCAAAAAGGAACATTGTTGGGAACGGGCAGGGTCAAATCGGCCATGGGCTTACAATACCTTTGTTTTATCCGATTTCACTTTTGATCCTATAAATGTTGGAAGTTATGATCACCCCTTTTTCACATCTGCGTAAAAATAAGGTCACATGACTACACAAATGCACTTTTCACAGGATTTTCTAAAAACAATCGATGAAAATGCACATCACACAGATAACATGATTTTCATGGCCCCAATGTTGTATATAAGAATTGTTATTGAATAAAACAACATAGACAAGTATGGAAATACCGCACTCACACCGACCCGAAGTTACACCGCACACAGAACAACATTAAAGGCAAAATAAACAAACATAAAAACCCCAAAAATCACACAAAACATCACAGACAATGCCCCTCAAACACACAAGTAAAAAATTTCCATACAGTGATACAAAATCTTCAAAATAGGGTCAATAATAAAAGATGGAGGGGTAACAAAGGGGTTAATGATATTTGGGGCCCAGTGACTCTGACAGACGGTGACTACACATACCTGCACAGCTGTACAATGTATGGGGGATGCTGAATCCTACTGCACAAAGGACCTTTGGTGATGTCATGACCATGTGATCAGTCACATGTGTGGGAGGAGTCAGGCTGTACTGCTGGAGGAGCTAAAGGACCTGTAATGATGTCACAGTGTGATCAGACCTGTGTATGGGAGGAGTCAAGTGATCACATGATGAGGTGTTACCAGGTTACGTGCTCAGTGTATACAGGACTCTGCTGTGCTGGTTGTGGTCGGTGCTGGATGAGCTGAAGTGTACGTGTCAGGGTCAGGATGTAGTTACAGTGTGGATGTAGCAGAGCCGTGTGTGTATGATGTGTATGGAGCAGAGCTGTGTGTGTATGATGTGTACGGAGCAGAGCCGTGTGTGCGATGTGTACAGAGCAGAGCTGTGTGTGTGCGACGTCTACGGAGCAGAGCTGTGTGTGTATGATGTGTATGGAGCAGGGCTGTGTGTGTATGACGTGTATGGAGCAGAGTCGTGTGTGTGTGACGTGTACGGAGCAGAGCCGTGTGTGTGTGACGTGTATGAAGCAGAGCTGTGTGTGTCCTGTATGGAGCAGAGTCGTGTGTGTGCGACGTGTACGGAGCAGAGCCGTGTGTGTGTGACGTTTACGGAGCAGAGTCGTGTGTGTGACGTGTACGGAGCAGAGCCATGTGTGTGTGACGTGTATGAAGCAGAGCTGTGTGTGTGTGTCCTGTATGGAGCATATACACTACCGTTCAAAAGTTTGGGGTCACCCAGACAATTTTGTGTTTTTCATGAAAACTCACACTTTTATTTATCAAATAAGTTGCAAAATGAATAGAAAATATAGTCAAGACATTGACAAGGTTAGAAATAATGATTTTTATATGAAATAATAATTTTCTCCTGCAAACTTTGCTTTCATCAAAGAATGCTCCATTTGCAGCAATTCCAGCATTGCAGGCCTTTGGCATTCTAGCTGTTAATTTTCTGAGGTCATCTGCAGACATTTCCCGCCATGCTTCCAGAAGCCCCTCCCACAAGTTGGATTGGCTTGATGGGCACTTTTTGCGTACCGTACGGTCAAGCTGCTCCCACAACGGCTCAATGGGGTTGAGATGTGGCGACTGCGCTGGCCGCTCCATTACAGATAGAATACCGGCTGCCGGCTTCTTCCCTAATAGTTCTTGTATAATTTGGAGGTGCTTTGGGTCATTGTCCTGTTGTAGGATGAAATTGGCTCCAATCAAGCGCTGTCCACAGGGTACGGCATGGCGTTGCATGGAGTGATAGCCTTCCTTATTCTAAATCCCTTTTACCTTGTACAAATCTCCCACTTTACCAACCCCAGACCATCACATTCCCTCCACCATGCTGACAGATGGCGTCAGGCGTCTTCCAGCATCTTTTCAGTTGTTCTGCGTCTCACAAATGTTCTGTGTGATCCAAACACCTCAAACTTCGATTCGTCTGTCCATAACACTTTTTTCCAATCTTCCTCTGTCCAATGTCTGTTCTTTTGCCCATATTAATCTTTTCCTTTTATTAGCCAGTCTCAGATATGGCTTTTTCTTGGCCCTGAAGGCCAGCATCTCTGAGTCGCCTCTTCACTGTAGACGTTGACACTGGCGTTTTGCGGGTACTATTTAATGAAGCTGCCAGTTGAGGACCTGTGAGGCGTCGATTTCTCAAACTAGAGTCTAATGTACTTGTCTTGTTGCTCAGTTGTGCAGCGAGGCCTCCCACTTCTCTTTCTACTCTGGTTAGAGCCTGTTTGTGCTGTCCTCTGAAGGGAGTAGTGCACACCGTTGTAGGAAATCTTCAGTTTCTTGGCAATTTCTCGCATGGAATAGCCTTCATTTCTAAGAACAAGAATAGACTGTCGAGTTTCACATGAAAGTTCTCCTTTTCTGGCCATTTTGAGAATTTAATCAAACCAACAAATGTAATGTTCCAGATTCTCAACGAGCTCAAAGGAAGGTCAGTTTTATAGCTTCTCTAACCAGCAAAACTGTTTTCAGCTGTGCTAACATACTTGCACAAGGGTTTTCTAAACATCCATTAGCCTTCTTACACAGTTAGCAAACACAATGTACCATTAGAACAATGGAGTGATGGTTGCTGGAAATGGCCTCTATACACCTATGTAGATATTGCATTAAAATCCAGACGTTTGCAGCTAGAATAGTCATTTACCACATTAACAATGTATAGAGTGTATTTCTGATTAATTTAATGTTATCTTCATTGAAAAAAACTGTGCTTTTATTTAAAAAATAAGGAAATTTCTAAGTGACCCTAAACTTTTGAATGATAGTGTATATTGATGTGTTGTATATGTGTACACAGCAGAACTGTGTATGTAATTTGTATATTTTAACCAGTTCAGGACCAGACCAATTTTTTTTTTTGTAAATGCAGTTTTGAGGGTTATAACATTTTTTCCTTTGGGTTGTTAAAAAAATGTTTAAATAGTTTTCCTTCTCCATTATGGTCACTTTTACATAGTTCACACTTATTGTTGTTTCGACAGTTGTGCAGGGCACAATGTGATGGACCAGGCTGCCGAACATGATTGTCTGACTGGTGGTAGGCAGATGTGGCAACATGTATGGCAGGGTGTAATTTGATGAACCAGGCTGCAGGACATGTCTGCCTGACTGGTGGTAGCTATGTAAGCGTAGCAGCAGTACGGTAAGTGGAACATGATGATACAGGAAGAAGTGCCTGGCCTGGCAGCAGAGAAAACTAAAATATCTTCTGAAATGGAAAGGATTCTATGACCCTGAGAACAATACTTGGGAGGCAGAAAAGAACCTGGACGATCCTGCTGCTTATCCCTGTATGGGAGCAAATCCCACATCAACATTGTGTTGGCAGAGTGACAATTCACATAATTTCAAGAAAAAATTTTGGGCACACCTACTGCCTAGTGTGGCAGCTGAAAAAGCTGAACTATCTTCCAAAAGTGATCATCTTGTCTGGTTTGCTGCTTGAAATAACCATATAATGCTGCTCAAACTAACGCTCCAGCATGTGCCATACTGCCACTCAACCATGAAACAAGGGAGGGGGAATGGCTTGCCCTGGTGAAGTTGGGGGTAGTTAATGGTCCAGTGTGTAGGAACTGGAGGAGGCGGATGGGTACTGCCTGGCGTTGAAACTGTGCCTGTCCTGCACATGTGAGGTGATGTCAGTACTAGAAAGCACCGGGCCTTGCAGCGTTTCTAGACTGTGGTTTCTGACGCTCAAAACATTGACTCAGTGGGCCATGACAACTAATGTATTGTCTCCTGCCCATAATTGATGCTCTACGTATTGACATTTACAAGGAGATGCCCACATGGCCATCAAGCAGGGACAACTTTCCTCGAGAAATAATGGCAGCTAGGTATTCTCCATGGAGACTGTGCGCTGTCATCAGTTGGCAAAACACAGTGGATTCCAATAAGTAGTACATCAGCAAATGCACCTCCAGTAACTTAGCCAGGTGGGAGTTATACTTGCAGACCAGCTGGATGACTGGGTGCAGATTGCGTGGAGGAGGAGTAGGAGAAGCATATGGAGATGATAATGTGAAGATGCTCACCATGTGCTAGGTGTGGAAGGGATGTGGCCTGCCTACAAGGACGATCGTGGGGAGAAGGAATGTAATGATCTTGATTACTTGGTTCCACTGCTAATATTGCCAAATATGCTGGTGGTGTCATTTCATTTGAGTATGGAGAGGCCTAGTTCCTACATGTGTGCCTGCACCTTGCCATTGGTAGTGTACAAAAAGCCTTTGTCATTTGGTAGTGTATAAAATAAATTCTACAGTAGATGACTGCATGTAGCTGCTGCCACCGAAGCCAGAAACGTGTCTGCTATTGCCACAACCACCAGAGCTTGCCTGAGATCAACCCCTGGCAGGTCTTTTGAATATTAGGGCTGCACATTGTGGAACTATTGCAGCTGCCACCACCCTCTTCCTGTGATGTCACTCTGACCCAGTTGCCAGATCTGTAATAGAATCATTGAATTCCGTATCACCTTCCTTGCTTTTTTGTGACTCATCATGGCAATGGGTTTCCTCGATGCCCTCACAATTCCTAACAGATTTCTTCTAGTGCCCCTACCACAAGTAGTGCTTTCCCTGCCACTTCTATCTCCACCAAACCTCATGTCTTCCACCTCTACATTTCTCATTCATCTCATCAAAAAGAGGAGGAAGTCTTGGGCTATAAGGAATATCTCTCTCAACAGATGCCACATGACTACTAGAGAATGGGATCTGTGTCAGTAAAGATAAAGGAGAAGACATGGTTGACAGTACAGAGAGACATGATGGTAAATTACATGTTGAGGAGGAACACACAGAATCCTCTCTCAGTATTTGTGGTTCACTGCATTCATAAACAACTTTATTCTCAGGAAATAGGACAACACTGATGTTGTCTACTGTCTGATGTTGGCTACTGATGGGGCTGTCAAGGCCAGAGGTATTGTTTCTGTTGCCATCCACATTCCAGAGAAACACTTAAGCAATGAATATTTTTTTCAGATTAATAAAAACACTCTGTCACACTGTGTATTTGAAGAAAAGTAAAGTAAAATCAGAAATCCTGGAGAAACAAAAGAAACAGGCGCATAACCTAACCCTGCAAGAACAGAAGGCTATTACTTCACTGAAAGAAAATCAGGATATAATAATAAAACCAGCTGACAAAGAGAGCACAATAGTCATAATGAACACCTCAGACTATATCCAGGAAGCAAACAGGCAACTGTCAAATCCCATCCATTACTCCAAACTTGGAAGTGATCCCACAGAGGCCTATATGAAAGAACTAAAGAGTATGATCAAGGAGTTTCCAGTCCAGATCCAGAATCAGGTAAAAGGACTTATCCCACAAGATCCCAGGCCGGGCTGCTTCTATATGCTCCCAAAGATACACAAAGATGGCAATCCTGGGAGGCCTATCATTTCTGGCATTGGGACACTGACAGAAAACATCTCAGGTTGGGTGGAAAATCTCCTAAAACCCCTTGTCAGGGATACTCCAAGCTATATCCAGGACACCACTGACCTTCTTAAACTGAATGCCCTGGGCCCTCTACCTGAGGGTACCATTTTGGCCACCATGGATGTGGAATCCCTGTATACCAACATTCCCCACAAGCATGGAGTTGCAGCATGTCGGGTACACCTGGCAAAACAAAACCTCCCAACAGAACCAGTAACGCAGCTCATACAATTCATCCTTAGCCACAACCATTTTACCTTTGGAGAGGATCTATATCTACAGCAAATGGGAACTTCAATGGGGACCAGATGTGCACCCCAATATGCAAATCTCTTTATGGCAGAAATGGAAGGAACATATTTATCAACATGCGCCACCAAACCTATGATTTACCTTCGTTATATCGATGATATCCTTGTCATCTGGACTGCAGGTGAGGAGGCCCTACTTCAATTCCATAATGACTTCAATGACTTTCACCCGACCATCAACCTTAAACTTAGCTATTCAGGGAGTGAAATTCACTTTCTGGATACCACAATATACATTAAAGACCACCGGCTACTCACATCAATATACCACAAACCCACAGACAGAACGGCCTACCTGAGAAACGACAGCTTCCACCCCAAGCACACAAGACAATCTATCATCTACAGCCAGGCTATACCATACAATCGTATTTGCTCCGACAAAACAGACCTGGACAAGCACCTCCTGGATCTGAGGATGAAATTTCTCAGATTGGGATACAAACCAAAAGTGACAGACAACCAATTAAACAAAGCGGCAGCCATTACCAGAGACAGTCTGCTCACATATAGAGAGACCCAGAAAGATGCCTGAGTGCCCCTAGTTGTCACCTACAACCCACAGCTGGAGATCCTACGAAGGATTGCCAAGGAGCTCCAACCTGTTCTACATAGGGACAACAGACTCAAAGACATATTTCCAGTCCCCCCTCTCCTCTCCTTTCGACAACCACCAAACCTGAGGCGTATTATCGTCCGAAGTGCCCTGAAGGCCCCAACTGAAAATGGCTCCTCACCTTGCCTACATAAAAGGTGCATGACCTGCAAGCACATCCACACCGCTGACAGTGTACCTATCCCACAGTCACAACAGGTGCACAAAATTAGGGGGACATTTTCCTGCAGGTCTTCCAATGTGGTGTACCTCATAATGTGTGTGCAATGTCCCACCACAGGCCTCTATGTGGGGGAAACAGGGCAGAGACTCAGTCAACGAATGAACTCACACAGATCCACCATTAATAACAGCAGAACCGATCTCCCAGTGGCCGCACATTTCTCCGGAGAAAACCACTCTATTGAAGATTTGCGGGTTGTGGTTTTAATGGGACATTTTAAGACACAGGAGAAACGGAAAGAAATGGAGTACAAATTTATGCAAAAATTTCAAACTCTGCAATTTGGACTTAATATTCATGCCAGCTTCATGTCACACTATGTTTGAACCATGAACTGAACTCAATATTCATGCCAGCCTCAAATCACACTATGTATGACCTGTGAGGGACACAAATCACCTCCTGATAGCAAACAGATAACAGCAAGAATTACTGATCCCTCCGTCACGCACCGCAAGTTTCCAGACTGTTTTTTTGACCTGTTGTAAATAACTTCTCTACTTAGATTGCAATTTTTTTTAAGGACTCTAAAATGCTTTGAAAACCATGTGTATAAAAATCTGTTAATTTTCAGTTCTTGTATCACACCATGTCTGATGAAGGGAGCGAGTACTCCTGAAAGCTTACTTATAAATATACTCAGTTAGCCTCTAAAAGGTATCGCCTGATTTCTTCACTCTTCCACTACTTTCAATGGCTAAGACGGTACAACATTATACTACTAACACTGTGTATTTGGTCACCAGAGCGGAAACAAACCACCCATAAATTACAAGATTTGTTTCAGATTAGCACAGGCTACACTGTATATTGGGTGACAAAGTTGGTTTAACCTCGTTACCATGACAGCACTAACACCAGAGAGATGATAAAAGCTAACTCCCCCTCCACCTCCTCAGTGTTTTCCTGTTCCTATTACAGTAAGATCAGGTTACAGAGAGTCTTTCTCTGTTGGTGCTAATTCTGGTGAAGAGTTTTCAGCAGGGGGATTGCTACTCACGGAGTGGCCTACCAGAAGGTGTACACTGCTACAGAAGTCTAGTTTTTGAGCTGGATCTTCTTATGACAGGGTATCTGAGTTAAGCTGAATCTTAAAATACCATATGCGCAAAAAAAACTGCGGATAATTATAAAAAAAACGCTCTGTAGTTCTTGAACCAGTAAAATTGTACATCAAGAAGAGTCTTCTCTTTTGGAAGATATAAGATGTTTATCAAACAAGAAGTGCAGGCTTCAATGGCGGCCTTTACTCTTCCTCTGCAGCTTTTCTCTAAAAATAAAAATTATTATACTCATCTGAATCTGAAATAAGTATTGTTTCTATTGAAGATGACGTTTTGCAGGAAAGTGAAGTTCCCTCAGTATCTAGAAAAGATACCTAAAGAGTTACGAGAGAGGTTCCAGTTTTCATCTGAGGAAAATGAGGTGTGGGAAGACATCCCTAAAATCAATGTATAGATATCTAAGGTCATAAAGAAAAAACAGCACTTCCATTTGAGGATGCTTCTCTGTGATCCTATGGTTCGAAAGGCTGATGGGGTCCTCAGAAAGACCTGGGAAGCCATTACCGCTTTGCTTAAGCCTAATATGGCTGCTACTAGAGTGGTTAGATCTTTATATGCTTGGCTACAGCAGTTGGAAAACCACATAAAAAGGATAACTAGAGACCAGATAATTAGCATCTATTCCTATCCATAAACTGGCCACCGACTTCTTAGCTGATGCTTCGGCAGAGTCTGTCCGCCTTGCTCAAGAGATCCAAAAAAAAACCCCCAGATAAACAGGGAAAGAAAAAAAAAAGAATTCTGCGCTCACCAAAAAGATCCAAGTCAAGGTCTTTTACATATAAAAAATAAAAGACCTTGACCTGGATCTTTTTGGCGAGCGCAGAATCCTTTTTCTCTTTGATTATTTCCATTATTATCGAGTGTTTTCTTCCAAAATGGACTTATACCATGTGCCACTTAGCGTCTCCTTTTTATCTCTAGATTTAATACGCTTTCCAACAGGATCAGCAGTGTTATCCAATTCTGCAAAACGTGCCCTTTGGCTTAAGTATGCATTCTTTTTTTTAAGTAAAATTTGTCTTTGGATCAGATCTGCATAAATTGCTTGAGAAGGAGGCAGACAAAAAGGATAGACCTAAACCAAAACGAAATTTTCTTCCCTTACCTTTTGCCAATAAAGAATATAAAGGCAAATGCAAAACGTGGTGCTGGAGTTACCCCAAAGGGAGACTTTCTCCTTAACCCCTTCACGCATTTTCACATACATGTACGTCAGGGAATGTGGGTAGGGTTTCTATGGCAACTGGAGGCCTAACAAAGGCCCCTCTAACTGCTATCATAGACTTTTTATTATGACCTGCTAGAGGCATGTCCTAATAGAATGCTTGTTACAATTAAGTAACAGGCACAATACACTGCAATACAAATGTATTGTAGTGTATTGGACAGGTGATTAAGTACCCTATAGGAACTTGGAAAAAAAAAAGTAAACCTAAAATGAATAAAATATTTTTCAAAAAGTAATTAAAATATTTTGCATGTTTAAAAAAATAAAAAGGAAACACATTTGGTATTGCCACATCTGTAACAACCTGACATATAATATTCTTACAATACTTCACCCTCATGATGAATGGTATAAAAAATAAAGCCAAAATCGACATTTTTGTTTATTCCACTATCCAAAAAAACACAGAATAGAAAGTGATCAATAAGTCGCTCAAATCTTAAAATGATACCAATGAAAACTTTACATTATCCCGCAAAAAAAAAAAGCCATCACACAGCTTCACTGATGGAAAAATAAAAGAGTTATGGCTTTCAGACTATAGCAACTCCAAAACGAATGCTTTTCTTAAAAAAAGAGTTTTTTAGTGTCATAGTAGTAAGACAAACCTATACATATTTGGTATCGCCTTAATTGTACTGACCCGCACAATAAATTAAGAATGTTATTTTTACCATAGAATGAACAGCGCAAAATTAATAGTGCAAAAATCAATGGCAAAATTGCTGTTTTCTCTCCCAGAAAGAGTTAAAAAAATGCTAATTATTAAATAATTTGTGTTGTAAAAAACATGCTGTTAACAAATTCAACTAATCCTGCAAAAAACAAGGCCACATATGGCTATGTCAACATAAAAATAAAAAAAAGTTATGGCTCTTTCAATATGATGATGAAAAAAATTAAAAATAATGCTGTGTCCTTAAGGGGTTAAGCCAAACCAACCTCCAAAACAGCAATGACTCTTTGAGGTAGGGGGGATGGGGGGACGACGACAATTTTTCAGTTTGTCCACAGTTGGTAAAGAATAACCCAGAATCCTTGGATTCTGAAAACACTGAAAGAGGGCTATCTAATAGAAGCCCCTCTCCCCCTACTACAAGAGACGATGGAGGATGGGGTGAAGAATCTGCTTTCCCTAGGTGCTGTAGTCCTGGTTACAATATCAGAGAGAGGTCAAAGACACCACTCCCGCCTCTTTCTGGTCCGAAATCCCAATGGTATATATCATACCATTATTAATCTAAAATATCTCAAGAAATTCATAAAGTACAAATGTTTCAAGATAGAAACTATAAAAACTACCATTTCATTAATCTAGAAAGATGCAGAGATGGTCACCATAGAAGATGCCTATTTCCATATCCCAATATTCTCTGTTCACTTTAAGATTTGCTCTACCATTCCAAAATGAAATAAGACATTTCCAATTTGTGGAGCTTCCTTTCAGGATATCTACAGCTCCGAGACTTTTCAAGAAAATAATGGTGGAACTGGCAGCTTATCTCAGGCTAAAAAATGTTTGCATGATTCCTTACCTGGATGACATTCCAATCTCAGCTTCCTCGTCTCTACTTCTAAAAAGCCAAATTACAATGACAATAGATTTACTGCAAGATATGGGCTGGATTCTCAATATGGAGAAATCAGACCTAAGCCTGAGTACTTCCAAGAAATTTTTAGGCCAATCGGAGAGGCAATGTCAATTCTGGGGCTCATGACGGACAGAATTCCAGCTGGGGCCTGGAGTCAGTTCTACTCTCGCCCCTTACAGAGTCAGATCCTGAAGTCATGGGACAGGTCTCAGTTCTCACTGGACAAAAAGATGATACTCCTTCTAGTAAAAAGATCTTTAAATTGGTGGGTCCAAGATCAAAGCCTGAGCAAAGGGGTTCCTTGGTATACAGAGCTGCAAGTAAGTGGGGTTGGGGAGTAAAAGTCCAGTCCACTCTATTGCATGGTCGTTGATCACCCCACATAACACCGCTATCCTCCAATTACAAAGAATTGCGGGCAGTATGGGAGACATTCCAAAAGTTTCAACTTCTTTTTGTCAATCAACACGTGAAAATCTACTCCGACAACCCAACAGTTGTAGTTTTTTTTCCGCCATCAGGGAGAAACAAAACACAGGTTGCTACAATTCTTTTCAGAAAAAAATATTTTGCTGGGTGGAATCCAAAGTTGAATCTATTACAGTGGCAAACCTGAAAGGCAAAGAAAATCTAGTAATGGATTTTCTTAGCCAGAATTACTTGGATCCGGGAGAATGGCCCTTAAATCAGGATGTGTTTGCTCTCCGCACCAAAAGATGGGGGGGGGGGGGGCGGTAGCCAGAGATAGACATCTTTGCCTCAAGAAAAAATGGAAAGTTAGAAAAATTCTTCTCTCTCAGCAGAAAAGAAATTCCTATGACACTGGATGCTCTAGTCTAGACATGTCCAAAGTCCAGCCCGCGGGCCAATTGCGGCCCTTGTTGTGGTTTTCAATGGCTTGTGGCCTCTGTCACAAATAATATGCATCACCGGAGGGTCTGGTTATATTGACCCTGGTTGGTTGGTTGTCTTCTTGGTGGGTTGGGTCCGCCATGTTGCCGCATGCCATACTGTCTCGAGCTCCGCAGTTCTACTGTAGTTCTGCACCAGCTCTACTGACCTACTTGCCCTCCAGGCTCCATCTTACTTAATCACTCCACAGTACCATTAAAGTAGTGACAGTCCTTCAGGTGCCCCTAGCTCCACTAGTGACAGTCCCTCAGGTGACCCTAGCTCCACTAGTGACAGTCCCTCAGGTGCCCCTAGCTCCACTAGTGTCAGTCCCTCAGGTGACCCTAGCTCCACTAGTGACAGTCCCTCAGGTGACCCTTCCTGGAAGGAATACCACATTTAACTTAGTAGCTGCCCACAACTTGGTCAGTAAGACGTCCAACTCCCGTCATGTGCCTTTAACTGGCTATCCTCTGCTTCTCAAATGCAACCCTCCTGCTACTCCACCTGGCAATACTGGTTTGTGGTTTTGCACACTCCGTGGTAGAACTCTATTTATACTTGTTACAAGAGGGAAGAGAAAACGTAAAAAAACAAAACAAAGAAACAAAAAAAATATATATATATCTGTTTCATCTTGGCTCCGCATTCTCGCCCAGTGACCCTTGTGTGGTCCTTTCCAACCCATTTCTAAAATGGTGACTAACTAAAAAAAGGAAAGTTAACAGCGAGGGCCCCCACTTCCAGTGGAAAGTGGAGTATTTTTTTTACTGAAATACGAAACAACTGTCTCTGCCTAATTTGCCAAGATACTGTGACTATTTTCAAAAATTCAATATGAAGAGGGACAACCAGCCGAATCTTGCTAACTACAACAAGCTAACTGGGAAAGAAAGCAGTAACTGGAAGCTAATTTAATGGCATAGCGGCGCTTTTTAACCACATCTTGTGAGTAAAATTAAAATGCCACAAAGACGAGCTACGAGGTGGCAACGCTTATTGCCAAGCACTGAAAAAACTTTACTGAGAGTGCATTTATTAAAGACTGTGTGATGAAAATGGTGGAGAAAATTTGTACTGAGAAGAAGCAAGAGTTTGCCCATGTTTACCTGTCTCATAACACTGTGGCAAGGAAAATTGAAGACATTTCATCTAATATTTACCCTTTCCCGACATCCACCATAATAGTACGGCGGATGTCAGGTATTTAAATATGACGGTCGCTCAAGAGCTGAGCGGCCATCATACCCACTGGGTTTCTGCTGTATTATATATGTGTATATGGGTGTCTGCTGTATATATGTACACTAATAGAATATAATCCTACAGTATGTATATCTTAATATATATGTACACTACGACAATAAAATTATACAGCTTGTAAACATTGATATATATGTACACTACCAGTATATGATCCTATAATCTGTATATATTAATATATATGTACACTACCACAATAAAATTAGTCTGTAAATATTAATATATATGTACACTAAATAATATATTAATACAGTCTGTATAAATTAATATATATGTACACTTCTAGTATGTAATCCTAGAGTCTAGATATATTAATATATGTACACTACCAGAATATATATATGCAGTTTGTATATATTAATCTATATGTACACTGCCAGTATATAACCCTACAGTCTGTACATATTAATATATATGTACACTACCGTAATAAAATTATACAGGATGTAAACATTAATATATATGTACACTACACCATATATTTATACAGTCTGTAAATATTCATATATATGTACACTTGTAGTATGTATTCCTACAGTCTGTATATAACAATATATATCTACACTACCAGAATATATTTATACTGTCTGTATATATTAATAAATATTTTCACTACTAGTATATAATCCTACAGTCTATATATTAATATATATGCACACTACCAATATATATTACAGTCTATATATTAACTTATTTGTATACTGTGACATTAAAATTATACAGTCTGTAAATAATATATATGTACAATACCACTATATATTCATACAGTCTTTATATATTATATATGTACACTACTAGTATATAATAGTATAGTATACAATTCTACAGCATTTATATATTAATTTTTATGTACACTATGTACACTAGCAGTATATAACCCTACAGTCTGTATATAATAATATATATGTAAATTACCACTATATAATTGTACAGTCTGTGTATATTATATATGTAAACTACTAGTATATAATACTACAGTCTGTATATATTAATATATATGTATACTACCAATATATAACCCTACAGTTTGTATATATTACTATATTTATATACACTACCAGTATATCATCCTACAGTCTGTATATATTAATAAATATAAACCCTACCACAATAAAATTAGACAGTCTTTATATATTCACATATATGTACACTGCCATTATATAATCTTACAGTCTGTATATATTAATATATATAAACTACTACAATTATATAGTATGTAAATATTAATATATATGTACACTACCAGTATATAAGCCTACATTCTGTATATATTAATGTACCATGGAATTAATATAATAATGTACAATACTATGGAATTAACAAAATAATATATAGAGCACCTTGGAATAAATATAGTAATGTACAAAGCACTATGGATTATATTTCTAATAATGTACAGGACCATGGAATATATATAAAAAAAATGTACAGAGCACCATGAAATAAATATAATAATGTACAGAGCACCATGGAATGTATATAATACCATACAGAGCACCATGAAATTAATATACTAATGTATAACAAATGACACTAATATAATAATGTAAAACTCCATGGAGTTAATATAATAATGTTTAGAGTACCATGGAATAAATATAATAATGTACAGAGAGCTATGGAATATATTTCTAATAATGTACAGCACCATGGAATATATAAGAAAATGGATAGAGCACCATGGAATAAATATAATATTGTACAACTCCAAGGACTTAATATAATAGTATACAGGGCACCATGGAATTATTATAATAATGTACAGAGTGCTATAGAATTAATATAATAATGCACAGAGCACCATGAAATTAATATATTATACAAATTACAAATTAATGGAATTATTATAATATTGTACCGAGCAACATGTAATTAATATAACAATGTACAACACTATGGAATTAACAAAATATACAGAGCACCTTAAAATTAATATAGCATGGAATATATTTTTATTAATGTACAACACCATGGAATATATATAATAATGTTAAGAGCACCATGGACACAATATACAACTCCATGGAGTTAATATAATAATGTACAACAAATGGAATTAATATAATAATGTAGAACTCCATGGAGTTAATATAATTATGTTTAGAGGACATAATAATATAATAATATACATAGCTCTATGAAATATATTTCTAATAAAGTACAGAACCATGGAAAATATATAGTAAAGAGCACCATTTAATATATATCATAATGTACAAAGCACAATGGAATTAATATAATAATGTACATCTCTATGGAGTTAATATAGTAATGTACAGAGTGCTATGGAATTAATATAATGTACAGAACACCATGGAATTAATATAATATTATACATATTAATAGAATTATTATAGTATTGTACAGAGCACCATGGAATTAATATAATAAGGTACAGAGCACTATGGAATTAATATAATAAGGTACAGAGCACTATGGAATTAATATAATAATGTAAAGAGCACCATGAAGTGAATATAAAATTTTACAAATCCAAGGAGTTAATATAATAGTGTACAGAGCCTTGTGGAATTAACATAATAATGTACAGAACACCATGGAATTAATATATTATACAAATTACAAATTAATGGAATTATTCTAATATTGTACCGAGCACCATGGAATTAATATAATAATATATAACACTATGGAATTAACAAAATAATATATAGAGCACCTTGGAATAAATATAGTAATGTAAAGAGTGCTATGTAATATATTTAAAAATGTCAAGTACACCATGGAAAATATATAAAAATGTACAGAGCACCATGGATTTAATATAGTAATGTACAGTGCGCTATGGAATATATTTCTAACAATGTACAGCACCGTGGAATATATAAAAAAAATGTATAGAGCACCATGGAATATATAAAAAAATGTATAGAGCACCATGGAATAAATATAATAATGTACAGAGCACCATGGAATTAATATAATAGCACAACAAATGAAATTAATACAATAATGTATAATTCCATGGAGTTAATATAATAATGTTCAGAGCACCATGGAATTAATATCATAATGTACAGAGCGCTATGAAATATATTTATAATAATGTACAGCACCATAGAAAATATATAGTAATGTAAAGAGCATCATTTAATATATATATATATATATATATATATATATATATATATAAAACATAATGTACAGAGCACCATGGAATTAATATAACATTCCATAGAGCACCATGGAATTAATAGTATAATGTACACAGCGCTATGGAATATATTTCTAATAATGTACAGAGTGCTATGGAATTAATATAATAATTTACAGAACACCATGGAATTAATATACTATCCAAATTAATGGAATTATTATAATATTGTATTTAGCACCATGAAATTATTATAATAGTGTACAACACTATGGAATAACAAAATAATATACAGAGCACCTTAGAATTAATATAGTAATGTACAGAGCGCTATGGAATATATTTCTAATAATGTACAGCACCATGGAATATATATTATATTGTACAGAGCACTATAGAATAAAAATATTAATATACAGAGCACTATGGAATGAATATAATATTGTACAGAGAACCATGGAATTAATATATTAATGTACAACTCCATGGAGTTATTAAAATAATGTAGAACAAATGAAATTAATATAATAAGGTACAACACCATGGAATTAATATAATAATATATAACAAATAAAATTAATATAATAATGTAGAACTCCATGGAGTTAATATAATAATGTTCAGAGGACCATGCGATTAATATAATAATGTACAGAGCGCTACGGAATATATTTCTAATAATATACAACATCATGGAATTAATGTAATAATGTACAACAGCATGGAATGAATATAAGAATGTACAGAGTACCATGGAATAATATAATGATGTAGATCTCCATGGAATTAATACAATAATGTACAGAGCACCATAGAATTTCTATAATAATGTACAACACTATTAAATTAACAAAATATTATACAAAGCACCGTGGAACAAAGCATCTAAAAAAATTTTAGAAAAATATTCCTCAAGGTAAAATTGCAATGCTTTGAACATCCCACCATCTACAGTACATAATATCATCAAAAGATTCTGAGAATTTGATGAAATCTATGTGCACAAGGGATAATGCTGATAGTCAATATTGGATGCTTGTGATCTACAGCCCTTCAGGTGGAATCACATTATAAACAGGCATGAATCAGTAATATAAATAACTGTATGGAGTCAGGAATACTTCCTGAAATCATTGTCTGTGTCACTTTGCCGTGCAATCCACAAATGCATGTTAAAGCTGTATCATGCAAAGAAGTCATATATTAACACAATCCAGAAACACTCACCTTTTCTGGGCCAAAGTTCATTTAAAATGGGCTGATGCAAAATGTAAAACTCAAGACTCAAAAAGGTCTCAAGGTGGGACAAGAAAAGAGAGACCATCCAGCTTATGAGTGCACAGTTCACAAGTCTGCATCTCTGATGGTATGGGGTTGCATTAGTGCCTATGGCATAGGCAGTTTACACAAAAGAGACTATTAATGCTGAGCAGTTTTAGAACCACATCTGCTCTCTTCCAGACAATGTCTCTTTTGGGGAAGGCCTTGCATTTCTCAGCAAGACAATGCTAAACCACATACTGCATCCATCACTACAGCATGGTTTCACCGAAGAAGTCTGCAGTCGAGACCTTTCACCAACATTAAACATTTGGTACATTATGTAAAGAAAAATCCAACAAAGACCCAGAACTGTAGAGCAGCGCAATCCTACATCAGATAAGAATGGGAAAACATTCTTCTTCCAAAACGCCAGCAATTGGTCTCCTCACTTTCCAGACATTTACAGACTATTGTAAAAACAAGAGGGGATGCTACACAATGGTAGACATGGCCCAGTCACAACTTTTTTGAGATGTGTTGATGCCGTCAATTTCTAACTTAGTTAATTTTTCAAGTGAAAAGGAAAAATGTCTAACATTCACCTTCTGATAGATGTTCTCCTGTAAATAAAATATGGTTAGATATCATTTCCAGTGCATTTTTGTTTTCTTTACATTTTACACAGCGTCTTAACTTTTTTGGAATTGGGCTTGCTTGAAGTGGAAATGCCCTCTCTCATCCCAATATTACAGGTACACAGATGTATTATATTCAAGAGGAGGGAAGAATTTGTAGACTGTACCGAGTAATTGAATGTGTAAAAACTGGCAATGACACCAGTGGAGAGAGAATTAACCAATTCCCGCCACAGGCATTTTTCGAATTTCATTTTTGACCCCCCACCTTCCAAACCTCATAGCTTCATAATGGTACCATTTAATATTCCGTTTGATGTACTTGTAAGTTTTTTTTATAGTCTTTTTTTTTATTTTTTTTTTCAATTATTTCAAGTCCCATAAACAAGTCATAAACAAGCCTCAATAATTATATTTCTATCACAGGCCTGGGTTTTCACCAGGCTCCCAGCTGCCATTGGAACAGGATGACTCTCACCGCGTGAGAGCCTTCCTGAAACATAAAAGGAACTGGTGAAGGTCTCAACTTTGGGGGGGGGCATATTGGAATGCAATGCCCAGGATCAGGGTGGGCTTTGATTTCAGGCATTAGATCCGAGACTCGGTGGTTATGGCGGCCAGAGTTGCTGCCATCTTTAAAGACTTGGCATCTGCCATAATAATATAGTGGATGTCAGGAAGGGGTTAAAATAGATAATGGTGTACTTTTGGGTCAGCATACAGAACATGGATTTGTCGCTAAAGACTATATGGTTCCAGTCCATAGTAGTCCAGGTTTCTCAGTCACGACAGAACTGCAAACGAAAGCTGGTTGCAGACGTGTAACTTGAAGATCCTACCTTATGCCATTTAAAATGGTGGTATACTTTATGTGGCAAAGGGACCATTGGGGGCCCCTCAGGCTAAAGGTCCCGGTAGCAACTGCTAATGGATATTAATAGCAAGACATGTAATGGACGCTGTGACGCCAAATATCCTACTGCTAAATGCCTGCAAGTGGTCTAGACCTGTGTCTAGATGGTGGACTGGGAAACTGTAGGAGCTACTCGTACTTGTCAGTGTATCAAACAATCCTCTCTACTGGTGTGTGTGCGCTGTCACATTACCACTGTTCCCAATATCTCCTAACAGCTATGTCAGATAGTCCTAGATGGCGGGAGGTTTCTCAAAACAACATCCTGGATATCTTAACTAGATAAAATGTCTTCAAGCGTGTTGAGGCATGTCTAGCAGTCAACAATCTCTCACTATGAGGTACACTACTCAAAACTAGCCTTTGAGAGTCTTTTTTATAGGGCATTAGGGAAAGCACTTTTTTTACACCCTCTTGTGGCAAACCCAGTGTCTAACTAGACCAAACCTGTAATTGTTTACATATCGGCCTGGGACGTAACTGCACACTGAGGTTTACAGCAATCTGACAATTCTATTTGACTGTGGTTTTTTTGTTGTTATCAGTTGAGTATATTTGGATGGTGCAGGTGATCTGTCAGACTGGTTGGAGGGAGCAGAGGGACTGGGCTTTGGCTTCACTAGATCTGAGAACTCTGATTCCTCTGTGTGGGCTGAGTTATTACAGCTGTTACACTCTTTCGATTTCTTTATTTTGTGGTATCTATAATTTATTATCTCCTTGGTTAAGGTCCTGGTAAATGGCCCATTACTTTTTTATCACATTCTTGTTTATTGAAGACATTTTTCAGTAGTTCCATGAGAATGTACAAAATATTTTCAGCAAACTATATAAGAATACATAAAGATGTAAAGACTTACAAAGTTACCTGGACAAAAATAACAGAAAACAGAAGAAAAAAAAAAAGGACAACATAATCAATCACTTCTCACATTATATATTATGTTCAATTTGCCTAAATTATACCATGATACCAGATTGTTCCAATGAGAAGAGGACAAAGAGGACAACAGTGAGGTATCTGCCTTTATGTACCTTGGAGAAAGTGAATTATACAGAATACAGTGTTATAAATTCTTCAAAGCCAAATGTCCAATCTACAGATTTCTCTTTCTGTATCGAGATTAGCTTCTCTTTTTCCAAAAACATCATGAAGCAGGCTTTCAATAACACATGGAGTACGGCTCATATATAAATATAGCAATAATTTTACCATGAGTATGCCGACTAATATACTCTCGGAAGTGTTAATGGACGGGCTATGAGACAGAGCTGCCATGAGATATTTTGGGTTGAAGTCTTTAGCAGGTGAGCAGTGAGGACAACAGTCAGTGGGAAGTAGAGCAAATTTATACTTTTATCATTCAATAAAACAGATTTAGAAAAAAAGAAAATGGCTACCTAGTGTGAAAACATTTACCACATACAAAAGGTGAATAAGGCTTTACCCTTAGTGAGAATTTGGGAAGAGTGAAAGGTCCTTTCACTAAGACACTGCCGATCAATAGTATAAGGATAGTTTTAAAAAGGAAAAACTTGCAATTCTCCTTCCCGCCGTATCGACATTTAGCTTTGGCTAAAAAAAAACTGCAGTTGTGTTTTTTAAGAAAAAAAGCTGTGTGTGAAACAACCTTTAGGAAGTCAATCTGGACTGGTGGTTTCTTTTACAAACCCATGTCATAGGCAGAAACGTGGCTTCTCCCCTGTGTGAGCCCCTGATGTCTATCAAGACCTAGTTTAAAGATATGACATTACTTGTGAACATGAAAATGGGATCTCCCCTGATATTTAACAAGAGTTGAGTTTTCTGTAAAATCTTTCCCAGGAGAATTTACGTTCATCTGTGTGAATTCTGTCATGTTTAACAAGATGTGATTTTTGGATAAAACTTTTCCCACATTGTGAACATGAAAATGGCTTCTCTCCTGTGTGAATTCTCTCATGTCTAAGGAGAGACGATTTACCAGTAAATGATTTCCCACATTCTGTACATGAAAATGGTTTCTCCCCTGTGTGAATCATTTGATGTTTAGCTAGATGTGATTTGTGATTAAAACATTTTCCACATTCTGTACATGAAAATGGCCTCTCCCCTGTGTGAATCATTTGATGTTTAGCTAGATGTGATCTGTGATTAAAACATTTCCCACATTCGGAACATGAATATGGCCGTTCCACTGTGTGAGTCCTCTGATGTGCAACTAGATCTGATTTGTGATTAAAACTATTCCCACATTCAGAACATGAAAATGTCTTCTCCTCTGTGTGAATTGCTTGATGTTTAACTAGATGTGCTTTTTGGTTAAAACATTTTCCACAATCTGTACATAAATATGGCTTCTCTCCTGTGTGAATTCGTTGATGTTTTACAAGATTTGATGCGTGATTAAAACATTTCCCACATTCTGAGCATGAAAATGGCTTCTCCCCTGTGTGACTTCTGTAATGTATAACAAGATCTGATTTTTGCTTAAAACACTTCCCACATTCTGAACATGAAAAAGTCTTCTCCCCTGTATGAATTCTCTGATGTGTAACAAGATCTAATTTGTCATTAAAACACTTCCCACATTCCGAACATGAATATGGCTTCTCCCCTGTCTGAATTCTATGATATTTAACTACCCTTCGATGTCTTTTAAGTTCCTTCACAGTTTGTGAAGAATCAGAAGATAGGACCTGTATAGAAGGATCAGATGATGGATCAGAAGATAGGACCTGTATAGAAGGATCAGATGATAGATCTTTGCTGTGAAGGGCTGAGGGTAGATCTGGGATAATGACATGTTCTTCATATGTATCTTGCGTGATACCACCATCATCTGCTTTATAATCTGAAGATATGAGATGTTCCTTGGAACTCCAGGTATAGCCATCTGCCAAGAATAAAAATTATTTTATTGTTTTTGAGTAGTATAACTTTAAATAATATTGACATACATTTCTATCTAAAATGTACAAATTACAAGGCACGTAGTAAAATTAAATTATCCATAAGTCAGTGCCGACAAAACAGATGACAATCTAAAAGTAGATCTCAGTGTGAGGACCAGTAGATCATTTTTGGAACCAGTGCCAGGCAGCTGCTGCCAAGGCAAATAAAATCATGAGATGCATCAAGAGAAAAATAGATGCTCAGGACAAGGATATAGTTTTGTCACTCTACAAATCACTCGTCAGACCACACATGGAATACTGTGACCAGTTTTAGACACCTGTACATAGGAAATACACTGCTTAACTAAAGTTGGTGGAGAGATGGCAACCAAGGTAATTAAATGAATGGGTGGATTAGAGTACATATACCAATTATCTAACTTGGGGGTTGTTCAGTTTGGAAAAAAAATGGATTAGGGGCAACCAAATTACAATGTAAAAATAGATGAGAGTACAGAGATCTTTGCAATGTTGTATACTGCTGCGAATAGAGGACCCACCAAACAATTCAAATGAATAGCTGGACGGTGCCTGTTTCCTCTCACCCCCCCCCTCCACCACCACATCAGTACTGACGCCCATACTCCGTTCCTTCTCTCATCTGGCCCTGAGACCAGGACTGGGCCTACTCAAATAGCTACGATTTTGGAGTAACTCCCATAAAAGTGAATGGAAGCTATAACAACAGCATAGCTCACATAAAGTAGCTAGTGCAGGGACTCCTATTTAGGTTTAGGAGTCCCTGCACTAGTTTAATTTTGTAACACACAGGACCTCAGAGATGCACCACAATTAACAATTATGGTGCATCTAGGAGGTCCTGGATACACCATATTAATTGTTGTGCATCTCTGAGGTACTGTGTGTTACAATAGAACTACAGAAGGGCCTAGTAATAGCCAACGTTCCCAGGCTCCTTCTGCACTGGGAGAGCTGGGTATACTGGGGCGGTGAACTGGAACCTGTCTATATATCACAGTACTAGTGGAGACTGCCTCTGAAGGGTGGATCTCACCAAGTTCCCACCCCTACCCCTGCAACCGGTCCTCACTAATACTAAAAATATATCACCAGTCTCTGGAGCCTACCAAGTGTCATATTGTTACCTTTTCTGTGCGGGTGTATTTTGATATTTAGGTTCCAAAGTATCATTTGGACTCATCAAATTCTGCGAATTATGTTGATAATCATTATTTTTTTTTTTTAAAAAGGCGGATTCTAACTATTGAGCTACAGCTGCAGTCAAAATGAATGTAATGAATTGTATGCTATCGAGAGGGCTGCAGTTACAAAATGTTGCAGCACAGCCCTGGTGCGGACGTTTTTATTTCAATGAAAATGTATTTCGTACATCTGTGTGTATTTTTTTAATACATTAATACTGGCTGAGTACTAAGGTGGAGCTTAGTGTTAGCCGCTAAAGCATTGGTGGGGTTAATGTTAGCCTTTTTAGCGGCCAACACAAGGCCCTGTTTTCGTAATGGATGCTGACAATTAGACGGTAGTAATAAAGTATTATAAAAACACCAAGACACGTAAAAATGTTTTATTGAAATAAAAACTCGTCCCCACAACCTGCTTTGACAATTTTATCAAAAAAAGAAAAAGAAAGAAAGTCAATCATTAATGATTCTAATGGAGACCAAATGATCCTGTGGAACCTAAAAAACAAAAACTCAACGAAGAATAAAAACAACTTATGCTCACCTACAGCCCTACTTTCAATGTGATCAGGAGTAACCTTGGTCACATAGTTAATGCAAGGACTCCAATGTAACTTTAGGAGTCCCTGCACTAACTTATTCCAGAAAAGGAAACCTGGAGTTGTGGCAAAACTATCATTAGGTATTAATAATTCTGATACTGATTTTTTCCTCTCAATAGTCAGTGATGGAGTATAGTGTGGCCTGACTTGGTGGATGCCAGTAGATTAAAGTGAGATTTTCTATTTGCTATTCATATGATGTCTTGTTTTACCAATAGCAAGTTTATATGCACTTAACTATTCAAATGCAATTCTAACATTCATTTTTATGTAATCTACAGCAGAGGATCCTTACAGATAATATAGCGTCCATTTCCTTTATACAGTCATATGAAAAAGTTTGGGCACCCCTATTAATCTTAATCATTTTTAGTTCTAAATATTTGGGTGTTTGCAACAGCCATTTCAATTTGATATATCTAATAACTGATGGACACAGTAATATTTCAGGATTGAAATGAGGTTTATTGTACTAACAGAAAATGTGCAATATGCATTAAACCAAAATTTGACCGGTGCAAAAATTTGGGTACCCTTATCATTTTATTGATTTGAATATTCCTAACTACTTTTTACTGACTTACTGAAGCACAAAATTGGTTTTGTAACCTCACTGAGCTTTGAACTTCATAGCCAGGTGTATCCAATCATGAGAAAAGGTATTTAAGGTGGCCAATGCAAGTTGTTCTCCTATTTGAATCTCCTCTGAAGAGTGGCATCATGGGCTCCTCAAAACAACTCTCAAATGATCTGAAAACAAAGATTGTTCAACATAGTTGTTCAGGGGAAGGATACAAAAAGTTGTCTCAGAGATTTAACCTGTCAGTTTCCACTGTGAGGAACATAGTAAGGAAATGGAAGACCACAGGGACAGTTCTTGTTAAGCCCAGAAGTGGCAGGCCAAGAAAAATATCAGACAGGCAGAGAAGAAGAATGGTGAGAACAGTCAAGGACAATCCACAGACCACCTCCAAAGAGCTGCAGCATCATCTTGCTGCAGATGGTGTCACTGTGCATCGGTCAACAATACAGCACACTTTGCACAAAGAGAAGCTGTATGGGAGAGTGATGCGAAAGAAGCCGTTTCTGAAAGCACGCCACAAACAGAGTCGCCTGAGGTATGCAAAAGCACATTTGGACAAGCCAGCTTCATTTTGGAAGAAGGTCCTGTGGACTGATGAAACTAAGATTGAGTTGTTTGGTCATACAAAAAGGCGTTATGCATGGCGTCCAAAAAACACAGCATTCCAAGAAAAACACTTGCTACCCACTGTAAAATTTGGTGGAGGTTCCATCATGCTTTGGGGCTGTGTGGCCAATGCCGGCACCAGGAATCTTGTTAAAGTTGAGGGTCGCATGGATTCAACTCAGTATCAGCAGATTCTTGAGAATAATGTACAAGAATCAGTGACGAATTTGAAGTTACGCCGGGGATGGATATTTCAGCAAGACAATGATCCAAAACACAGCTCCAAATCTACTCAGGCATTCATGCAGAGGAACAATTACAATGTTCTGGAATGGCCATCCCAGTCCCCAGACCTGAATATCATTGAACATCTGTGGGATCATTTGAAGCGGGCTGTCCATGCTCGGCGACCATCAAACTTAACTGAACTGGAATTGTTTTGTAAAGAGGAATGGTCAAAAATACCTTCATCCAGGATCCAGGAACTGATTAAAAGCTACAAGAAGCGACTAGAGGCTGTTATTTTTGCAAAAGGAGGATCTACTAAATATTAATGTCACTTTTCTGTTGAGGTGCCCATACTTTTGCACCGGTCAAATTTTGGTTTAATGCATATTGCACATTTTCTGTTAGTACAATAAACCTCATTTCAATCCTGAAATATTACTGTGTCCATCAGTTATTAGATATATCAAATTGAAATGGCTGTTGCAAACACCCAAATATTTAGAACTAAAAATGATTAAGATTAATAGGGGTGCCCAAACTTTTTCATATGACTGTATATCTTGCTCAAAAACAAATACTGACATAAACTGAACAAGTGGACACAAATGGACACCTTAAAAAATGACAAATACTGCAATAAAAAGTTAATAAATTCATGTGAAAAAAACAGTAATAAATCAATACAAACATTACAACAGTACAGAAAAACATAATGTGAACAGGCCCCTATTTAGTTGTGACTACTCACCTGTAGGAATGTCCTCCTTACACTCCTCATCTCCCCTCACATATGTCTCCGGAGCATTAATATTCTTCAGATCTTCACCCACATACAAAAGCTGTGAAACAAATATTGTAAAAGTCACCAGACGGATGGAGAAGTCACGTGGGAGGTTTTATAGGAGAAGAAAAGATCATTCATTATCATGACCACCAAAACTGACAGCAGGAGTTATCTGAGCAAATAGCTGCAGGTCTCCTGGATAAATCCACCATGTTGGCTCCTTATTCCAACCAGCAGCCTCCATAGCCAGAAAACTGTGAGAAGATCCAGACAACATGTCATGTCTATGGTCAGCTTTATCCTGCCATCTCCACCTTTCTCATTACACAAGTAGGAAACATCTAATACTGTGGGATAAAACCAGACTGACCCCGAGACCTTCACAGCCCTTCTACAGGGCAGAGGGAAGATTTCATGTCACCTTATCTCCATCTACCTGATCATCCTGGGGAAAGACATTTTCTTCCTTACAATCCTGTGCTAGAAGAGGACTGGGACATCTCTCCGCTGATGTTCTCTTACTGGATGGAACTGGAGGAAACACATACAGGGACTGAATTCATTCTTTCCATACAGATAATGAGAGGCCGTGTGTATTTAGTCATGTCTATTACCTGCTGATGTGAGGGGCTGCTGATCCTCCATCATCACCTCCTTGTACACATCTTTGTGTCCTTCTAAATACTCCCACTCCTCCATGGAGAAATAGACAGTGACATCCTGACACCTTATAGGAACCTGACAACACAATGATACAGTCATCACCAGATCCCTTCATAGCTCCTGTATAATGTCCCAGCATTCCCAGCAGTGTCACCTCTCCAGTCAGCAGCTCAATCATCTTGTTGGTGAGTTCTAGGATCTTCTGTCCATTGATCTCCTCCTCATGTATCAGGGAGTGAGGTGGAGGCTCCGGGATTGGGCTCAGGGTTCTCCCCCATCCTTCAGACACAGGAGCCTGACAGCGCCCACTAGAGGTCTTCTTCACTACTGTGTAATCCTGTTTATGGACAGACACGTTAATAAATATCACTACATACATGTCCAGAGTCCCTCACCTCTCCAGTCATATCATCTGTTATTACTATAGATAAGAATGATGTAATGTGACATCATCAGAATCTCTCACCTCTCCAGTCATATCATCTGTTATTACTATAGATAAGAATGATGTAATGTGACATCACCAGAATCTCTCACCTCTCCAGTCATATCATCTGTTATTACTATAGATAAGAATGATGTCATGTGACATCATCAGAATCTCTCACCTCTCCAGTCATATCATCTGTTATTACTATAGATAAGAATGATGTAATGTGACATCATCAGAATCTCTCACCTCTCCAGTCATATCATCTGTTATTACTATAGATAAGAATGATGTAATGTGACATCATCAGAATCTCTCACCTCTCCAGTCATATCATCTGTTATTACTATAGATAAGAATGATGTAATGTGACATCACCAGAATCTCTCACCTCTCCAGTCATATCATCTGTTATTACTATAGATAAGAATGATGTCATGTGACATCATCAGAATCTCTCACCTCTCCAGTCATATCATCTGTTATTACTATAGATAAGAATGATGTAATGTGACATCATCAGAATCTCTCACCTCTCCAGTCATATCATCTGTTATTACTATAGATAAGAATGATGTAATGTGACATCATCAGAATCTCTCACCTCTCCAGTAAGCTGGTACAGTATCTCTAGGGTGAGATTTATTATACTTTCTGCCATCTTGCCTCTGCCTCTCTCCATTCTTGATAGGTCAATCAGGAAATTAATCTTATATGTCCACAGAGAGGATCCTGTATTGTAGAAACCTGCATGTAAAATAACATAATAGCTATGATCAAATAACAGGAGAAAACATGTTTTCTAATATTTTTTTTTATATAACTGTAATTTTATTGAAAAATTTTTCATTAACAAGGAATAAAGAAAAAACAAAAAAACAATAATAATCAAACAAACAGGAAGCATTGAGGTAAATAGAGGCTATCATGTTTTCTAATATTGACACCTGGGAATTAGTGAACTCATCTGCATTTCATTCAGGCCTTAATGAACAACTGTTGTCAATATTTCGGTTCACTTGGCAAGAGGGTGACTCTATTTACAGGGAAGATTTTAGTAGTTACTTCTACAGCCAAATTTAAGATTGATGGGATATTACAAATACTAATATCCTCTCATCAGGCTGTAGTGCTGCTATTTTTGACTTGAGCATACTTTTTAGAGTACCAAGCTAGTTTTTAAGTATAGAGTAATAAAGATTTATTAGATTATTAGATTTTAGATAGATATATACCCTTGACTCATCCACACACTTTATAGACACCTGCTATGAGCAAGCATGTAACGTAACCCACTATACACTCACACGGAAGCATCCACTACTCAGTACTGGCGTGATGGTATGGGGGTGTGTTAGTACCCATGGCACATTTCGTGTGCGGCTAGCCTTAGGCTTCTCAGCAGAATCTACAAAAATAAACATGAGGTTCTTAGTATACATATTGACCAAGGCTCTATCTGTATACTGTCTATATGCCATGGATTGAATACGTCCGTGTCAACTAGGCCTTAAAAGGAGAGGTCTTGTAGTAAAATATAAATGTATATAGAAATACCGCAGTCATACCAACCGAAATTATACTGCCTAGCGAGCGCTACGTAATGTGGCAATGCAAAACCACCAAAAGGGGCTCAATAATAAAACCCTCCAGTAACCAAGGGGTTAATGCTACCTGCGCCCAAGTAATCCTGAAAGACAATGATGGCGACTATAAACACATATACATTATATATATTATATATACACACACACATACCTCCTCCAGTACAGCTGTACATTACATATCTACTTCCTCTGGGGCTGCAGGACCTGTGATGATGTCACCATCATGTATGGGAGGAGTCAAGCCCTGGCTGTACTGTTAGAGATGCTAAAGGACCTGTGATGATGTCAAAGTCATGTGATCAGTCACATGTGTGGGAGGAGTTAAGTGATTACATGATGAGGTGTTACCGGGTTACGTGCTCAGTGTATACAGGACTCTGCTGTGCTGGTTGTGGTCAGTGCTGGATGAGCTGAAGTGTACGTGTGAGGATCAGGATGTAGTTACAGTATGGATGTAGCAGAGCCGTGTGTGTATGACGTGTACGGAGCAGAGCTGTGTGTGTATGATGTGTATGGAGCAGAGCCGTGTGTGTATGATGTGTATGGAGCAGAGCTGTGTGTGTATGATGTGTATGGTAGTATAATGTTGTACCGTGTTAGCCATTGAAAGTAGTGGAAGAGTGAAGAAATCAGGCGATACCTTTTAGAGGCTAACTGAGTATATTTATAAGTAAGCTTTCAGGAGTGCTCGCTCCCTTCATCAGACATGGTGTGATACAAGAACTGAAAGCTAACAGATTTTTATACACATGGTTTTCAAAGCATTTTAGAGTCCTTAAAAAAAATTGCAATCTAAGTAGAGAAGTTATTTACAACAGGTCAAAAAAACAGTCTGGAAACTTGTGGTGCGTGACGGAGGGATCAGTAATTCTTGCTGTTATCTGTTTGCTATCAGGAGGTGATTTGTGTCCCTCACAGGTCATACATAGTGTGACATGAAACTGGCATGAATATTAAGTCCAAATTGCAGAGTTTGAAATTTTTGCATACATTTGTACTCCATTTCTTTCCTTTTCTCCTGTGTCTTAAAATGTCCCATTAAAACCACAACCCGCAAATCTTCAATAGAGTGGTTTTCTCCGGAGAAATGTGCGGCCACTGGGAGATCGGTTCTGCTGTTATTAATGGTGGATCTGTGTGAGTTCATGCGCTGACTAAGTCTCTGCCCTGTTTCCCCCACATAGAGGCCTGTGGTGGGACATTGCACACACATTATGAGGTACACCACATTGGAAGACCTGCAGGAAAATGTCCCCCTAATTCTGTGCACCTGTTGTGACTGTGGGATAGGTACACTGTCAGCGGTGTGGATGTGCTTGCTCCCAGTGGCCGCACATTTCTCCGGAGAAAACCACTCTATTGAAGATTTGCGGGTTGTGGTTTTAATGGGACATTTTAAGACACAGGAGAAAAGGAAAGAAATGGAGTACACATTTATGCAAAAATTTAAAACTCTGCAATTTGGACTTAATATTCATGCCAGCTTCATGTCACACTATGTTTGAACCATGAACTGAACTCAATATTCATGCCAGCTTCATGTCACACTATGTATGAACTGTGAGGGACACAAATCACCTCCTGATAGCAAACAGATAACAGCAAGAATTACTGATCCCTCCGTCACGCACCACAAGTTTCCAGACTGTTTTTTTGACCTGTTGTAAATAACTTCTCTACTTAGATTGCAATTTTTTTTTTAAGGACTCTAAAATGCTTTGAAAACCATGTGTATAAAAATCTGTTAATTTTCAGTTCTTGTATCACACCATGTCTGATGAAGGGAGCGAGCACTCCTGAAAGCTTACTTATAAATATACTCAGCCTCTAAAAGGTATCGCCTGATTTCTTCACTCTTCCACTATGATGTGTATGGAGCAGAGCTGTGTGTGTATGATGTGTATGTAACATAGTAAAGCTGAAAAAAGACATATGTCCATCAAGTTCAACCATAGGATAGGAAAGGGCAGGACATTCTATACATTTCCATAACCATCAATGCTATTTTGCTCTAATCCTTTTTTGTAGCTGTCAGATGTGACCAGCTTCTGGGGTAGGCTATTTCACAGATTCACAGTCCTTATAATGAAGAAGCCTTGTCAGCTCTTGAGATTAAACCTTTTTTTTCTCCAAACGAACAGGGGTTTTTACATGGAATAACGTTTCCCCATATTTCTTGTATGGGCCATTTATATATATAATATACATACAGTACAGACCAAAAGTTTGGACACACCTTCTCATTCCAAGAGTTTTCTGTATTTTCATGACTATAAAAATTGTAGATTCACACTGAAGGCATCAAAACTATGAATTATCACATGTGGAATTATATACTTAACAAAAAAGTGTGAAACAACTGAAAATATGTCTTATATTCTAGGTTCTTCAAAGTAGCCACCTTTTGCTTTGATTACTGCTTTGCACACTCTTGGCATTCTCTTGATGAGCTTCAAGAGGTAGTCACCTGAAATGGTTTTCACTTCACAGGTGTACCCTGTCAGGTTTAATAAGTGGGATTTCTTGCCTTATAAATGGGGTTGGGACCATAAGTTGTGTTGTTCAGAAGTCAGGTGGATTCACAGCTGATAGTCCTACTGAATGGAGTGTTAGAATTTGTATTATGGCAAGAAAAAAGCAGCTAAGTAAAGAAAAACGAGTGGCCATCATTACTTTAAGAAATGAAGGTCAGTCAGTCCGAAAAATTGGGAAAACTTTGAAAGTGTCCCCAAGTACAGTGGCCAAAACCATCAAGCGCTACAAAGAAACTAGCTCACATGAGGACCGCCCCAGGAAAGGAAGACCAAGAGTCACCTCTGCTGCGGAGGATAAGTTCATCCGAGTCACCAGCCTCAGAAATCGCAGGTTAACAGCAGCTCAGATTAGAGACCAGGTCAATGCCACACAGAGTTCTAGCAGCAGACACATCTCTACAACAACTGTTAAGAGGAGACTGTGTGCAGCAGGCCTTCATGGTAAAATAGCTGCTAGGAAACCACTGCTAAGGACAGGCAACAAGCACAAGAAGAACACAAGGAATGGACATTAGACCTGTGGAAATCTGTGCTTTGGTCTGATGAGTCCAAATTTGAGATCTTTGGTTCCAACCACCGTGTCTTTGTGTGACGCAGAAAAGATGAATGAATGGACTCTACATGCCTGGTTCCCACCGTGAAGCATGGAGGAGGAGGTGTGATGGTGTGGGGGTGCTTTGCTGGTGACACTGTTGGGGATTTATTCAAAATTGAAGGAATACTGAACCAGCATGGTTACCACAGCATCTTGCAGCGGCATGCTATTCCATCCGGTTTGCGTTTAGTGGGACCATCATTTATTTTTCAACAGGACAATGACCCCAAACATACCCCCAGACTGTGTAAGGGCTATTTGTCCAAGAAGGAGAGTGATGGGTGCTACGCCAGATGACCTGGCCTCCACAGTCACCAGACCTGAACCCAATCCAGATGGTTTGGGGTGAGCTGGAGCGTAGAGTGAAGGCAAAAGGGCCAACAAGTGCTAAGCATCTCTAGGAACTCCTTCAAGACTGTTGGAAGACCATTTCAGGTGACTACCTCTTGAAGCTCCTCAAGAGAATGCCAAGAGTGTGCAAAGCAGTAATCAAAGCAAAAGGTGGCTACTTTGAAGAACCTAGAATATAAGACATATTTTCAGTTGTTTCACCACTTTTTTGGTAAGTATATAATTCCACATGTGGTAATTCATAGTTTTGATGCCTTCAGTGTGAATCTACAATTTTTATAGTCATGAAAATACAGAAAACTCTTGGAATGAGAAGGTGTGTCCAAACTTTTGGTCTGTACTGTATATATATAGGTTCATCATATCTCTCCTTAAACGCCTCTTCTCCAGACTAAACAGATTTAACTCCTTTAGTCTCCCCTCATAACTAAGCTCCTCTGGGCCCCTTATCAGTTTTGTGTCCATGTGTTGAATCTTTTCTAACTCTAGGACATCCTTTCTATGAACTGGTGCCCAGAACTGAACTGACTAAAGTAATATTACATCCCTGTCCTGTGAGTCCATACCCCTTATACTACATGACTTGAGATGAGCGAATTTCTCAAAAGTTCGATTTGAAGTTCCAAAAAAATTTGCTTCAATCCGAATTACTTTGCAGCAAATAAACATTTCTGGGCTGCAGAGAGCCGGGGTGGGCGGCAAAATGCCGAAAGCCCTTGGATGTCTCTCTCTCTTTCTCTTCAGCACGGACAACTTTTATTCATGTGGAAGGATCTGCAGAATCGATTTGCTCATCTCTATACATGACAATATCCTGCTGGCCTTAGAAGCAGCTGACTGACATTGTGCTGTTATACAATATATGATCTACAAGTGCACCCAGGTCCTTGTCCAGCAAAGACTCTCCCAGCTTTACTCCACCTAGGACCTACAGTTTCTCCCAATAGTCTGTACAACCCTCACTTTTTTTGTAATTATTTCATTATATACAACCCCAATTCCAATGAAGTTGGGACGTTGTGTAAAACATAAATAAAAACAATACGATGATTTGCAAATCCTTTTCAACCTCTATTCAATTCAATACACTACAAAGACAAGATATTTAATATTCAAACGGATAAACTTTATTGTTTTTTTTGCAAATATTCACTCATTTTGAATTTGATGCCTGCAACATGTTCCGAAAAAGCTGGGATGGGCAAAAAAAAAGACTGAGAAAGTTGAGGAAAGCTCCAAAATCACCTGTTGGGAGCATTTCAGAGGCGAACAGGTTAGTTGGAAACAGGTGACTGTCATGATTGGGTATAAAGTTGTTCACAAGCAAGGATGGGGCGAGGTTCACCACTTTGTGAACAGCTGTGTGAGCAAATAGTCCAACAGTTTAAGAACAACATTTCTCAATGTATAATTGCATGGAATTTAGGGATTTCATCATCTACAGTCCAGAATATCATCAAAAGATTCTGAGAATTTGGACAGATCTCTCCAAGTAAGCAGCAAGGTCGAAAACCAACACTGAATATCCGTGACCTTCGGTCCCTCAGGCGGCACTGAATTAAAAACCAACATCATTCTGTACCAGATATTACCGTTACATGGGCTCAGGAACCCTTCAGAAAACGATTATCAGTGAACACAGATTGTCGCTACATCTACAAATGCAAGTGAAAACTCTACCATGCAAAGTGAAAGCCGTATATCAACAACACCCAGAAACGCCGCCGGCTTCTCTGGGCCCGAGCTCATATGAGATGGACTGATGAAAAGTGTCCTGTGGTCTGACCAGTTCACATTTGATGTTGTTTTTGGAAATCATGGACGTCGTGTCCTCCGGGCCAAAGAGGAAAAGGACTGTCCGGATTGTTATCAGTGCAAAATTCAAGAGCCAGCATCTCTGATGGTATTGGGGTGTGTTAGTGCCCATGGCACATCTCTGATGGTATGGGGGTGTGTTAGTGCCCATGGCACATCTCTGATGGTATGGGGGTGTGTTAGTGCCCATGGCACATCTCTGATGGTATGGGGGATGTTAGTGCCCATGGCACATCTCTGATGGTATGGGGGATGTTAGTGCCCATGGCACATCTCTGATGGTATGGGGGATGTTAGTGCATATGGCACATCTCTGATGGTTTGGGTGAGTAACCTGCACATCTGTGAAGGCACCATTAATGCTGAAAGGTACATACAGGTTTTGGAGTAACATATGCTGCCATCCAAGCCACGTCTTTTTCGAGACAACCCTGCTTATTTCAGCAAGACCATGCCAAGCCACATTCTGCACGTTACAACAGCGTGGCTTTGTAGTAAAAGAGTGCGGGTACTAGACTGGCCTGCTGCAGTCCAGACCTGTCTCACATTGAAAATGTGTGGCACATTATGAAGCGCAAAATACGACAACGGAGACCCCGGACTGTGGAGCAACTGAAGTTGTACATCAAGCAAGAATGGGAAAGAATTCCCCCTACAAAGCTTCAACAACTAGTGTCCTCAGTTTCCAAATGCCAATTGGGTTTTGTTAAAAGGAAAGGTGATGTAACACAGTGGTAAGCATGCCCCGGGCCCGGCTTTTTTGGATCGTGTTGCAGGCATCAAATTCAAAATAAGTGAATATTTGCAAAAAACAAAGTTTATCCGTTTAAACGTTAAATATCTTGTCTTTGTAGTGTATTCAATTGAATATAGTTTGAAAAGGATTTGCAAATCATCGTATTCTGTTTTTATTTACACAACGTCCCAACTTCATTGGAATTGGGGTTGTATTTTCTTAGGACAATACTGAAGATCTGACACTTTGATACAATGTTATGTAGTCAGTGTACAGCTTGTATAACCGTGTACATTTGGTGGGTCATCAAAATCACTCACTCAGCCATTAATGTCTAAACCCCTGGCAACAAAAGTCAGTACACCCCTAAGTGACAATGGACAAATTGTACCCAATTAGCTATTTTCCCTCCTCGATGTCATGTGACTGGTTAGTGTTACAAGGTCTCAGGTGTGAATGGGGAACAGATGGTTTGGTGTTATCTCTCATATTGGTCACTGAAAGTTCAACATGGCAAAAGTATTTTTCTACATAAAGATGGCCTAGACTATAAAGAAGATTGCCAACACCTTGAAACTGCAGCACGGTGACCTTCAGTGGTTTAACAAGACAGGTTCCATTCTGAACAGGCCTCGCCATGGTTGACCAAAGAAGTTGAGTGCCCATGCTCAGCGTCATATCTAGAGCTTGTCTTTGCAAAATAGACATATGAGAGCTGCCAGCATTGCTGCAGAGGTTAAAGGGGTGGGGGGTTCAGCCTGTCAGTGCTCAGACCATACAATGTTGTACACTGCATCAAATTGGTCTGCATGGCTGTTGTCCCAGAAGGAAGCCTCTTGTAATGTTGATGCACAAGAAAGCCCGCAAACGGTTTGCTGAAGACAAGCAGACTAAGGACATGGATTACTGGAACCAGGCCCTGCGCTCTGATGACACCAAGAGAAACGTATTTAGTTCAGATGGTGTCATTCGTGTATGGTGGCAACCAGGTGAGGAGGACAAAGACAAGTGTGTCCTGCCTACTGTCCAGCATGGTGGTGGAAGTTTCATGGTTTGGGGCTGCATGAGTGCTGCCAGCTGTGGGGACCTAAAATTCATTGAGGGAACCATGAATGCCAACCTGTACTGTGACATACTGAAGCAGAACATAATCCCCACCACATGGTAACCACCCCAAACATGCCTCCAAAACGACCACTGCCGTGCTAAAGACACTGGGGGTTATTTATCAAATGTGCCTCTTTTTGCTGAAATTTTACAAAATTGCATCTTTTGTGTGCCCTTTCAATTTCTGGCGTGATTTATCAATCGGACGCAAGCGTTGATAAACTCCATGCACATGTCCTCGCCATGTGTCTTGCACCTGTTTTTTGCGTCAACATAATAAATAAGGTGCAGACACAGAACAGAATGGTATTTTAAGAAGCAGAAACAAGTGACTTCTCTGGATCTGCAAAGATGGCTTCAAATGCTTTCAGCTTGTCCAATGAAGAGCTAGTCCTCTGAGCAAACTTTGCCCATCAAATCCAAAATGAAAAAGAATTTCTTAAAAGAGTGTGGCCAGGTCCGCCGCCGTCTCTGCCTCCCCGCTAGCTACGCCTCTGCTCTGCAACCATGCAATTATCCACTTGAGTTGGTCATGCATTTTAGGATTTGACACAAGTCATTGAATATGATTTATAAAATTGCTATAAATGTTAAGTCTGCTAACTTTGTATAGTTTTGTGCGTGTCTTATACTTCTGCAATTGTTTCCTGTAGTCTGCATTGTTTTTTACGTGACTTCCAGAGTGGAGGGATTTTGCGTCTATTTATGTGTCTTTTTAAAAAAGGCGCAAATAATAAATCCAGAAAACACATGTTCGCCTAGCCAGCCATGCCTACTGTTCTCGCCAAATCACAAAGTGGTGGATAGGGAAGTCTCACGTAGAAAGAAGGCGCAAACACTTCATAAATACGGGGAAAAAGGCACAGCTCATGCCAAAATCAGGCGCAAACATGTTGATAAATGTGCCCCACTGAGCGTAAAAGGTGCCGGACTGGCCAAGCATGTCTCCAGACCTAAACCCTATTGAGCATCTGTCGGGCATCCTCAAATGGAAGGTGGAGAACCGCAAGGTCTCTAACATCCACCAGCTCCGTGATGTCATCATGGGGGAATGGAAGAGGATTCCAATGGTCACCAGTGATGCTCTACTGTAGTGAACTCTATGCCCAAGAGGATTAAGGCAGTGCTGAAAAATAATGGTGGCCACACAAAATATTGACAATTGGGGCACAATTTGTCTATTTTCACTTAGGGGTGTACTGACTTTTGTTGCCAGGGGACATTAATGGCTGAGTGTTGAGTGATTTTGATGGCACATCATATGTCTATCCCGGGTCCTGTCCATCAGCAACAGATGTCTGATTCAGGTGATGTTATGGCTACCCCTGTTGGGACCTCAGTGAGTGTTGCTTATGGGGTTTTGCTATGGCTGTTATCCTATGCTTTATTTAGTATTCAAGGGGTCTCTTTCATCTCTTTCCTAGATGGAGAGGGAGAGTTAACCCAAAATGAAGTCATCTTTCTCATCCTCAAAAAGCCCTCTAAGAAATGTGCAATGTGTGTTAAAAACTAGCAGAAACAGTCATGTAAGGTCTGCATAGCCAAAGTGGTTACTGAAGAAAAACCTTTTATTGATGACCTTTGTTCTTTAATTAGAGATGAAGTGCGCTCTTCAGTGACTGATCTTACAGTTCCATAAACCATCACATCTGAACTACCATGTAAAAAACCACACGTTCAGCTGGTGGTGTCTTCTGATTCTGACACTGACAACGCTTCATGTTCCTTTTCTGAAACTGTCCAATTAGATTGTCAAGACGAGGATACTAAATATTTATTTTCCTCAAATGATATGAATGCTCTGTTAAAAGCATTATGCAGCACAATGAACACATGGAAGTTGTGAAGACTAAGATTACACAAGATGGATATTTGGAGGTCTTAAATCTAGGAAGAAAAGAGTTTTCCTTATTAATGAAAACCTTAAAGAGTTAATCACAGACAAACGACAGGATCTGGAAAAGAGACTTTCCCTGTCTATAGAAATTACGTGACAGTATTCCAAAAGTAGATGTCCAAGTTGCCAAAGTGGTCAAAAAAAACTGACCTGCCTTTGAGGAGAGGGCACAGATAAAAGATTTGATGCATCGTAAATTGGATTCATTATTAAAAATGAGACAGGTCTGAGACGCTGTTCAGTCCCTTCTACCGATGGGTGTGATTGTTCCAGTTCCTCTAGAACAACAGGAGAAGGGTCATTATTCATCTCTGTTCCTTGTAAAGAAAACAAATGGCACTTACCATCTAATACTGAACTTAAAATAGCTAAACAGATGGATTTCATACAGGAAATTCAAGATGGAGACTCTGAAATGAACCAGCCCTCTAATAAATCGGGGAGTGTTTATGTGCATGTTAGGTTTAAAGATGCCTGTTACCGTATCAAATTCCAACCCAGCAGTCGTCTCAAAAGTTTCTAAAGTTTGCAGTAGCTCAAACTCCCAATCACATCTTTCATTTTTAGTTTAAAGCTCTACCCTTTGGCATATCATCTCACCAAAGTCATGGTAGAAGTGGTAGCAGCTATTCGAAGGGAAGGATCCCTAGTTATTCCTTACATAGATGATTTTCTAATTGTAGTAGATTCCAAACAATCTCTGGTTTATCATAAACACTTTGTTGTGTCCTTTTTCCAAAGGCTAGACTGGATTGTAAATTTCCAAAAATCAAACCTAGTCCCAGACAACAGGAAGAAATTTTTGGGGAGTAATTTTGGATTCATTATTTTCTACCAGTAGATAAAAGACAATCTCTCCTAAAAACATCCGGCTTGTATCCAATCAGGGGCCTGGAGTTAAAATCACTCCGGAACAGAAAACAAAACTCCTTGGATATTCAGGTCAGACTTCCGAAAGAGTAAAAGCTTCCCTAAACTGGTGGAAAAAGGAACTAAAACTATTACCACTGTAGCATATCTGTGTCGACAGGGAGGAACCGGGTCTCCGCTGTTACTAGGTCAAAAATAAGTTCCAGGGAAGACAAGCTATATCAGCAGTCCATCTCAAAGGGTCAGAGAACAGAATTGTGGGCTTCCTTAGCAGCAACTCTGTAGACCTGAACAACTGGTGCCTAAATCAGGAGGTATTTTAGTCAATAACTAATTGCTGGGGCGTTCCTATAGTGGACCTGTTTGCAAACAGGATAAACTCAAGATCTGAGACTTTTTTCTAACTAAATGTGCCAGATCACCCAGCAGGCAATGACACTTTCTCTCAGACTTGGGATATGGAGTTAGTATATTCTTTCTTTCCTCTTCCACTGATACCAAAGGTTTTCCAGAAGATCTGTCGGGATAAAACAGATAACATAATCTTGGTGGTTCTTCTCTGGCCGAAAAAGATCTGGTTCTCTTTACTACAGAAATAGTCTCTGTAAGGTTTGCTCTTAAGGTCCAGAGGACTTTCAGAGAGTGTAATACACAAAAGATACAGCAGAATATGTGAAGCATCTATTGAGGACCAGGACAGGGTAGACTATATATATATCTATATATACTAAATATCTCCACGCTTCTAAGGCAGATTTCACAGCCAATATCACCCTATCTCCAATGAATTAGTTTCTCTGAGCAGGGGTGAAGAGATTGGAGAAAAATCCATAAAATCCAAATCTCGCCTTGGAGCTCTCCTGAACCAGCATAGCATCAGATTCCAATTCTTCCTGCTGCATCCACATGTCAATGCATTAAAAAATAGTGTGAAACTACCCATAAGAAGTCAATCTGCACTGATGGTTTATTACATAAAACATTTCCCACATTATGAGCATAAAAAGGGCTTCTCCCCTGAGTGACACCTCTGATGTCTAACAAGGTTTGATTTGTCTGTAAAACCTTTCCCACAGTCTGAACATGAGAATGGCTTCTCTCCTGTGTGAATTCTCTGATGTTTAACAAGAATTGATTTCTGGACAAAACATTTCCCACATTCTGAACATGAGAATGGCTTCTCTCCCGTGTGACTTCTCTGATGTTTTATAAGGTTTGATTTGTCTGTAAAACATCTATCACATTCAGAACATGGGAATGGCCTCTCCCCTGTGTGACTTCTCTTATGTTTAACAAGGTTTGATTTATCCGTAAAACATTTCCCACATTCTGAACATGAATATGGCTTCTCCCCTGTGTGAACTCTCTGATGTGTAATAAGATCTGATTTAAGGCTATAACATTTCTCACATTGCGAACATGAAAACGGCTTCACTCCTGTGTGACATCTCTGATGTGTAAGAAGAGCTGATTTCTGGTTAAAACATCTCCCACATTCTGTACATGAGTATGGCTTCTCCCCTGTGTGACATCTCTCATGTTTAACAAGAACTGATTTCTGGATAAAACATTTCCCACATTGGGAACATGAATACGGCTTCTCCCCTGTGTGAATTCTCTGATGTCTAACAAGATCTGATTTATCGCTAAAACATTTCCCACATTCTGGACAAGAAAATGGTTTTTCCCCTGTATGAATTCTTTGATGTTTAACAAGATCTGACTTATGGCTAAAACATTTCCCACATTCTGTACATAAATATGGCTTCTCCCCCGTGTGCTTTCTGAGATGTTTAACAAGATCTGATTTGTAATTAAAACTTTTCTCACAACCTGAACATGAATATGGCTTCTCTCCTGTGTGAAGTCTCTGATGTTTAACATTCCTTCTGCGGCTTTCATTTTGCTTCACAGTCTGTGATGAATCAGAAGATAGGACCCATTTAAAGGGATCAAATGATAGATCATTGCTGTGAAGGGTTAATGGAACAACTGCATGTTCTTCATATGTATCTTGTGTGATACCACCATTCTCTACTTTATAATCTGAAGATATGAGATGACCCTCTGGGGTCTCGCTACTGAAATCTGCAAAAAATAAAACTGATTTTATTATTTTTGAATATTATAATATTAAAGGGTGTCTGTCAGCAGTAAATTGGTTATAAACCTATTCTCAGTATCTTGTAGAGGTCTCTTGAGACCCCAGAGTATAATAGGTTATTGGGCCACAGCAGTGACATTATTTTTGATGGAATTTTCTATTGAAAATCCTCACAGATGTTTTATTGTTCAAAAACAAGTCCAGGCATAAATATGATAAATTGAGACAAATTGACCCTTTGATACATGATAAAAGCTGCAAAGAAAACCTAAGAAAAAGCTTAGAAATACATCAAACAATACAACAGAACAGCCAAATAAATTGTGAACCGGCCCCTATTTAGTGGTGACTCCTCACCTGTGCGGTTCCCTGTAGGAATGTCCTCCTTACACTCCTCATCTCCCCACCCATATGACTCTGGAACAATAATAATGTTCAGATCTTTAGCCAGATCCAAAAGCTGTGAAACAAATATTGTAAAAGTCACCAGACGGATGGAGAAGTCACGTGGGAGGTTTTATAGGAGAAGAAAAGATCATTCATTATCATGACCACCAAAACTGACAGCAGGAGTTATCTGAGCAAATAGCTGCAGGTCTCCTGGATAAATCCACCATGTTGGCTCCTTATTCCAACCAGCAGCCTCCATAGCCAGAAAACTGTGAGAAGATCCAGACAACATGTCATGTCTATGGTCAGCTTTATCCTGCCATCTCCACCTTTCTCATTACACAAGTAGGAAACATCTAATACTGTGGGATAAAACCAGACTGACCCCGAGACCTTCACAGCCCTTCTACAGGGCAGAGGGAAGATTTCATGTCACCTTATCTCCATCTACCTGATCATCCTGGGGAAAGACATTTTCTTCCTTACAATCCTGTGCTAGAAGAGGACTGGGACATCTCTCCGCTGATGTTCTCTTACTGGATGGAACTGGAGGAAACACATACAGGGACTGAATTCATTCTTTCCATACAGATAATGAGAGGCCGTGTGTATTTAGTCATGTCTATTACCTGCTGATGTGAGGGGCTGCTGATCCTCCATCATCACCTCCTTGTACACATCTTTGTGTCCTTCTAAATACTCCCACTCCTCCATGGAGAAATAGACAGTGACATCCTGACACCTTATAGGAACCTGACAACACAATGATACAGTCATCACCAGATCCCTTCATAGCTCCTGTATAATGTCCCAGCATTCCCAGCAGTGTCACCTCTCCAGTCAGCAGCTCAATCATCTTGTTGGTGAGTTCTAGGATCTTCTGTCCATTGATCTCCTCATGTATCAGGGAGTGAGGTGGAGGCCCCGGGATTCTGCCAGTCTTTTGTTTATCTCCATAAACAGGATTACACGGTAGTGAACAAGACCTCTAGTGGGCGCTGTCAGGTTCCTGTGTCTAAAAGATTGGAAGAACCCTGAGCCCAATCCCGGGGCCTCCACCTCACCCCCTGATACAGGAGGAGATCAATGGACAGAAAATCCTAGAACTCATAAACAAGTTCATTGAGCTGCTGACAGGAGAGGTGAGATCAGAATCTTTCACCTCTCCAGTAATATCCTTCTTATTCCCCCATTTAGTACAGTGTCCCTTTATGCCACCATACAATTGCCCCTTTAGGCCCCTTGCAGTACAGCACTCTTTTATTGCCCCATATACATTGACGATCAAAAGGGTAACAATGTTTAGAACTTGTGACTTTAAGGCTCCATATTTCACCATTCACTAGAGCTTTGAACCTGAGACTACCATCATTTTATAGACAATCATCTTGGCTATCTCATACATAAATTTGTCCCGCAACTATTTAGCATATGATCAGTTATGCAGACTCTTGTCAAGTAACTGCATTGTTACAATTTTGCTCCTAGTGGTAGAAAAATCTTTTTGTCAGGATTGTCACTTCTGCTGCTACACCTTTAAGGTTGCCGTGTCAGGCTGAGGAAGCTTCTGTAGCTCAGAGTTTCCTGGCTTGGCCAATTAGTGACCAAGTAAGCCTATAGAAGACCCTTTCTTCTTGACTCAGGTTGCCAACTAATTATTGTACTACTCCTGGTTTGCCTCTGTTTCCTGTTGTGTCCATTTGCTTCATAATGACCCCTTGGCTTGTTTTCGGATTCTCTTTAGTCTACTGATTCTGCTTGTGATGTACCCATTTGGATTTTTGACCCTTTGCCTGTTTCCGAGTTTTCGTAGTTGTCTTCTGATTTGGTCTCTGATGTCCTCTCCTGATTCTGACCTGTGCCTGTACGACTTGTCTTTTGTTTCCACTCTGCTGTGTAAGTTATAGTGGGTTTTGTTTTGTTTCCAGCCAGCAGTGTGTTTATTATTGGTACATTCTTCTGTTTGGTGACAATTCAGGTTCCCAGATTCAGGGCAAGTCCAACCAGCCTCGTGGCAGGCTCTGGTGAAGGTGTCTGGAGTTCTGTCTTGGCTCGCAGAAGTGTGCTAGTTGTAAATAGCTGTCTCTACTGCTCATTGTTATCAGTCAAACTCCTACTATTGCTTTTATGAGGCCTTCCTTCTAAACCAGAGGTTCCCAAACTTTCAAAATTTTACTGGTTTCGGTGGACCCCCTGCTGCTACATTTCTACCATATTCCCAAAATGTGAAGATTAGATCTAACGAAGACCCCCGTTGAGTCTCCCGTGGACCCCTGGGGATCCACCTGGACCACTTTGGGAATCACTGTTCTAAACCATAACACTTTTTCTTCTTGTATACTACAAATGACAACCTATTCTTACACTTTCTAATAGCTCAGTGTGTTATTAAATTGATTCGAAAAAGGGAAAGGTCACTGGTTCAAATCACGGATCAGCCATGAAGAAGATTTCCAAAGAAAAAAAAGAAACAGCATCATACAGATCATCGATAGCGGTCTCTCGGCCAAGAAAATTGCTAAACTGCATCATGTGTGTTTCATGACAGCTGGAAGAATACGAAATGAAGTCCGTCCATCCATTCAAAAGTCAAGAAACGGACGCCCAGGCAAAATATCATCAACAAGTTAGTTTATCAGTGGAGGTGGCTCTATGCTTCATAATAGTGAGATCACAGACATCCATCCAAACACCGCGCAACGCACGTTACACAAGTCTGGAATGGTGGCCCAAAAAAAGGTTAAGAAGCCTCGACTTCAATATCGTCATAAGAAGTGTCAGCTCGAGTTTGCAAAAAAGTACAAAAAGTGAACAGTAGAAAATTGGAAACGGGTGATTTGGAGCGATGAGACAAAAGTCAATAGACTGGGTTCTGATGAGAGCAAATGGGTCTGAAAGATACAAGGGAAAAGGGGGCTAATGGATTGAGAAATTGATCAAGTTTGGTAGAGGAAGCCTGATAATATGGAGTTGTTTCACAGTCAAAGACGTTAGATGCTTGACCATGTTCAATGCTGAGCTATATGTGAGTATGCTACAAGATAAGTTACTTTGTACACTCGAGTATCATTGGTATGAAAAGGACGACATAGTGTATCAGCAGGACAACGACCCGAAGCATACGTCGAGATTAGGGAAGAAATGGTTTAATGACAATGAAGTAGAGGTGCTGGATTGGCCCCCACAGTCTGCAGACCTCAACCCAATCCAACACTTGTGGATAGAGTTGAAGACAAAAACTTGTATTCGTACCCAAGTGAGTCGACCAGTATGCACCAACATTGGGAACTTGTAGAAGAGACCTGGGATAAGATATCGGTTGAGACATGCTTGAATCTGATAGAGAGCGTGCCCAGAAGGATTCAGGCAAAACTGTTTTTAGGAGCAAAACAGTAACAATGCAGTTACATGACAAGAATCTGCATAACTAATCATATGCTAAATAGTTACAAGTCACATTTATGTATGAGATAGCCAAGAGGATTGTCTATTAAATGAAGGTAGTCTCACAGTGGAAGCTGTAATGGATGGTGAGATATGAAGGCTGAAATTCACAAGTTACCCTTTTGCTTGTCAGTATAATGGTCCCTCATGTAGTGCAGTGCTCTTTTATTCACCCATATAATGGTCTCTTTTGTCTCTATATAGTAAAGTGCCCCTTTGTTCCCCCCCATATAATGCCCCCTTAAATTCCCATACAGTACAATGCCTCCTTATTCCCCAATATAGCATCCCCTAATCCCCCATACAGTACAGTGTGCCTTTATGTCTTCTCCCCTCCCCTTCTTTATAGGGAGCTAGCACACTTAACTCTGTCAGCGCCAGAGCAGGGAAGGGGTGGGGGTCCGAGGAACTGTGAGCAGTAAGTGAGAGTATAATCTGCACCCAATGCTTGGCTCTGTCAGTGCAATGACAAAGGCCTTCACATAACGCGGTGCGTGTCGTAATCCTTATATCAGTGTTCTGTCTGTGTAAATGTTCATTTATTTAAAAAAAAAAAAAAAAAAAACACACAACAAGGAGGTTCAATGTACTGAAAAGGTGACAGACTGCCCAAATGCAATATTCCGAGCCTCTCGTAGAAATAATCTGTGAGAATATACAGCGTACAGATGCCATGATGTTCATGGACTCAGTGACTTGAATGGGGAAGGTTTTGTAGATAAAAGTTAACCCCGTTACAGGTATACTGACTATAGTAAAGTATTATATAAGACAACAGGAGGTCACATTGATAAAACATACACGTATATGGAATTACTACAATGATACTGAAAGAAGGCAGAAAAACTCCCTCGTACGGCTGCAGTAAAAAAGTCCTGGGGCCTGGAAGGCAACAATGAAAAAACTCCAAAATAGGCTCAGTAATAAAAGATGGGGGTAAACTCTTTGGTAACGAAGGGGTTAATGATACATGCAGCCCATTTTTTATAATCCTAACTGCTCAATACACACAATACATACATACACACACACACATATATACACACACACACACACACATACATACATACATATATATATACACACACACATACATACATACATACATATATATATATATACACACATACATATATATATATATATATATATATATATATATATATATATATATACACACATACATACATATATATATATATATATATATATATATATATATATATATATATATACATATATATATATATATATACATACATACATACATATATATTTTTTATATATATAAACACACACATACATATATTTTTATATATACACACACACACACATATATATTTATATACACACACCCCCCCCCCCCCCCCCACCTCTATATTTCCCTCCTCCCCCCCCTGGGAAGAAGGAAGGAGGAAGAAAAAAAAAAAAAAGGAGAGGGTGTGGGGGGGGGGGGAAGACAAAAAAAAAAAAGGGCCCTTACCACATACCCCCCCTTTTTTAAACACCCCCCCCCCCCCTGTGTTTAGACACCCCCCCGCTGTATACGCGCCCCCCCTGTGTTTACAGCCCCCCCCTGTTTTTACCGGCCCCCCCTGGGTTTCCCGGCCCCTGCTGTGTATACCGGGCCCTGCTGTGCTGGTTGTGGTCGTTGCTGGATGAACTGAAGTTTATGTGTCAGGATGGGTCTCACTTGCTTTGGTGTGGGGAGACCATAGTCCCTGATCCTTTTAAAGCCTTCTGGCTCAGAGGGTTGGGGAGTTCGGGGCCCTTCTCTTTTCAGAGAGGGCTTGCAATAGGATGTAGTGATAGTGTGGATGTAGCAGAGCTGTGTGTGTATGACGTGTATGGAGCAGAGCTGTGTGTGTATGACGTGTATGGAGCAGAGCTGTGTGTGTATGATGTGGATGTAGCAGAGCTGTGTGTGTATGATGTGTATGGAGCAGAGCTGTGTGTGTATGATGTGTATGGAGCAGAGCTGTGTGTGTATGATGTGTATGGAGCAGAGCTGTGTGTGTATGACGTGTACAGAGCAGAGCCGTGTGTGTATGATGTGTATGGAGCAGAGCGGTGTGTGTATGACGTGTATGGAGCAGAGCCGTGTGTGTATGACGTGTATGGAGCAGAGCTGTGTGTGTATGACGTGTACGGAGCAGAGCTGTGTGTGTATGATGTGTATGGAGCAGAGCTGTGTGTGTATGACGTGTATGGAGCAGAGCCGTGTGTGTATGACGTGTATGGAGCAGAGCCGTGTGTGTATGATGTGTATGGAGCAGAGCTGTGTGTGTATGATGTGCCGGAACTGTGCTGTTTACATGTGTAATGTGCTTGCATTACTATAGCTGTGTTCTTATAATATCTATCTGTTTGGCAGGGCACAGTATCTGTTATGTAATCTAGTAGTGTTATGTGCATATGGCTATGTATTTTTGTGCTTACTATAGCTGCATCAGATCTGTGTGTAACTATATCTCTTATATATATAAAAATGAGTTCCTGTCTGTCTGTCTGTTCTTTATGCGCGACCAAACGACTGTACCGATCCTCACCAAATTTGGCACACATGTACATCAGGTGTCCGGGAATATTATATACTGGGTCTCAGCTCTCTTGGACGTACCGTTCCTGAGGTACAGTATTCCCAAAAAATGACCAGCATTAGTCTATACAAGCCTGCAAGTCTTTCACTCATATTCCAACTGCCATACACACGGTCACATGTCCCTTATCAGCCAATAACAGCTCGCAGGCGCTTACTCTCCTCAGGCACACAGGTTTCCATAGCAACCAAGCTATGTATGACCTGTATTAGTGAATAGCAGTTTACAGGACCTTAAATATTCAGTCATATCACATGTATCAGCCAATATAAGTTCACATTTAATTTACCAGGTTTCCATAACAACACAGCCATAAATAGACTGTACCTATACTGGACTCAGTGGCGTAACTAGCAATGGCAGGGCCCCAAAGCGAACATTTGACATGGCAACCCCCCCACCCCCTGCACAAACTGCATTCCTGCATACACTATTATGCCCCATAGTGGCCCCTGCATACACTATTAGGCCCCATAGTGGCCCTTGCACACAGTATTCTGCCCCATAGTGGCTCCTGCACACAGTATCATAGTGGCTCCTTCATATAGTATTATGCGCACTTCCCGCTACTTCTTCAATGTTGGACCAGATGTCACGTGAGCCAGGCATGCATCGCAACGCATAATGACGTCGGACTGGCCCACCGACATCTGGGACGCCACCAAGGAGGCCCGAAGCCTGCTGAAAAGACCCCAGAGTATAATGATAGCAGTGTTTGTGGGGTTCACGGCCCACAGGCCTTACTTACCAATCCCCGCTCCTGCTCACAGCCGCCTCTGCAGAAGGTGAAGTGCAGGCGGCCGTGAGCAGGAGTGGGGATCGGTAAGTAAATAGGGCCCGTTACCTGCTGGTGTTAAAAAAAAAACATCAGAGGCCCGCCGGGTCCCCTAATGTCCCAGGCCCTGTGGCAGCTGCTACCACTGCTAAACCGGTATTTACGCCACTGACTGGACTGCCATACTGGATTTCAGCATTCTTATAAATTGAAACGTTTTTTAAACTACTCATGTCCCCTGCAGCAAAACGCATGGCTGCTGCTCGAGCTAATGAAAACTCTCAGCAGACCCAAGCCTGTCTCCAATCTGATAAGGTATCTCACAGACAACAGCGAGCTGCTGAAACTCCCCAGCAGACCCAAGCCCGTCTCCAATCTGACAAAGCATTGTCAGCCACATGCACACAGCTGCACTCCAGGTTTCAATAACAACCCAGCCATTTTTCTTCACTGCTGTAGGTCAGCTTTAAAGGGGCAGGGCACTGTGGATGACACTGTTACACAAGGTCACATACACACAGCTTTACTAGCAGTTCGCAGGTCCTTAATTATTCAGTCATATGACGTGTATCAACCAATATAAGTTCACATTTCATTTACAAGGTTTCCATAGCAACACAGCCATAAATAGACTATACCTATACTGGACTGCATACTGGATGTCAAGTGCAAAACTGGCCAATTCTTATGGGGTCACTACACAAACAAAAAATGAAATATACCCGTGCGAAGCCGGGTCCTTCCTCTAGTCACTTATAGAGATGGACCCACCACTTTGGCATGAGTCGGGTTCAACCTGAGTATCCCAAGTTGTTCAGTTTTTAACAAAACTGAACAATTAAGGATTTGTCTTGGACAAACTAAAATGGCCACCACCACACCTATTATACTCTGGGTTCTGAAGAGTCTCCATGTGAGCAACTGGTATAGAGCTTACCCTACCTATAGGTGCATCTCAATTAATTAGAATATTTTTGAAACGTTCCTTCATTTCAGTAATTCAGTAATACAATCCATAATCAGCGTCTTCCATGATTGTGTGTCCTACTGAACCAGACTGAGGGACCATTTAAAGGCTTAGGAAACCTTGGCAGGTGACACTGAATTTACAAGACTGAACTGAACTTACAATATTCTAATTTTCTTAGATTTGGGTTTTCATTACCTGTAATCCATCAACATTTACAGAAATAAAACACTTGAAATAGAAGACTCTGTGTGTAAAGAATCTAGAAAATATAGGAGGTCACTTTTTTTTTAATTTAATTACTGAAAGACATAAACGTTTCAAAGATATTCTAATTTATTGAGATGCTCCTGTAAATATAAATAAATTTGCCCCAGAAGCACACAGGCAACATTTCTACTCAGTGCCATTGTTTTATGCAATATATTGGGAGAGACCACCTCCTCTGCAAACTAAGTCCTAGCTAGCTATTTGTCTCCTAGTTTTTCCATAATCTCCCCCCATGTAATCTACAGTTACACAAACTCCCCATCCTGTTGCTTTTTTGTGCACACTACAAAATAAAGTAACATATGTGGGCATTTTTAACATTGTCCCCCACAGAGACTCCATGTTCTCATGCCTGTCCCAAACCCCACACTGCCTCTTTGTCCTTGTACCCCATCTGTCCTCTAGCCTACAGTGCCTTCTTGTCCACCATAGTGCCCGCTTATCTTTGTTGGAAACAAAAAAATATATATACAGTATATATATTTACCTTATCCCTTCCTTTGACTAGAGATGAGTGAGCGGCTCAAGATTCATTTAGTTTTGGGTTCGGGTGGCTTGGGTCCAAGATTTGTTTCCTGTCAAACAAGTACGAGCCACAACTTAAATTAATTTAAAACATAGTGTATAACATTCTCAGGGCTCCTAGGAACCTATCTATAAAACATAGTGTAGAACACTCTTAGGGCTCCTAGGAACCTATCTATAAAACATAGTGTAGAACACTCTTAGGGCTCCTAGGAACCTATCTATAAAACATAGTGTAGAACACTGTCAGGGCTCCTAGGAACCTATCTATAAAACATAGTGTAGAACACTGTCAGGGCTCCTAGGAACCTATCTATAAAACATAGTGTAGAACACTCTTAGGACTCCTAGGAACCTATCTATAAAACATAGTGTAGAACACTGTCAGGGCTCCTAGGAACCTATCTATAAAACATAGTGTAGAATACTGTCAGGGCTCCTAGGAACCTATCTATAAAACATAGTGTAGAACACTCTTAGGACTCCTAGGAACCTATCTATAAAACATAGTGTAGAATACTCTTAGGGCTCCTAGGAACCTATCTATAAAACATAGTGTAGAACACTGTCAGGGCTCCTAGGAACCTATCTATAAAACATAGTGTAGAATACTGTCAGGGCTCCTAGGAACCTATCTATCAAACATAGTGTAGAACACTCTTAGGACTCCTAGGAACCTATCTATAAAACATAGTGTAGAATACTCTTAGGGCTCCTAGGAACCTATCTATAAAACATAGTGTAGAATACTCTTAGGGCTCCTAGGAACCTATCTATAAAACATAGTGTAGAATACTCTTAGGGCTCCTAGGAACATATCTATTTCTCTTTGATGACTTGTAAGTGCTACAGGTAAATGGGTAGCATGGTGACCTTGCAGTGCTGAAGTCCTGGGTTCGAAGGACATCTGCAGTTTGTATGTGCTCTCCGTGTTTGCATGGGTTTTCTTCGGGTACTCCAATTTCATACTCATACTGATAGGGAATTTAGATTGACTATATCTGTAAAGCGCTGCGGAATATCATGGCGCTATAGAAGTAAGATAAATAAATATAAACAGGCTTGTTTTTATTTTGGAGACAAAGTTCTGGCTGTGAGCCTAGTTGAAAAGTAATGAAGAATTGGCTTTTCAAAAAAAAAAAAAATTTCACCAAAAATTATCCCTTTATTTGAGCAGAATTACATTCAATCATTACATTGGTATTGTAAGAAGCAATGGTGTATTTTTTGTTTTATTTTCTTCTTATTATGCCAACATAACTATTAGAAATGAGTGAATCTCTCAAAAGTTCGATTCAAAGTTCCAAATAAATTTGCTTCGATCTGAATTACTTTGTGGTGAATAAACAGCTATTTCCGGGCTGCAAAGAGCCGGGGTGGGTAGCGAAATGGCGGAAGCCCTTGGATGCCACGGTCATTTTTCTCTCCCTCTCTCTCTTCAGCACGGACAACTTTTATTCATGTGGAAGGATCTACTAACAAGCAAAGACACGCCTACCCAATGACATCACTAGAGAATATCATGTGACAGTCTGATGTCACAAAGGTCCTTACTAAATATTCGTTACCCCGAAACATCAGAAAATCCGGAATCATGGTGAATCAAAGATTTCCTGAAATTCGGATTGAATTCCACTTCTGCAGATTCGATTCGCTCATCTCTAATAATTATAGAATTTGAATAAAAATTTGTGACACACTGTCAGTGTTCCTGCTACTTGAAAAGTGAAGTGATAAAGAATTGATTTAATAAAAATGCCACCAAAAATTGTCCCTTTATGGGAGCAGATGCAGCACCAATAAGTGACAATTACAAGATTTGAAGAAAAGTTTATGACACAGTATCAGTATGCCTGGCCTACCAGCTGAAAAAGCCAGAATATACTCTGAAGTGGAACAGATTCTATGACTGTGACAACAGCTCCCGGGAAGCAGAAAAGAACCTGAATTAACCTGACAGTTATTCCTGTATAGGATCACATGTCACATCAATATTATAATGGCAAAATAACAATTTACAAAATTTCAAGAAAAATTTGGGGCACACTATCATTATGTCTGGCCTGGCTGCTGAACTATCTTCCAAAACTGATGATCATGATCTTCCCACAGTTATCCACTCTATTGTGTCTGTTGTTTGTTGCATGCAATACTCATTCACCATATACTGATGCTCCAGCATGAGTAACAATGTCACTCAATGTGCGCTTCATCTTACAACCATGAAATGAGGGAGGAGGGTATAAGCAATGGCTTGACCTGGTGAAGTTGGAGGTGGGAGATGGTCCCATGTGGTGGAACTGGAGTAGGCCATATCAATATTGTGTTGTCGGAATGACAATTTACAGAATTTCAATAAAAATTTGGAGCACACTATCAGCGTACTTGGCCTTGCTGCCAGCTGTAAAAGCTAGGATTCTATGACCCTGAAAACAACACTTCAGAGACAGAAAAGAACTAGGATTTTCCTGCTGGTTATCGCTGTAGGAGAGCAGTGGAGCACATGCCACATCGTGTTGGCGGAGTGGCAAATTACAGAATTTCAAGGAAAATTTGTGGAACACCATCAGTGTGCCTGCCATTTTAATAAAGAATAAATTATTGAGTGTAGAAAAAAAGTCTCCCAAAAAGACCCTTTTATCTGTGCACATGTGGCACCAAGTAGTGTAGTGACAATTTCTGCCGAGTCTACTAGCTTGCCAGCCGAAAAAGTTGTTCTTCCTCTCACAGTTATCCACTCCATTGTGTCTGTGGTTTGCTGTATGCAGTAATCATGATGCTCAGGCATATTGAACAGTGCCACTCATTGTGAACTTCTTACAACCATGAACTGAGAGAGGGGAGTGGCTGGTGAGTCCCGACTGTAGGACTTGCCTACAAAGGCGATCATGGGAAGAAGAAATAGAATAGTTTTGCTCACTTGGTACCACTGCCTATTATATTACATTGGTGACGCAATTTCATGTGAGTATGGAGAGACCTCGTTCCTACATATGTGACTGCACCCCCGTGGCTAATTATCTGCTTGCAGATCTTGCACTTTGCTATCGATTTGGTAATGTACAAAAAAATTCCCACATGGGAGATGACCACACATAACTGCTGTGAAAACCAGCAGCAGTGGAAACGTATCTGCCAGTACCAATACCCAAGCTTGTCATAGATCTACCCCAGGTCGGTCTTTCGGATGTTGGGCCTGCACATCAGGTGGAATTCTTACTATTGCAGCTGCTACCACACTCTTCCTGTGATGTCACACACTGGTTGCCAGTATTATATGTAATAGAATCATCATTCAGTAATGTCATCCTCACCACTTTTTTTGACAATAGGATTCCTGTATACCTTCACAATTCAGATTTCCCCCTAGTGCCCCTACAAGCACCACCATAAGTAGCATACCCCCTGCCACTACTACCGCCATCAACAATCTTGTCATCCACCTCTGCCTTCTTTACATCTAAAAACACTGGCAGTTCTCATCCAACTCATCAAGAAGAGGAAGTCTTGGGATATGAAGAATATCTCTCAGCAGATGCCACATGACTACTAGATAATGGGATCTGTGCCAGTGAAGATAAAGAAGACATGGTTGACTGTACAGAGAGACATGATGGTAAATTACATGTTGAGGAGCAACACACCATACCTTTTGTATTTGTGGTTCACTGCTTTCAAAAACATCTTTATTCTCAGGAAGTAGGACCACACCGCGGCTACTGGTAGGGCTGTCAAGACCAAAAGTAGTGTTGCTGTTGCAATGTTCAGAAACAATCTGAGGTCAGATGTGCTTTTCTCAAGGAGTAAGCAGAGGCCTGCCTGGGAGCAGATTACTGATGTGCATGGTTGCCCTTGCAAGTGCACCCTAAAAGCGAAGGCAGGAGACATATGCTGGTAGCGAGAAGAAACAGCATCCTAGCAGCCTGGCATGGTCAGTAAGTACCCTGGCAATAGAGACCCACAGGAGTACAACAGCTAGGCCTCCCATTTGATGCTTCAAAACTGTGGTCTTTGGATTTAAAATTTAACCCTGCTTTTCTAATTATTTACTGCTGGAGTATTAAGTCAACACGATCTTTGCACAGAGTCCCACATACACTGGACAGTTAAACCTTTCATTGCCAATAATCTCATTTTATGTTAATTTTTTTTTTTTGCAGTAGAGAATTTTTTTTTACACAGTGTCAGATTTGCCATCTGTGACCCGTGACTGTCCACTGTTTCATAGAATGTAAGCTCTCACGAGCAGGGCCCTCATTCCAATAATTTGATATGTTAATTTTTTTGTCACATTGTAATGTCTCATATTGTCCGTTCATGTGTCCTCTGATTTCTAAAGTGCTGAATATGTTGGCGCTATATAAATAGTTATTATTATTATTACATTGTTTTTACTGACAAAGTCAGTCCTGTTAGTGAAAAATCTTTTCTTAAGGGTTTTTAGGGGGCGATAGTGTTTTTTTTTTCAATAGTCTGAAAAATGTCCGTTTGTTAAGGGTTTTTATTAGTTAACCAATTAATACAAAGTGCCGTTCTAATGGCAAAAAACCCCAAGCTGACTGACACAGCGTGTTTATGGCCCATTATTAATTTATCACATTCTTTATTGAAGACATTTTTCAATAGTTACATGAGAATGTAGAAAATATTTCCAGTGTAGATATATAATATACATGGAGAAGTAAAAATTTCAAACTTACTTGAAAGAAAGAAATAACAGAAAACTGACATAGATAACATGACAAATCATTTTTCATAATTCCTTATGTCGTATTTCCTTAGGTTATACCATGATACCCAATTAATGCATTGAGAAGAGGAAAATGTTTTTCCATTTACTTTTCATTGGGTTTTGTTCTGTATCTTCTGTGATAAGATAACTGCTTCGCTGCAGAGGTTTGGGTTAACTGTGCTCTATCTGTACCTGACCATCAGTCGGAGCCACACTGATCTTTAATTCATGGCTGATCAGACTATGTTCAAAATACTTCAGTGTTAAATGTCCAATTTAAATTTTAGAGATTAATTTCTATCAAAAAAATATCCTATATAGCTGCTCATATATAAATGACTGCAAGTAATAATTCTATATGTTATCATGTTAATTTATAATTATACCTTTCATTTTCTGGTATCTTTTCTGTCATTATTAAGTTTTGTAACATACTTTAATAACAAATTTTGCCTCCTTTCTGTGAATTCTTTACTCTTTCCCTTATTCATCTGACTGCTTCTCACTGGTGGACAGGCTCTTATATAATTCTGAAAAGCTGAGACAGGAGGTTGTGTTTTCAACTTGTGATTCCTCTGGAAATAATACAGATAGAACTGCAATCTTGGTGTCATATAAAAGCTGAGATTCTCATTTTTCGGAAAATATTGCAATTGCGTTATAAAAATCAACACTTCCCACGTTATGGGCGTAAAATGGCTTCTCCCATGAGAATTCTCTGATGTTTTATAAAATGCAATTCAACGCGATAACACACGCATTGTTAACGTGAACATTGCCTCTCTCTTGTGTGACTTTTTTGATGTCTAATAAGATTTGATCTGTCTGTATAACATTTCCCACATTGTGAACATGAATATGGCTTCTCCCCTGTGTGAGTTCTCTGATGTCTAACAAGATCTGATTTATCGCTAAAACATTTCCCACATTTGAGACATGAATATGGCTTCTCCCCTGTGTGAATTCTTTGATGTAATATAAGATGTGCTTTCTGGATAAAACATTTCTCACATTCTGAGCATGAAAACGGCTTCTCTCCTGTGTGAATTTTCTGATGTCTAACAAGATGTAATTTAACGCTATAACGCTTCCCACATTGTGAACATGAATATGGCTTCTCCCCTGTGTGACTTCTCTGATGTGTAATAAGATTTGATTTGTCTGTAAAGCATTTGCCACATTCTGAACAAGAGAATGGCTTCTCCCCTATGTGAATCCTCTGATGTCTACCAAAATCTGATTTATCGCTAAAACGTTTTCCACATTCTAAACATGAGAATGGTTTCTCTCCTGTGTGAGTTCTTTGATGTTTTACAAGATTTGAGTTCTGGTTAAAACATTTCCCACACTCAGAACATGAAAATGGTTTCTCCCCTATGTGAATTCTCTGATGTCTAACAAGATCTGTTTTATCGCCAAAACATTTTCCACATTCAAAACATGAAAATGGTTTCTCTCCTGTGTGAATTCTCTGATGTTTTACAAGATTTGATTTTATATTAAAATATTTCCCACACTCTGAGCATGAGAATGGCTTCTCTCCTGTGTGAATTCTTTGGTGTAGAACAAGATGTGATTTTACGTTAAAGGATTTCCCACATTCTGAACAAGAAACAGGCTTCTCCCCTTTGTGAATTCTCTGATGTGTAACAAGAGATGATTTCTGCCTAAAACATTTCCCACAATCTGAACATGAATATGGCTTTTCCCCTGTGTGAATTCTCTCGTGTAGAAGTAGATGTGATTTTACCTTAAAACATTTCCCACATTCTGAACATGTAAATGGCCTCTCCCCTGTGTGATTTCTCTCATGTGTAACAAGATTTGATTTATTGCTATAACTTTTCCCACATAGTGAACATGAGTATGTCTTCTCCTCTGTGTGAATTTTTTGATGTTTAAGAAGATCTGATTTGCGATTCTTCTTTGTGTGAGCTCTTTGTTTTATAACACTCCTGTGGCTTTTATTTTGCTTCTTATTCTGTGATGGATCAGAAGATAGGACCTGTATAGAAGGATCAGATGATGGATCAGAAGATCGGACCTGTATAGAAGGATCAGATGATAGATCAGAAGATAGGACCTGTATAGAAGGATCAGATGATGGATCAGAAGATAGGACCTGTATAGAAGGATCAGATGATGGATCAGAAGATAGGACCTGTATAGAAGGATCAGATGATGGATCAGAAGATCGGACCTGTATAGAAGGATCAGATGATAGATCTTTGCTGTGAAGGGCTGAGGGTATATCTGGGATAATGACATGTTCTTCATATGTATCTTGTGTGATACCACCATCATCTGCTTTATAGTCTGTAGATATGAGATGTCCCTCTGAGCTCCTGGTACAGTCATCTGCCAAGAAGAAAACTGATTTTATTATTTTTGAATAATAAAAGGTAAAATGGGTTTTCCCATGGAAGATTTTCACCTGCTCTCCAGTCTTCTCTCCCTTCCACCTCCTGGATTGGAAGTGTAGGGGAGAGTTGTTGGATGGGCTTAGCCTGTGTGATATACAGCGCAGGCCAGCACGATACTTCAAACTAAACTGACAGAGCTGACATGTGAAGAGTATACAGATGCATAGACCAGACAGCCATGCTGTTATATAGCTGACCTGGTCCGAAACCGAAGCAACGAACTGTAAACACTGAAGAGCCATAATAAGCAGTATGTGGCAAATGACTCAAGATTGAAAAAGCAATGTATTGGATAAAACAATTCAGTTAACTTAAGCTGCAAGCTTAAATATGATCCTGAGGATTGGAATATCCCTTTAAATGATATTGATATTAATATAATATATTTCTATCTAACGTCCATACAAATTATAAGGAATGATTAAGTCAGTGGTGACGAAGGAGATGACAATCTAACAGTAGATCTCAGAGGCAGAAAGAAAAGAATAGATGCTCAGGACAAGGACATAGTTATGTCTTTATACAAATCACTGGTCAGACCACACATGTGCCCGATTTTAGACACCAGTATATAGGGGAGACATATTGGAACTAGAACGGGTGCAAAGGAGTGCGATCAAGGTAATTAAAGGGATGGGGGATTGGAGTATAAAGACTGGTTATGAAACTTGGGGTTGTTCAGTTTGGAAGAAAACATGGCTTAGGGGGGCGACCGAATTACAATGTACAAATACATGAAAGGAGAATGCAAAGATCTTTCTAATGATCTCTTTATACCGAGACCTGTAACCATGAAAAGGGGCATCCTCTATGAGTAGGGGAAAAAGATTTCACCATAGACATAGACGCGGCTTCTTTAGACTATGGAACTCACTGCAACAGGATGGACTGGGCTCGATAGACTTTATCCAAGCATGTTACTGTGTTACTATGACTGTTCTCTTGCAGTTCTCCTCTTCAGTCTTGCAGCCGCCATCTTCCTAGGTCCATGCGTCACTGCTCTTGTCACCTCTCTCTTCTAGTAAAATACTAAGTGGAGAACCATAAAGGCCCCTGTGAGTCAGTGCAATGAGGTGGTGTCCGTCTCACACACTCAATGATACATCACAGTATTCTGGTCCTCCTTTGGCCTTCAGAACTGCAGCACTTCCTTGAGGCATACATAAGTATCGTCCACAAGTATGAGAGGACCAAGAGTGTGCCAGGAAAACATTCCACCAAACACCATCATGCTACCCCTATCATTCTGGACTGTTGACGCCTGACAGGAAGGGTCCATATGTATGTAGTCAGGAAGGCAGTCATCTACTTCATTATAATTGTGTGACAGGAACTGTCTAATAATCTGCCATAGCTGCGATAGGAGTTTGTGTGTCCCTATGGAACAACCCATGAAGTTTCAGTGTGACTTTTGCAGAGTAGACAGACATAAAATTCTTAGCAGGTCAGAATACTCAGACTGGATCACAGTCACCAGTGGGGTACCACATGGATCGGTATTGGGAGGGGTCACCGTCACCAGTGGGGTACCACATGGGTCGATAGTGAAGGGTTCACCGTCACCAGTGGAGTACCACATGGGTCGGTATTGGGAGGGTTCACCGTCACCAGTGGGGTACCACATGGGTCGGTATTGGGAGGGGTCACCGTCACCAGTGGGGTACCACATGGGTCGATAGTGAAGGGTTCACCGTCACCAGTGGAGTACCACAAGGGTCGGTATTGAAGGGTTCACCGTCACCAGTGGGGTGCAAAAGGAGTCAGTATTGGGTCCTCTGCTGTTTCCAGAGGGTTTCCAGAGCAGGTTTCCATATTTTCAGATGATACTGAACTCTGTAAAGTAATCACAACTGAGGCGGATACTAGAATATTACAGGAGGATCTAAGGAAGCGGGAAGCATGGGCTGAGACTTGGCAAACGTTTAATGTAGACAAATGGAAGGTTATGGATTTTGGTTCAAGAAATAAAATGTCTGATTATATACTTAATAGTAAAATACTGGGTAAGACTGAATTGTAATTTATTGTGGGACACTAAACATCATGTAAGAAAAAAAAAGGTATTTTCAAAGACACTTTAAAAGGAACGTGTTACCAATTTTCTTTATTCATTATAACCTCCATTACTTTTTTTTCTAATCTGTTTTTATTTTATTATTGTAGATTATTGCATTTTCTGTAAATGACTATCGGGGCGGCCATCTTGCATGAGATTTTCCTCTGCTAGTGATTTGCTTTACAGCATAGTTGTAGTTATAGTCTGGAACCGACTCAATGAGCTCTATAGGAGAGTTTTCTAGACATGCTCTGTGCAAAGAAAGTTTTTATTTTCTACTGTAATGTTTATAGAGGTGTGATCTTCTATTGTAATTTTATGTGTCTTGTCTCTGAGGTAATTGCTGTAAAGAAAACCCCTACATAACTGACAAGTGTCAGTCTAATATTAGGCTAAGTTGCCACAGTGAAAATTGGATATAGCCCTTTTTTAAATACTGATAATGACTTAAAAAAATATACATCAAAATTCTTAAATATATGCTTAAGGCTGGGTTCACAACTGCGCCTGCTCTGCAAGCAGGACTTTTCTCTCTGCATTTATCAGACGGTAACCCGGCGAACCACATTATAGTCTCTGGGGTCCCTGACTTTCTGTGGGTAACTGCTTTTTAAGCGGATTAGGTTTCCATTTCTTGGGTCCCCAAACGAACCCAAACAACATAAAACCCAGGAGCAGATGTGAACTTAGCGTAACATAACAGCTTAGTTTAAAAAAAAAAAAAAAAATTTTACATCGTATCAAATCTGAAGTAAACCGTCATAGGGAGCGGAAAATAATCTCACAGTAAGTCAAAAAGAGCGTGATCATAAAAAGGGCACAGGATGATGAAACTGCATCCTGGGGCCCTGCAAAAGGGAGCTCTATGAATAACCTATGAATAAACTAACAAATCCATTTCAAAAGAAAAAAAAAAACAATCAAACAAGTAATACAGGATAGCTAAATATAATGTGAACAGGCCTCTATAAAGTGGTGACTCCTCACCTGTGCGGTTCCCTGTAGGAATGTCCTCCTTACACTCCTCATCTCCCCTCACATATGTCTCCGGAGCATTAATATTCTTCAGATCTTCACCCACATACAAAAGCTGTGAAGGAAATATTGTAAAAGTCACCAGACGGATGGAGAAGTCACGTGGGAGGTTTTATAGGAGAAGAAAAGATCATTCATTATCATGACCACCAAAACTGACAGCAGGAGTTATCTGAGCAAATAGCTGCAGGTCTCCTGGATAAATCCACCATGTTGGCTCCTTATTCCAACCAGCAGCCTCCATAGCCAGAAAACTGTGAGAAGATCCAGACAACATGTCATGTCTATGGTCAGCTTTATCCTGCCATCTCCACCTTTCTCATTACACAAGTAGGAAACATCTAATACTGTGGGATAAAACCAGACTGACCCCGAGACCTTCACAGCCCTTCTACAGGGCAGAGGGAAGATTTCATGTCACCTTATCTCCATCTACCTGATCATCCTGGGGAAAGACATTTTCTTCCTTACAATCCTGTGCTAGAAGAGGACTGGGACATCTCTCCGCTGATGTTCTCTTACTGGATGGAACTGGAGGAAACACATACAGGGACTGAATTCATTCTTTCCATACAGATAATGAGAGGCCGTGTGTATTTAGTCATGTCTATTACCTGCTGATGTGAGGGGCTGCTGATCCTCCATCATCACCTCCTTGTACACATCTTTGTGTCCTTCTAAATACTCCCACTCCTCCATGGAGAAATAGACAGTGACATCCTGACACCTTATAGGAACCTGACAACACAATGATACAGTCATCACCAGATCCCTTCATAGCTCCTGTATAATGTCCCAGCATTCCCAGCAGTGTCACCTCTCCAGTCAGCAGCTCAATCATCTTGTTGGTGAGTTCTAGGATCTTCTGTCCATTGATCTCCTCATGTATCAGGGAGTGAGGTGGAGGCCCCGGGATTGGGCTCAGGGTTCTCCCCCATCCTTCAGACACAGGAGCCTGACAGCGCCCACTAGAGGTCTTCTTCACTACTGTGTAATCCTGGTTATGGAGAGACACATTAATAAATATCACTACATACATGTCCAGAGTCCCTCACCTCTCCAGTCATATCATCTGTTATTACTATAGATAAGAATGATGTAATGTGACATCATCAGAATCTCTCACCTCTCCAGTCATATCATCTGTTATTACTATAGATAAGAATGATGTAATGTGACATCATCAGAATCTCTCACCTCTCCGGTCATATCATCTGTTATTACTATAGATAAGAATGATGTAATGTGACATCATCAGAATCTCTCACCTCTCCAGTCATATCATCTGTTATTACTATAGATAAGAATGATGTAATGTGACATCATCAGAATCTCTCCCCTCTCCAGTCATATCATCTGTTATTACTATAGATAAGAATGATGTAATGTGACATCATCAGAATCTCTCCCCTCTCCAGTCATATCATCTGTTATTACTATAGATAAGAATGATGTAATGTGACATCATCAGAATCTCTCACCTCTCCAGTCATATCATCTGTTATTACTATAGATAAGAATGATGTCATGTGACATCATCAGAATCTCTCACCTCTCCAGTCATATCATCTGTTATTACTATAGATAAGAATGATGTAATGTGACATCATCAGAATCTCTCACCTCTCCAGTAAGCTGGTACAGTATCTCTAGGGTGAGATTTATTAGACTTTCTGACATCTTGTCTCTGCCTCTTTCCATCCTCGATAGGTCAGTCAGAAAAAGTATCTTTAATGTTCAAAAATGTCCACAGAGAGGATCCTGTATTGTAGGAACATACATGTAAAAATAACATAGTAGGTATGATAAAACAACAGGAGAATACATGTGAATAAATAGTTTAGATGTTGTGTATATATATACATATGTAATGAATAGCTTATGATGATTAGAGATTGGTGAACTCAGTTTTAAGGAACCTGATTTTTTATTTTTTTTTTTAAATATACCTGATTTTATATATATATATACACACACATACCTCCACCTGTACAATATAAAAAATATATATATACCTGTGTCCTCTGGGGTTACAGGACCTGTGATGACGTCACCATCATGTGATCAGTCCTATGTGTGGGAGGAGTCAAGTGATGACATGATGAGGTGTTACCGGGTTACGTGGAAGAGTGAAGAAATCAGGCGATACCTTTTAGAGGCTAACTGAGTATATTTGATAGTAAGCTTTCGAGAGTGCTAGCTCCCTTCTTCAGACATGGTGTTATACAAGAACTGAAAATTCACAGATTTTTTATACCCTAAAGACATGGACCTTCAAAGGATCTTAGAATCCTTAAAAAAATCAAAATGCAATCTAAGTAGAGAAGTTATTTACAACCGGTCAAAAAATAAACAATCTGGGTTACGTGCTCAGTGTATACAGGACTCTGCTCTGCTGGTTGTGGTCAGTGCTGGATGAGCTGAAGTGTACGTGTCAGGATCAGGATGTAGTTACAGTGTGGATGTAGCAGAGCCGTGTGTGTATGACGTGTACGGAGCAGAGCTGTGTGTGTATGATGTGTACGGAGCAGAGCTGTGTGTGTATGATGTGTATGGAGCAGAGCCGTGTGTGTATGATCTGTATGGAGCAGAGCTGTGTGTGTATGATGTGTACGGAGCAGAGCTGTGTGTGTATGATGTGTACGGAGCAGAGCTGTGTGTGTATGATGTGTATGGAGCAGAGCTGTGTGTGTATGATGTGTATGTAGCAGAGCTGTGTGTGTATGATGTGTATGGAGCAGAGCTGTGTGTGTATGATGTGTATGGAGCAGAGCTGTGTGTGTGTGATGTGTATGGAGCAGAGCTGTGTGTGTATGATGTGTATGTAGCAGAGCTGTGTGTGTATGATGTGTATGGAGCAGAGCTGTGTGTGTATGATGTGTATGGAGCAGAGCTGTGTGTGTATGATGTATATGGAGCAGAGCTGTGTGTGTGTGATGTGTATGGAGCAGAGCTGTGTGTGTATGATGTGTATGTAGCAGAGCTGTGTGTGTATGATGTGTATGGAGCAGAGCTGTGTGTGTATGATGTGTATGGAGCAGAGCTGTGTGTGTATGATGTGTATGGAGCAGAGCTGTGTGTGTGTGATGTGTATGGAGCAGAGCCGTGTGTGTATGATGTGTATGTAGCAGAGCTGTGTGTGTATGATGTGTATGGAGCAGAGCTGTGTGTGTATGATGTGTATGGAGCAGAGCCGTGTGTGTATGGTGTGTATGGAGCAGAGCCGTGTGTGTATGATGTGTATGGAGCAGAGCCGTGTGTGTATGATGTGTATGGAGCAGAGCTGTGTGTGTATGACGTGTATGGAGCAGAGCTGTGTGTGTATGACGTGTACGGAGCAGAGCTGTGTGTGTATGACGTGTATGGATTAGAGCTGTGTGTGTATGATGTGTATGTAGCAGAGCCGTGTGTGTATGATGTGTATGTAGCAGAGCTATGTGTGTATGATGTGTATGGAGCAGAGCTGTGTGTGTATGATGTGTACGGAGCAGAGCTGTGTGTGTATGATATTATAATACATTTTATATAGCGCCAACATATTCCGCAGCACTGTACAATTTGTAGGGTTCAAATAGAGACAAAAAGATACATTACAAAGAAATAGTCAATTCCCCCTCTGGGACTGAGGGCCCTGCTCGCAAGAGCTTACAATCTATGAGGTAGAGGGGGTGACACAGTAGGTAACATTGCTTATACAGTGGTCCAGACATTTTTGCAATAAAGGTTATTTTCTTCACGCATATAAATAAAGCTGTATGAGCCGTCACCAGTCGTGTCCCTTTATGTGCAGATGGTGCCTGGACATATAAAATTACAGTCTGTTACGGCATAATATCCTGTGGAGTAATTCGGGAGCATGATCAGTGGAGGGTTAGTTTTAGGGATTCTAACTATGGAAGGGTTTACATTAGGAATTGTCATAGGCCTGTCTGTAGAGATGTGTCTTTAGGATGTGCTTGAAGCTGTAGAAATTGTGAGATAATCTGATTGTCCGGGGTATAGCATTCCAGAGAAGTGGTGCAAATCAGGAGAAGTCTTGTATACGAGCGTGGGACGTTCTGATAATAGAAGATGTTAGTCTTAGGTCATTGAGTGAATGGAGAGTACGGGTTGGGCGATAGACAGAGATAAGGGAGGAAATGTAGGAAGGCACAGACCGGAGGTATCAGTGTAGTGACTGGTACAGACCAGAGGTGTCAGTGTAGTGACTGGTACAGACCGGAGGTATCAGTGTAGTGACTGGTACAGACCAGAGGTGTCAGTATAGTGACTGGCACAGACCGGAGGTATCAGTGTAGTGACTGGTACAGACCAGAGGTGTCAGTGTAGTGACTGGTACAGACCGGAGGTATCAGTGCAGTGACTGGTACAGACCGGAGGTATCAGTATAGTGACTGGTACAGACCAGAGGTGTCAGTGTAGTAACTGGTACAGACCGGAGGTATCAGTGTAGTGACTGGCACAGACCGGAGGTATCAGTATAGTGACTGGTACAGACCGGAGGTATCAGTGCAGTGACTGGTACAGACCGGAGGTATCAGTGTAGTGACTGGTACAGACCGGAGGTATCAGTATAGTGACTGGTACAGACCGGAGGTATCAGTGGACTGACTGGTACAGACCGGAGGTATCAGTGCAGTGACTGGTACAGACCGGAGGTATCAGTATAGTGACTGGTACAGACCGGAGGTATCAGTGTAGTGACTGGTACAGACCGGAGGTATCAGTGTAGTGACTGGTACAGACCGGAGGTATCAGTGCAGTGACTGGTACAGACCGGAGGTATCAGTGTAGTGACTGGTACAGACCGGAGGTATCAGTGCAGTGACTGGTACAAACCGGAGGTATCAGTGCAGTGACTGGTACAGACCGGAGGTATCAGTGTAGTGACTGGTACAGACCGGAGGTATCAGTGCAGTGACTGGTACAGACCGGAGGTATCAGTGTAGTGACTGGTACAGACCGGAGGTATCAGTGTAGTGACTGGTACAGACCGGAGGTATCAGTGCAGTGACTGGTACAGACCGGAGGTATCAGTATAGTGACTGGTACAGACTGGAGGTGTCAGTGCAGTGACTGGTACAGACCGGAGGTATCAGTATAGTGACTGGTACAGACCAAAGACATCAGTGTAATGACTGGTACAGACCGGAGGTGTCAGTGTAGTGACTGGTACAGACTGGAGGTATCAGTATAGTGACTGGTACAGACCGGAGGTATCAGTGTAGTGACTGGTACAGACCGGAGGTGTCAGTGTAGTGACTGGTACAGACCGGAGGTATCAGTATAGTGACTGGTACAGACCGGAGGTATCAGTGTAGTGACTGGTACAGACCGGAGGTATCAGTGTAGTGACTGGTACAGACCGGAGGTGTCAGTGTAGTGACTGGTACAGACCGGAGGTATCAATGTAGTGACTGGTACAGACTGGAGGTATCAGTGTAGTGACTGGTACAGACTGGAGGTGTCAGTGTAGTGACTGGTACAGACTGGAGGTGTCAGTGTAATGACTGGTACAGACTGGAGGTGTCGGTGTAGTGACTGGTACAGACCGGAGGTGTCAGTGTAGTGACTGGTACAGACTGGAGGTATCAGTGTAGTGACTGGTACAGACTGGAGGTGTCAGTGTAATGACTGGTACAGACTGGAGCTGTCAGTGTAGTGACTGGTACAGACCGGAGGTGTCAGTGTAGTGACTGGTACAGACTGGAGGTATCAGTATAGTGACTGGTACAGACTGGAGGTGTCAGTGTAGTGACTGGTACAGACTGGAGGTGTCAGTGTAATGACTGGTACAGACCGGAGGTGTCAGTGTAGTGACTGGTACAGACCGGAGGTATCAGTATAGTGACTGGTACAGACTGGAGGTGTCAGTGTAGTGACTGGTACAGACTGGAGGTGTCAGTGTAGTGACTGGTACAGACCAGAGGTATCAGTGTAGTGACTGGTACAGACTGGAGGTGTCAGTGTAGTGACTGGTACAGACTGGAGGTATCAGTATAGTGACTGGTACAGACCAAAGACATCAGTGTAATGACTGGTACAGACCAGAGTCATCGATGTAGTTAATAGCACAGACTGACCGCAGCTCCAGTAACTTGTATGGGGCAGTCAGGACTGTAAACAATGGCAGCACTCGCAGCCCCATACAAGTGAATGGAGCACTGATCACTCAAACCCATTGGCGCTGCATTCACAAGTAGGCTCTCCTGCTTGGTGGGGGGCAGGGGGAGTCGGACCCCTAGCGATCAGACACTTATCCCCTATCCTGTCATATGGTCCTGAAACAGCTGATCTGCTTGGGTCAATCTAATATTGATGACCTACCCTAACAATATATTATGTGGTTTTAATTTTTTTTTTTTTTTTTATTAACAAGAGAAAAGAATTTTCTACTTTTACTTTTTCTCTTTAACCCTGTACTATTACAGCGGATGTCAGGTATTTAAATATGATAGACACCATAGCTGCTGGGTCTCTCCTGTATTATACAGCAGAGACCTGGCGCTAATGCCCGATTAAGGTCCTTTTAAATAATGTCCGTTAATTGTAAAATACTTTACAATTGAATGAAATCCTTACTCACGTGTTGACCCATAAGGTAACATTATGTTTCTCCATGTTTTCATATAAAAACATGGAGATTTATTGAAGTCTTCATGGAAAACAGATACATGGAAAACTTCCAGCATAACAGAAATATCAATCAATGTCTTACATCATAGGAGAAGTTCAGTGTTAGGTTTCTTCAAGATGGTTCTCTTGCAGACATCTTGGCTCATGCTTATTCATCAATGTGTGCTGGTCTTCTGTAGGACAATTCTGCCATTCTTCCAAGGTCTCAGAGGAAGTAGACAGGTCGGAAGAGAGAGACACCCAAAGAGAGAGACAGGGACAGATCCCCACAGAGAGAGACGCAGACATGTGTGTCTGTCAGTCATTTATAGTCATGAGAGGGGGTGTTTCCCACCATCCTTATACTTTCTACTACTGTATTTGGACAATACTAAAATAGTCATACCCTATCCACACCCATGCACCATAAGTTACAACAGTTTTGTCATCAGAATAGACTGAACACTAAAAGGTCAGGAATATTGCAGTCTAATAATATTTAACAGGTCCCCGGCACTTCGGTCAAAGCTGACTGAGGCGCCATTTCGGAGAGGATCGCCAGTACCTGCGGCCAGCGATCCGTTGCCATAACAGCCTATTGAAGGATCCCAGGCTTGTCTGGCATTTAGTTCTATTGAAGGCTGCTATGTTGATATTTTGCAATGCTTTGCATTAGTGATCAGACGCCCTGGGGTTCAAGACCCCTAGGGGGTTTAATAATTACAGTATTTGAAAAAAATAAATAAAATATATATATATATATATATATATATATATATATATATATACAGTGGGGAAAAAAAAAATACCTAGTAAGCCACCAATTGTGCAAGTTCTCCCACTTAAAAAGCTGAGGCCGGCCTGTAATTGTCATCATAGGTAGACCTCAACTATGAGAGACAAAATGAGAAAACAAATACAGAAAATCACATTGTCTGATTTTTTAAGAATTTATTTGCAAATTATGGTGGAAAATAATATCATCAGATGAAACCAAAGTAGAACTGTTTGGCAGAAACACAACTCGTCGTGTTTGGAGGAGAGTGAATGCTGAGTTGCATCCAAAGAACACCATACCTACTGTGAAGGATGGGGGTGGCAACATCATGTATGGGGCTGTTTCTCTGCAAAGGGACCAGGACGACTGATCCGTGTACATGAAAGAATGAATGGGGCCATGTATGGTGAGATTGTGAGTGCAAACCTCCTTCCATCAGCAAGGGCACTGAAGATGAAACGTGGCTGGGTCTTTCAGCATGACAATGATCCCAAGCACATCGCCAGGGCAACGAAGGAGCGGCTTCGTAAGAAGCATTACAAGGTCCTGGAGTGGCCTAGCCAGTCTCCAGATCTCAACCCCATAGAAAACCTTTGGAGGGAGTTGAAAGTCCGTGTTGCCCAGCGACAGCCTCAAAACATCCCTGCTCTAGAGGAAATCTGCATGGAGGAATGGGCCGACATACCAGCAACAGTGTGTGCCAACCTTGTGAAGACTTACAGGAAACGTTTCACCTCTGTCATTGCCAACAAAGGATATAACAAAGTATTGAGATGAACTTTTGTTATTGACCAAATACTTATTTTCCACCATAATTTGCAAATAAATTCTTTCAGAATGAGACAATGTGATTTTCTGGGTTTGTTTTCTCATTTTGTCTCTCATAGTTGAGGTCTACCTATGATGACAATTACAGGCCGGCCTCATCTTTTTAAGTGGGAGAACTTGCACAATTGGTGGCTGACTAAATACTTTTTTTTTCCCCACTGTATTAAAAAGTATTAAAAATTCAAATCACCCCCCCTTTTCCTAGAATACATATAAAAATAAAAAATTATTGTGTATCCCTGTGTCCAAAAATGCCCGATCTACAAACTTATAAAAATATGTTTCCTATACAGTGAACGCTGTAGCAAGAAAAAAAAATGAAAAGTGCCGAACCGCCGTTTTTTCCGTTTCACCTCTGATAATCAAAGCAATAGACATTCCCCAAAATGGTAGAACTAAAGAGTACATCTGGCCCGCATAAAAAGACATCCTGTGAATCCCCGTACACGAAATGATAAAAAAAGTTACGGGTGTCTGAATAAGGCAACTTTAAGAAAATAATTTTTTTTGCAAAGTTTTGGATTTTTGTTCAGGAGTTAAAATGTAAATAAAACTATATAAATTTGGTATCCTTGGAATTGTACCGAAACATAGAATACAGGTGACATGTCATTTTGGCTACACAGTGAATACCGTAAAAACTAAAGCCCATAAGAACATTGCATAAATGCAGTTTTTCTACAGTTCCACCCCATTCTGAATTTTTTTTTCCAGCTTCCCAGTACATTGTACAGAATAATAAATGGTACCATTGTGAAGAACAATTTGTCCCGCAAACATTAAGCCCTCATATGGCTCTGAGAGCAGAAAAATAAAAAGGTTTGGAAGGGGGGGGGGGGGCAATTGAAAATCAAAAAATGCCACCAGCGGGAAGAGGTTAAAACCACTTAGGAGCTGCAGTCAGCATTGATTTTCTGGCAGTATATGTGCCATTAATACATTTTGTAATATACTTTATTAACACATTTTAGCTCCTTTCTGTGAAATCCTCTTTCTCTTGCTTCTGTATTGAGATCTGATCCTGCCACTCACTGAAAGTTTGTACGTTTTATAATGTCCGAGATATAACTGTTTGAAGTGACCCTCATCTACCCGTACTCCCACACCGTAACATTCACTGAGAGGCAGAAACAGCTCTCTATACAGAAGCAAGTTAAATAGTTAAAAAATACAGGATTTCACAAAAAGGAGATCAAATTTGTTAACAAAGTATATTAGAAAATTTATTAATACTGCCAGAAAATGAAAAGTTGTCCGAAAGTTCAGTTACACTTTAATAACATTTCAGTGCCAAATGCCCAATCTAAATTTTGCTATTTCTTTTTTTCCAAAAATATCACATGAAGCAGGATTTTATTAACATACATCGTACAGCAAATATAGAACTGCTCATCCATAAATATAAATTACTACATGTAATAATTCTATAGCCTGCCATCAGTATGGAGAATAATATACTCCCTGAAGTATTAACAAAGTGACCATTAGACAGAGCTGCCAAGAGATATTTTGTGCACCCATAAAGTGAGACTGATCAGAACTCCAAGGGAGAGGTGGGAAAAAAGGCTGAGATCTTTAAGGCTTTAAGCAGGAGGGCCAGCAGTAAGCAAGAGTAAGCTTCAGAATGTGAATATGGCTTTTACCTCCGATTTTCCTGCCCATATGGCCACTGATCAATAGTGCTAGAAAGTAGAAATCTCCACTCACTATTTTTTTTAACTTGGAATCATATTTGCTATATAAGGCCAAAAGATGGTTCAGTAAATAAAATATTTCCCAAATTATTGGCATGAAAATGGCTTCTCCCCATGTGATTTCTTTCATGTTTAATAAGATTTGATTTGTCTGTGAAACGTTGACCACATTCTGGACATGAATATAGCTTCTCTCCTCCGTGAATTCTCTGATGTTTAACAAGATATGATTTCTGGATGAAACATTTCCCACATTCTGAACATGAATATGGCTTTTCTCCTCCGTGAATTCTCTGATGTGTGACAAGAACTGATTTCTGAGTAAAACATTTTCCACATTGTGAACATGAATATGGCTTTTCTCCTCCGTGAATTCTCTGATGTGTAACAAGAACTGATTTTTGGTAAAAACATTTCCCACATTCTGAACATGAAAAGGGCTTCTCCCCTGTGTGAGTTCGCTGATGTATAACAAAAGCTGGATTATCGATATAACATTTCCCACAATATGAACATTTAAATGGCCTCTCCCCAGTGTGAATTCTGTAATGTCTAACAAGGGTTGATTTATCACTACAACGTTTCCCACATTCTGAACATGAATATGGCTTCTCCCCTGTGTGAATTCTTTCATGTTTTACAAGATCTGATTTCTGACAAAAACGTTTCCCACATTCTGAACATGAAAATGGCTTCTCCCCTGTGTGTATTCTCCAATGTGTAACAAGACTTGACTTAGCGCTAAAACATTTCCCACATTCTATACATAAATATGGCTTCTCCCCTGTGTGAATTCTTAGATGTTTAACAAGATCTGATTTGTGATTAAAACATTTCCCACATCCTGAACATGAATATGGCTTCTCCACTGTCTGTGTTCTCTGATGTACAACACTCTTTCTGCAGCTTGTATGTTCCTTCACAAACTGTGATGGGTCAGAAGATAGGACCTGTATAGAAGGATCAGATGATAGATCTTTGCTGTGAAGGGCTGAGGGTACATCAGGGATAATGACATGTTCTTCATATGTATCTTGTGTGATACCACCATCATCTGCTTTATAATCTGTAGATATGAGATGTCCCTCTGAGCTCCTGGTACAGTCATCTGCCAAGAAGAAAACTGATTTTATTATTTTGGAGTACTACATTAAATAATATTAAAGGGAGTCTATCACTACCTCCAGCTACTTCCATAGTGCTGTAGATGCTGTTAGCAGAGTAAAACCATACCTTTCTTAAGTTTCACAGCCCCAGGGATGCAGAGAAAAAAGCACTTTTATTCTTTATCAAATGCAGATCTTGGAGCACAGGGGGAGTTTTCTTCTATTACTGAGCACTGCTGCATCATCACGAAACACGCCCATCCTGCATTCAGCTCCTCCCCCTGTGCAGTGTGAGTTAATCCTTGATGGATAGGCAGTGACACTGCCAGCAAAACAAGGTTAGTTATACCTGAACTGTACTCTTACTCTGGCAGATAGCCTGAGCCATGACTCCATGGACTTCTGGGTCAATTTGCCCTAGTTTTGTCCAACATGTCCAGTGTAATGTCATAGTGGGTATTCAATGTGTTAGGTAGCATTGCCCTACTGAAGCAGACACGAACTTACATTTGTGAAAATTAATCAAGTATGGCTCCAGGAGGATTTTCATACACTTCTGGCTGATGCCACGGACTGCTCTGTCCACTATGGACATCATTTTCTGCCTTGTCAGTCCTGTTCTACACTATCCTGCCACTGCTGTCACTATTGCTATATACCACCAGACAGCTACATAATTCCCTTGCTTTGGCCTTGTCTATTCTGTTCTGCAATGCATTTAGTGGCTTATAAAAGTTAAAAAAAAAAAAAAAAACTAAATTAAACAAAAAAAATTCAACAAAAAAAAGACATTGTTTCTATACTTTCCAAAACATTTTGCTTAACTTCCCCAAAAAGGGATAATTTTGGAGTGCTTCTACTGATAGCATCATATATGTATAAAACACCCACAAGCTACTGCCCCCAGAAATGGATAAATCTTGGGCCATTTCTTAATTTCTAAAAGCATAAAAAAAATGGCTGGGGTGATACGCTGGTTCTGGTGACACTAACCTATCTATCTGCAGGGCTGGGGTGATATGCTGGTTCTGGTGATCCTAACCTATCTATCTGCAGGGCTGGGGTGATATACTGGTTCTGGTGACACTAACCTATCTATCTGCAGGGCTGGGGTGATATGCTGGTTCTGGTGACACTAACCTATCTATCTGCAGGGCTGGGGTGATATGCTGGTTCTGGTGACAGTAACCTATCTATCTGCAGGGCTGGGGTGATATACTGGTTCTGGTGACACTAACCTATCTGCAGGGCTGGGGTGATATGCTGGTTCTGGTGACACTAACCTATCTATCTGCAGGACTGGGGTGATATGCTGGTTCTGGTGACTATAACCTATCTAACTGCAGGGCTGGGCTGATATGCTGGTTCTGGTGACACTAACCTACCTATCTGTAGGGCTGGGGTGATCTACTAGTTCTGGTGACGCTAACCTATCTATCTGCAGGGCTGGGGTGATATGCTGGTTCTGGTGACACTAACCTATCTATCTGCAGGGCTGGGGTGATATGCTGGTTCTGGTGACACTAACCTATCTATCTGCAGGTCTGGGGTGATATGCTGGTTCTGGTGACACTAACCTATCTATCTGCAGGGCTGGGGTGATATGCTGGTTCTGGTGACACTAACCTATCTATCTGCAGGGCTGGGGTGATATGCTGGGGTTCTGGTGACACTAACCTATCTATCTGCAGGGCTGGGGTGATCTACTAGTTCTGGTGACACTAACCTATCTATCTGCAAGGCTGGGGTGATATGCTGGGTCTGGTGACACTAACCTATCTATCTGCAGGGCTGGGGTGATATGCTGGCTCTGGTGACACTAACCTATCTATCTGCAGGGCTGGGGTGATATGCTGGCTCTGGTGACACTAACCTATCTATCTGCAGGGCTGGGGTGATATGCTGGTTCTGGTGACACTAACCTATCTATCTGCAGGTCTGGGGTGATATGCTGGTTCTGGTGACACTAACCTATCTATCTGCAGGGCTGGGGTGATATGCTGGTTCTGGTGACACTAACCTATCTATCTGCAGGGCTGGGGTGATATGCTGGTTCTGGTGACACTAACCTATCTATCTGCAGGGCTGGGGTGATATGCTGGTTCTGGTGACAGTAACCTATCTATCTGCAGGGCTGGGGTGATATGCTGGCTCTGGTGACACTAACCTATCTATCTGCAGGGCTGGGGTGATATGCTGGGTCTGGTGACACTAACCTATCTATCTGCAGGGCTGGGGTGATATGCTGGCTCTGGTGACACTAACCTATCTATCTGCAGGGCTGGGGTGATATGCTGGTTCTGGTGACACTAACCTATCTATCTGCAGGGCTGGGGTGAAGGAGGAGAGGCTTTTTTATGGTTCCATATTGTTTCCTGTCCTTAGGGAGGCAGAAAAACCTCCTTCCAGTGCCATCATGGAGATGTCAGGAAAATAAGATATCTGTTGGTTGCCGTCGTATAAAGAATCCATCCCTGACATCGCCGCTTTCAATTTTTCTGTTAGACACAGATCAGCAAAATGGAAAGTGTGAACTGAGCCCTGAGCTTCACTACTACAGCAGCATCTTCAGGTGTCCTTGCACAGGAGAGTCTCTCACATGTTATTTGCTGACAGGTACTGCCCTTCTTAATCATTTAAGTCCAGCAAAAATACACTTTTTTCCATCGCCGCCCCCTCACCTGATTGTCTTTCACACTCTGAACTACTTTAGTGTATATTCTTCTTATATACAGATATTTCACCATCCTCTCTTGTTGTGATCAAACACCTTCTTAACTTTAAATTTTCTTTTTCTCTGTACTAGGATATGAACCCCAAGACATGGGCAGCTGGAGACAGTACCATATCTGCCTGCTGGGGGACAATGTAAAGCAGTGTTTATCTACCTATTCAAACAAAGTAACCCCTACTGGAAAAGGATGTTATAAATGTTATAAAAATAAGGCTCAATCCCCCGTCAGCACTCATGGGACATTTTTAGGGAAGAATAGCATAGCATGCAGCAGTATTCTATCCATCAAAGTAACAAATGGAGTAATGGCCCCCTCGGTGTCCCCCCACACAGTATAATGTCCAGAGAGTAAGCGGTGAGCTAGATCCATTCCTCGCCACTCTGCTACCATCTTCTTCTCTGCTCTGGGGTTCTATGAGACGTCAGTGCTGAGTGCTCAGAGAAGAGACAGAGTGGCGAGCAGAGAGGTGAATAATGAATCCTGACTGACAGATCGCTTCAGTGTTCTTCACAGCAATGGTTTTTTCACCATGGCACGTTCCTCCAGGAACTGTGAACTTCAGGAAGTTCTGGTGTGGCTTTTGTAGAAAAGACAGACAAATACGTCCCAGCAGGAACAGAATAAACGTTACAACATGATAGCCAAACATAATGAGAACAGGCTCCTATTTAGTGGTGACTCCTCACCTGTGCGGTTCCCTGGAGGAATGTCCTCCTTACACTCCTCATCTCCCCTCACATATGTCTCCGGAGCATTAATATTCTTCAGATCTTCACCCACATACAAAAGCTGTGAAGGAAATATTGTAAAAGTCACCAGACGGATGGAGAAGTCACGTGGGAGGTTTTATAGGAGAAGAAAAGATCATTCATTATCATGACCACCAAAACTGACAGCAGGAGTTATCTGAGCAAATAGCTGCAGGTCTCCTGGATAAATCCACCATGTTGGCTCCTTATTCCAACCAGCAGCCTCCATAGCCAGAAAACTGTGAGAAGATCCAGACAACATGTCATGTCTATGGTCAGCTTTATCCTGCCATCTCCACCTTTCTCATTACACAAGTAGGAAACATCTAATACTGTGGGATAAAACCAGACTGACCCCGAGACCTTCACAGCCCTTCTACAGGGCAGAGGGAAGATTTCATGTCACCTTATCTCCATCTACCTGATCATCCTGGGGAAAGACATTTTCTTCCTTACAATCCTGTGCTAGAAGAGGACTGGGACATCTCTCCGCTGATGTTCTCTTACTGGATGGAACTGGAGGAAACACATACAGGGACTGAATTCATTCTTTCCATACAGATAATGAGAGGCCATGTGTATTTAGTCATGTCTATTACCTGCTGATGTGAGGGGCTGCTGATCCTCCATCATCACCTCCTTGTACACATCTTTGTGTCCTTCTAAATACTCCCACTCCTCCATGGAGAAATAGACAGTGACATCCTGACACCTTATAGGAACCTGACAACACAATGATACAGTCATCACCAGATCCCTTCATAGCTCCTGTATAATGTCCCAGCATTCCCAGCAGTGTCACCTCTCCAGTCAGCAGCTCAATCATCTTGTTGGTGAGTTCTAGGATCTTCTGTCCATTGATCTTCTCCTCATGTATCAGGGAGTGAGGTGGAGGCCCCGGGATTGGGCTCAGGGTTCTCCCCCATCCTTCAGATACAGGAGCCTGACAGAGCCCACTAGAGGTCTTCTTCACTACTGTGTAATCCTGTTTATGGAGAGACACATTAATAAATATCACTACATACATGTCCAGAGTCCCTCACCTCTCCAGTCATATCATCTGTTATTACTATAGATAAGAATGATGTAATGTGACATCATCAGAATCTCTCACCTCTCCAGTCATATCATCTGTTATTACTATAGATAAGAATGATGTAATGTGACATCATCAGAGTCCCTCACCTCTCCAGTCATATCATCTGTTGTTACTATAGATAAGAATGATGTAATGTGACATCATCAGAATCTCTCACCTCTCCAGTCATATCATCTGTTATTACTATAGATAAGAATGATGTAATGTGACATCATCAGAATCTCTCACCTCTCCAGTCATATCATCTGTTATTACTATAGATAAGAATGATGTAATGTGACATCATCAGAATCTCTCACCTCTCCAGTCATATCATCTGTTATTACTATAGATAAGAATGATGTAATGTGACATCATCAGAATCTCTCACCTCTCCAGTCATATCATCTGTTATTACTATAGATAAGAATGATGTAATGTGACATCATCAGAATCTCTCACCTCTGCAGTCATATCATCTGTTATTACTATAGATAAGAATGATGTAATGTGACATCATCAGAATCTCTCACCTCTCCAGTAAGCTGGTACAGTATCTCTAGGGTGAGATTTATTAGACTTTCTGCCATCTTGTCTCTGTCTCTCTCCATTCGTGAAAATTATCTTATATGTCCTATACAGCAAAGAAATGTATAATTACTGTAAGATAATAATAATAATATAACAGAAGATAATAAAATGTAGATCTTGTATATTCTCTCTCTGTAGAATTTGGTACATGAGATGAATGGATTGTGAGGACATTTCGATCACGTTTGGTTAACTGAAGCAATTTCAGAGTTTATTGTATTCTTCATGGGTCATAGCAGAGATATCAGTATTTATGGACCGTTATTTGTGCTTTGATGACCACATGACTTACATATAGACATCAACGCTATTATAATAATGAAAGAGGAAAATGTGAACATCTTTGCTGGAGTGACAGGATGGGGGGATATTTAACATCCCGTTCATGGCGGAGATTGGAATATCCCTTTAGGCTGAGGCCCCACGTTGCGGAAAAGCAATTTTTTTTGTTGCAGATTTTGCTGTGGTTTTTTTGAGCCAAAGCCAGGAGTGGATTGAGCAGAAGGGAGACTTATAAGAACTTCCTATATATTTCCCATTCCTTTTGTAGCCATTGTTGGCTTTGGTTCAAAAAACCGCAACAAAAAAAATCTGTTTTTCCGCAATGTGGAGCCGTAGCCTAAATCTGACAGGTTTTTTTCAGACAATTTAATCACATACTAATTAAGAAAGCCCTGGAGGTCTGAGACATCTTGCCATCGGTCCCATGAGAGACCTTGCAGGATCGCTCTCTATGCTCCACCACTGCTCTCACTCTGTTAGCCTTAGGGGCTGTTCACACATAGAAATTTGACGCTGCATTTGTCAAACTTTCTGAAAATTTCTGCTTCAGGAACTTGAAGCAGATTTTTTTCTGCTTGTTAAAAAACTGACAAGGATTTTGAAGTAGAATTTGGAGAAGTGTACCACAATATTTTGGCAGATGAAATCCTAAATTCTGCATCAAATTCCCTATTGACATAAATGGTGTATTCTCCGCCTTTCATTCATTTTAATAGGAGTTCTCGGGCGGAATCTGCCTGAAGAGCAAGCAGGACAATTATTCTTTCTGCTAGCTGAAAAACTTATTGAAATAACTGACAGGCGGACTTCAGGTGGATTCCACCTAAAATTCAGTCAAATTCTTACATGTGAACACTACCTACAGGTGAAATATGTTAGATAAACATGTCTCGCCTGCTAAATTTAAAAAATGCACAAAAAAATAACAAAAATGCACGTAGTTTTTACTGTTGCAGTTTCACTGGCTGTCTCTCGGGGGCAGTATAACACTTCCTACTCCTCCTGGTGTAAAGCTCACAGACAGAGAGACATGGACAGATCCGTGGAAAATGCTGGCAGCACAGAGATAAAAATCATTAATGTGTGACTAAGCCCTTCCAATACGTTCACACTCTCGTTATTAGTGTCCGTTGCTTTCATCAGTGATAGGATAAGAGCAACGGACATTGACTGTAGTGGAGTAATGGAGCCCCTTCCGTCTGTATCTCTTCCCATTGACTCTAATGTAAACAACATGACAGACGCTGTCTTCTATCATCCGTCATTTTTATATTAGGGTGAAGGCAGACAGACACCCAACGGGGGGGCTCCATCTGTTGCCCTGATTCACTCTCGCCTTGACTACTGTAACTCCTTACTAATCGGTCTTCCCCTTACTAAACTCTGCCCTCTACAATCTATTCTGAATGCGGCGGCCAGGCTCATCTATCAGTGTAGACGCTACAGCGAGGCCTCCGGTCTGTGCCGGTCACTACATTGGCTGCCTATCCAATACAGAATACAATATAAACTTATCCCCCTCCTCCACAAGGCTCTCCATAATGCTGCACCTCCCTACATTTCCTCCCTCATCTCTGTCTATCGCCCAACCCGTGCTCTCCATTCACTCAATGACCTAAGACTAACATCCTCTATTATCAGAACCTCCCACACTCATATACAAGACTTCTCCCGAGTTGCACCACTTCTCTGGACTGCTCTATCCCAGAATATCAGATTAACTCCCAATTTCTACAGCTAAAGACATATCTTATCAGACAGGCCTATCACAAGTCCTAATGTAAACCCTTCTGTAGTTAGAATCTCTAATACGTCCCCTCCTCTGTTCTCGCTCCAACATTACCTCACAGGATATGAGGCCGTATCAGACTAGCTTTATATGTCCAGGCACCATCTGCACGTTACAGGACACGACTGGTGACGGCTCCTACAGCTTTATATATGTGTAATGACAGTAACCTCTATTACACAATTGTCTGACCATTGTATAAGCAATGCTACCTCCGATGCCGCCCCTGCTACCTCCTGTGTCACCCCCTCTACCTCATAGATTGTAAGCTCTTGTGTCACCTCCTCTACCTCATAGATTGTAAGCTCTTGTGTCACCTCCTCTACCTCATAGATTGTAAGCTCTTGTGTCACCTCCTCTACCTCAGATTGTAAGCTCTTGTGTCACCTCCTCTACCTCATAGATTGTAAGCTCTTGTGTCACCCCCTCTACCTCATAGATTGTAAGCTCTTGTGTCACCTCTACCTCATAGATTGTAAGCTCTTTTGTCACCTCCTCTACCTCATAGATTGTAAGCTCTTGTGTCACCTCCTCTACCTCATAGATTGTAAGCTCTTGTGTCACCTCTACCTCATAGATTGTAAGCTCTTGTGTCACCTCCTCTACCTCATAGATTGTAAGCTCTTGTGTCACCTCCTCTACCTCATAGATTGTAAGCTCTTGTGTCACCCCCTCTACCTCATAGATTGTAAGCTCTTGTGTCACCCCCTCTACCTCATAGATTGTAAGCTCTTGTGTCACCTCTACCTCATAGATTGTAAGCTCTTGTGTCACCCCCTCTACCTCATAGATTGTAAGCTCTTTTGTCACCTCCTCTACCTCATAGATTGTAAGCTCTTGTGTCACCTCCTCTACCTCATAGATTGTAAGCTCTTGTGTCACCTCCTCTACCTCATAGATTGTAAGCTCGTGTCACCTCCTCTACCTCATAGATTGTAAGCTCGTGTCACCTCCTCTACCTCATAGATTGTAAGCTCTTGTGTCACCTCCTCTACCTCATAGATTGGCTTTGTGACCCTACCTCATAGATTGTAAGCTCTTGTGTCACCCCCTCTACCTCATAGATTGTAAGCTCTTGTGTCACCTCCTCTACCTCATAGATTGTAAGCTCTTGTGTCACCTCCTCTACCTCATAGATTGTAAGCTCGTGTGCCTCCTCTACCTCATAGAGTGTAAGCTCTTGTGTCACCTACCTCATAGATTGTAAGCTCTTGTGTCACCTACCTCATAGATTGTAAGCTCTTGTGTCACCCCCTCTACCTCATAGATTGTAAGCTCTTGTGTCACCTCCTCTACCTCATAGATTGTAAGCTCTTGTGTCACCTCCTCTACCTCATAGATTGTAAGCTCTTGTGTCACCTCTACCTCATAGATTGTAAGCTCTTGTGTCACCTCCTCTACCTCATAGATTGTAAGCTCTTGTGTCACCTCCTCTACCTCATAGGTTGTAAGCTCTTGTGTCACCCCCTCTACCTCATAGATTGTAAGCTCTTGTGTCACCTCTACCTCATAGATTGTAAGCTCTTTTGTCACCTCCTCTACCTCATAGATTGTAAGCTCTTTTGTCACCCCCTCTACCTCATAGATTGTAAGCTCTTGTGTCACCTCTACCTCATAGATTGTAAGCTCTTTTGTCACCTCCTCTACCTCATAGATTGTAAGCTCTTGTGTCACCTCCTCTACCTCATAGATTGTAAGCTCTTGTGTCACCTCTACCTCATAGATTGTAAGCTCTTGTGTCACCTCTACCTCATAGATTGTAAGCTCTTGTGTCACCTCTACCTCATAGATTGTAAGCTCTTGTGTCACCTCTACCTCATAGATTGTAAGCTCTTGTGTCACCCCCTCTACCTCATAGATTGTAAGCTCTTGTGTCACCTCCTCTACCTCATAGATTGTAAGCTCTTGTGTCACCCCCTCTACCTCATAGATTGTAAGCTCTTGTCACCCCCTCTACCTCATAGATTGTAAGCTCTTGTGTCACCCCCTCTACCTCATAGATTGTAAGCTCTTGTGTCACCTCCTCTACCTCATAGATTGTAAGCTCTTGTGTCACCTCTACCTCATAGATTGTAAGCTCTTGCGAGCAGGGCCCTCAGTCCCAGTGTGTGAATTGACTATTTCTCTGTAAAGTATCTTTTTTTTTTTGTCTGTACTTGAATCCTACAAATTATACAGTGCTGCGAAATATGTTGGCGCTATATAAATACAATGTATTATTATTGTATCTGTCATTTGATGTCCGTTGCTCTCATCCTGTCTCTTGCACTCATGATGTTATGGATGAGAGCAACGGACATTAAATAACAGTAGTGTGAACCTAGCCTTAGTTTGGTGGAGTCGTCTAGGGATTTAAACATAAAAATTACTTTTGTAAAATTGTTAAACATACAACGCTGTGACAATTTCACCAACCCATATTTACAGCGCACGGCATATTCAAAAAATCATAAGAAACATATAAAACGTATATGGCCACGCAAGTGAAAAAGTTCTGGCTCTTGGAATGCGGCGATGAAAACCCTCCAAAATAGGCTCAGTTATAAAATATTTGGGGGTAAAACTCCCCGGCCATGAAGGGGTTAATGATATGTGTGGCCTGTTAGATCTCACAGACAATGACGGTGATTATATACATACCTCCACCTGTACACTATATACATATATACACATACCTCCACCTGTACACTATATACATATATACACATACCTCCACCTGTACAGCTGTTAACTGTATATATATTTACTCTGGGGCTACAGGACCTGTGATGATGCCAGAGTCATGTGATCAGTCCTATGTGTGGGAGGAGTCAAGTTATCACATGATGAGGTGTTACCGGGTTACGTGGAAGAGTGAAGAAATCAGGCAATACATTTTAGAGGCTAACTGAGTATATTTGATAGTAAGCTTTCGAGAGTACTAGCTCTCTTCATCAGACATGGTGTTATACAGGAAACTGAAAATTCACAGATTTTTTATACCCTAAAGACATGGACCTTCAAAGGATATTAGAATCCTTAAAAAAATCAAAATGCAATCTAAGTAGAGAAGTTATTTGCAACCGGTCAAAAAATAAACAATCTGGGTTACGTGCTCAGTGTATACAGGACTCTGCTCTGCTGGTTGTGGTCGGTGCTGGATGAGCTGAAGTGTACGTGTCAGGAACAGGATGTAGTTACAGTGTGGATGTAGCAGAGCCGTGTGTGTATGACGTGTACGGAGCAGAGCCGTGTGTGTATGACGTGTACGGAGCAGAGCCGTGTGTGTATGACGTGTACGGAGCAGAGCCGTGTGTGTATGACGTGTACGGAGCAGAGCCGTGTGTGTATGACGTGTACGGAGTAGAGCCGTGTGTGTATGACGTGTATGGAGCAGAGCCGTGTGTGTATGATGTGTATGGAGCAGAGCCGTGTGTGTATGATGTATATGGAGCAGAGCTGTGTGTGTATGATGTGTATGGAGCAGAGCTGTGTGTGTATGACGTGTATGGAGCAGAGCTGTGTGTGTATGATGTGTATGGAGCAGAGCTGTGTGTATGACGTGTACGGAGCAGAGCCGTGTGTGTATGACGTGTACGGAGCAGAGCCGTGTGTGTATGACGTGTACGGAGCAGAGCCGTGTGTGTATGACGTGTACGGAGCAGAGCCGTGTGTGTATGACGTGTACGGAGCAGAGCTGTGTGTGTATGATGTGTATGGAGCAGAGCTGTGTGTGTATGACGTGTATGGAGCAGAGCTGTGTGTGTATGATGTGTATAGAGCAGAGCTGTGTGTGTATGACGTGTATGGAGCAGAGCTGTGTGTGTATGATGTGTATGGAGCAGAGCGGTGTGTGTATGACGTGTATGGAGCTGTGTTTGTAGCTATTATGTAATCCAGTAATGTTAGTTCTATATAGCAGAGCTATAGAACCACACCTGTTCAATCTTACTGAAATCTGGGGAATTAGGAGCCAAGTCTACTCCTTGATCCCTGTCATGTACTTCAATTCATTGCTGAACACTTTTTGCAGTGTATCAGTGTGTATTACGCTCTTGAAAGAGGCCACCATCACTAGGGGGCACCACTGCCATAAAGGAGGCCCACTTAGTTAGTCCAATGTTGATGTACCAGGGCATTGAGTGGACTAATATGGCTGCACCTATGCACATGTCTACAGCACCTAAAGGGTTAACAGCTGCGATCAGTGCTCTCAGCAATTGCAGGTGTGTTATGGAATTGCAATGTATGCAATAACAGGTATAGGTATTCGCTAAACTGCCCTAGGAACAGATTAGGTCTGAATTCCGCAAGTAATCTGCAACCTATTATCCAACACTATCTTGGAAGGTGGAGTCTAAGACAATGTGCCCACCGCAAGGCAGGATGTAGTTGTCGGCTCGGGACCCAGGTCACAAAGCCACGAGAAGTATAAGACAAAGGGTGCGCTAACAAAAATAAAGAACAAAATGAGTTACCTTCAGGAGGACTAAAGGAGTAATAAACAATCCAAGGTTGTACCAGGAGTGTAAGGAGTCTAAGCGGACGTCGAATCCAAGAAGTTACAACCAAATCAGAGGCCAGAATTCAGAACCAGGAGATCTAGCGGAGTAAAGAGCCCAGCTGCACAAGACAATCGCAGGCACAAGACTGAACTTCAGCAAGCTTTAAATACTCCGCCTATAATGAATTGATGAGTGATGAATGAATGATGAGGCAGACCTCTGATAGGGTCTGGGTCTTAAAGTTCTGACAGGCTTTGCAGACCCAATGAGAGTTTGTTTGGTGGTCATGGAAACCTTAAGGTGGTGACTGCAAACAGGAGATAGTGTGCTTGAATTCCTGACAGTACCTCCCATTTTATGAGGGGCCACTGGACCCTTAACCCCCAGACTAGGTTTCAATGAAAACTTCAGTGAAAATTTCTAGCCAGAAAATTAGCATGATCTGAAAAAGCTGGTACCCAAGCTCATTCTTCTGGTCCATAGCTCTTCCAACATACTAAGTAAAAAAAAAAAAAAAAGAGACAGGATTGATTACTTCAAGGATCCCGTAATAGACCTAGGACCTAACTTATGAGACGGAATCTAAACTCGTAAATTTTTACTAGATAACACACCTTTTTTCGGCGTACAGTTACGTTTATTACACCTCTGACTATTATTGTAGATACAATACCCTGAATCAATTTTCTTTTTTTTTTTTGTACTTGAAAATTTGCCCACAGATTAAATTCTTGTTGTTCCTTGGTTACAGACACTTAATCCAATAATTGACTGGAAACCGGAATTTGGTTAAATGGAGTTCTGAATGTAAATCTTGTATTTTTCTGACTATTGCTACTGTTTCTAAAGACTCTGTTATGGTTGAGATGCAAGGGCAAATTACAGCAAAAGCAGAAACTGGCTGATAACAGCGAGCAGAACAACATGCTATTAAAATCCAGCACAGCTTTGCGAGATAGAGACAGATCCCCAAACACCTTCACCAGCGCCAGCCGCAAGGCCAGATGGGCTTTGCTGAATTTGGGCATTTGAATTATCACCACCAGAAACTGTACGGGAAATAAACGCTCTACTAACTGAAACCAACCCAGAACTCACAATTAATTTACAGGGCAGATCAGAAACAGGAGACTAATCGTCCAGGCAAAGGTTGAAAACCAGGAGAAGTCGTCAGAGGCAGAATCAGGAGACAAAAGCAATATCCAATAGAAAGCCAAGGGTCAAATCCGAACAGGTACGTCAATGACAGAATCAGCAGGCAAACGAATGACCAGAAAACAAGCCGAGGGTCAGAAAAGCTATCCAATACACACGATCAGGTTCAGAGCCAACTTAGAGAACTAAAGTTGCAGGTCCCTGGGTCAGGAGGGAGGGGGTCTTATACATGCCTCCTCAGCTGCTAATTGAAACTGTAGAAGCTTATCAGGTTGACACGGTAACCTTCAAGGTATAGCAGCTGAATTGAGAATCCTTACAGACGCTCTGTCCTTGCCTGAGTTTATTCAAGATTTTGCAGATGTTTTTTTCTGAAGTAGGTAGTGAATTGCTCCCTCCTCATAAATCTTATGATTGCACTATTGATCTTCTAACTGATGTTAAACTTGTAAAGGAAAGGTTATATTATCTTTCTGGTCCTGAAAGACAGACCGTGAAGGATTATATTATAGATAGCCTTCACAGAGGCCATATACGCCCCTCGACTTCTCCAGTGGGAGTTGGGTTTTTTTGTTAAAAAGAAATATGGAGGCATGTGAACATGTTTCGATTATTGTGATAGAAAACAAAATTACAATAAAAAATCAGCACCCTCTTCCTCTAATCCCTTTCTTAAGTCAAGTCTCTGGAGCTAGGTGGTTCTCCAATCCATGGGGAGCATATAACTTTATGCAAATTCACATAGGGGATGTGTGCCTATTGATGGGAATCTGTTACATAATATGGCTGTCATTCGCGGTGTATGGAGAGGGCTGCATCCTCTTCATACTTCCCACCCACCAGTACATCATATAGCGGGAAGGAGTTAATTCTACTTTGCCTAATTATACGGCAAAATGTATTCTTAGAAGTAGCAAATATAAACAGCATGGCTCACAGCTACTGATAATCGGGAAATAATAAAAACATTAAAAGGAGAGACTTAAACTTTTTTTATATTGTGTACTAAACCATTTAGTACAAAACAAGGCTGTGCATCACTCCTACTCTAGAGTTGACTTCTTCCTAGTCCCAGATCCCACTTTATCACTAACTAAATCCACTAAGATTGGCGATATTACATGGTCTGACCATGCCCCACTAGAATTTATGGAATGCTTCTCTTCCCCTCTCCCTTCACATTGGAAACTTAATGATTCCATCTTAAATTACACTGAATGCTTTAACCCTGTCTTGTCCAAACTACAGAATTACTTTCATATTAACGTTGGGTCAGTTTCTAACCTGCATACTCTGTGGAACTCATACAGTGCTGGCCAAAAGTATTGGCACCCCTGCAATTCTGTCAGATAATACTCAATTTCTTCCAGAAAATGATTGCAATCACAAATGCTTTGGTAATAAGATCTTCATTTAATTTGTCTTCAATGGAAAACCACAAAAAGAATTGTCAAAAAGCCAAATTGGATATAATTCCACACCAAACATAAAAAGGGGGTGGACAAAAGTATTGGCACCCTTTGAAAAATCATGTGATGCTTCTCTAATTTGTGTAATTAACAGCACCTGTTACTTACCTGTGGCACATAACAGGTGGTGGCAATAACTAAATCACACTTGCAGCCAGTTGAAATGGATTAAAGTTGACTCAACCTCTGTCCTGTGTCCTTGTGTGTACCACATTGAGCATGGAGAAAAGAAAGAAGACCAAAGAACTGTCTGAGGACTTGAGAAGCAAAATTGTGAGGAAGCATGAGCAATCTCAAGGCTACAAGTCCATCTCCAAAGACCTGAATGTTCCTGTGTCTACCGTGCGCAGTGTCATCAAGAAGTTTAAAGCCCATGGCACTGTGGCTAACCTCCCTAGATGTGGACGGAAAAGAAAAATTGACGAGAGATTTCAACGAAAGATTGTGCGGATGGTGGCTAAAGAACCTCGACTAACATCCAAACAAGTTCTAGCTGCCCTGCAGTCCGAGGGTACAACAGTGTCAACCCGTACTATCCGTCGGCGTCTGAATGAAAAGGGACTCTATGGTAGGATACCCAGGAAGACCCCACTTCTGACCCAGAGACATAAAAAAGCCAAATCTTACCTGAGAAAGCCAAAAACTTTTTGGAAGAATGTTCTCTGGTCAGATGAGACAAAAGTAGAGCTTTTTGGGAAAAGGCATCAACAAAGAGTTTACAGGAAAAAAAAAGAGGCCTTCAAAGAAAAGAACACGGTCCCTACAGTCAAACATGGCGGAGGTTCCCTGATGTTTTGGGGTTGCTTTGCTGCCTCTGGCACTGGACTGCTTGACCGTGTGCATGGCATTATGAAGTCTGCAGCATAATGTAGGGCCCAGTGTGAGAAAGCTGGGTCTCCCTCAGAGGTCATGGGTCTTCCAGCAGGACAATGACCCAAAACACACTTCAAAAAGCACTAGAAAATGGTTTGAGAGAAAGCACTGGAGACTTCTAAAGTGGCCAGCAATGAGTCCAGACCTGAATCCCATAGAACACCCAAGGAGAGATCTCACAATGGCAGTTTGGAGAAGGCGCCCTTCACATCTCAGGGACCTGGAGAAATTCCAGCAGAGCATTGTAAGAAACTCATTGATGGTTACCGGAAGCGGTTGTTCGCAGTTATTTTGTCTAAAGGTTGTGCTACCAAGTATTAGGCTGAGGGTGCCAATACTTTTGTCCGGCCCATTTTTGGAGTTTTGTGTAAAATGATCAATGATTTGACTTTTTTTTTCATTCTCTTTTGTGTTTTTTCATTGCAAGCAAAATAAATGAAGATATTATTACCAAAGCATTTGTGATTGCAATCATTTTCTGGAAGAAATTGAGTATTATCTGACAGAATTGCAGGGGCGCCAATACTTTTGGCCAGCACTGTATAAAGCATTTATCAGAGGTGTTTTCATTAAGTTAGGCTCCCAACTTAAACTTAAGAGGGGACAAGAATTCCAAACCCTGACTACAGATATTAATACATTAGAAAAGAAAAATAAAGTGTCTCCTTCCCCCTCAATTTCCCCCGAACTAAGTGTTCTTAGGCTCCATCTACAAACCCTTCTAGCCGCGCAATATGACAGAACACTAAAGAGGTTCCAACTCCAAACTTATTTGCACAACGATAAAGTTGGCTCCTTTTTAGCTCAAAGGGTCAAACAAATACAAGCAAAATCTCATATAGCCCATCTGTTCAATTCTAGCAATCATAAGATTCTCGACCCACATTCTCGAATCCCCCAAACTAAATTAGATTCTCTTTCTGCCTCTATCATTGTAATAGACGTTATCACTGCCATTACATCCCCCGAAGCCTCATAAAACTCCTGGTCCAGACGGATTTACCAACAATTACTACAAACTCTTCTCTGTCACATTGGTGCCCCACCTAGTAGCCTCCTTCAATAGGGCCTCAAAGGAAGGATGATTTCTGCTTGAAATGTTGGAGGCAACCATAGTGACCCTACTAAAACCGTGTAAAGCGCTGACTACCCCATCTAATTTTTGCCCTATCTTGTTACTGAATCGCTAAGATCTTGGCTGACCGTCTCTATGCTGTTCTGCCAACTTTGGTCCAGCCGGACCAGGTAGGCTTTGTGGATGGCCGTCAGTTCCCTGACGATAGGTGTCGGTTTATTAATCTCATCCAGTGGGCACAACTCTCTCGAACAACTTCACTGCTCATGGCGTTGGACGCAGAGAAGGCATTTGACAGAGTACACTGGGGCTACCTGTTCAACATACTGAATAAATTTGGATTTTAGGGACTCATTAAAACTGCTATACTTGCCCTTTACTTGACGCCCTCAGCAAGGGTGCTGGCCTCTGATAGCTTTCATATCACTAATGGCAGATGCCAGGGAACCAACCCCTCAATTTTTGGTATCATAGTAGGCAAGTCATCCCACAAGATAGGTCTTTATGCGGATGATATCATTTTAGCCACTACTGACCCAGGACCATAATGCTGCTAAATCTCAAATACTCAGCGTTGGAGTGTGCGCCAACACCAGAACCTATCTTTCCTCCAAATTTCCATTTCATTGGCAAGAGTGTCCCTTACCTTATTTAGGAATCTCTTTGACTAGTCCTAGCTCGGCCTTATTCTCATCTAATTACATCCCTCTCCTCACCAGAGTCTCCACTCTACTTGACAAATTTAATAACCAGACCCTCTCCTAGGCAGACCGCATAGCTGTGATTAAGACGTTAGTGTTGCCAGTCATACTATACATATTTAGGACAGTTCCCCTTCCTGCCTCATATCTTCTCCACCTTCAGGGCCTCCTTAATAACTTTATATGGAGGGGACCTAGAGTCCACCTTTCCACTATGACCAGATTGCGTAAAGATGGTGGTATGGGTGTCCCCGATGTTAAGAAAGATTACCTCTTAACACATCTCTCTCACTGGTGGCCGGACACCTCACCCCTAAGTGGGTGGCTATAGAGAAGGAAGCGATTGGCGTGCCATTAGTCGCTCTTCTATTCCCACTATCACAACCATCTCTCAAATTAAACCCCTCATTAGTCACAATTCAAGCTTCTAGGTCAGCATGGTTTTTCCTACCCAGGAGTAATGGGAAAGATGATACCAAGTCCCTAACAGCTCTACTGAGACAGTACTTTTTCCCCTATCAACCCTCCCTCCCACTGCGCAATTGGGTCGATCATGGTATCACACATATCAAACTCATAGGTAATTTACCTGTGCTATGGGGGCCGACTGACAATAGTAAAGCTGTTGTATGGAAGCATTATCCATAAGGATAGGCCATCAATATTAGAAACTGGATAATCCATTTAAATGTTTTCATACGTATGCCATTTCAGTGCCTTATATGTAATGTCCAACTTGTGCCACTGCAAAAAAAATCCTGATTTAATATATTCCCTACACGTGGCCCTAATGTTTTGCCTAGAAATATGACAGAAGTGACAGAGCACCATGCACATTTGAGGCCTAATGTGGTTATTTACACTGCATTGGGCAATTGAAGTGGAAAAAAAAAAAAGAAATTTAACCCACAAGATATGACCCAATTTTAGAAACGACACCTCTCAGGAATTTCTCAGGAGGTATAGTGCTCATTTTAACCCCATGAGTGCTTCCCAAAAATTATTGCGCAGCAACAAAAATTGAAATATTTAAAGCAGTCTACCATTTCAGTGCCCTATATATTGTGCCCAGCTTGTGTTAACAGAGACACTCTCCAAAAACTTAAGCAGGTTTTCCCAGGTATCAGAGTTTTTGGAGTGTGCATCTCTGTAGTTTCCAAAATGGAGTCACTTACTTCTGCCCTAAAGGATGGGGCAATTTTGGGGTTTTTTATTGTCGCATAAAAGCTATATATTTTATATTCTCCCATTCAGGCTATATAAGGGTTGTTTTTTGCAGAATCAGAAGTATTTTTCATTTACACAATTTTTGGGAGCCTATAACTTATTGAGTACATTTTATTGATGCTGTATTTAAAAAAAACAAAAAAGAACATTGTTTTTTAACATTGAAAATTTTTTGATAATAGTACAGCATAATTATCTTTATTCTATGGGTCAGTATAATTACGATACCTAATTTATTGTATTTTTTATGCTCTATTAATTTTGCGGAATAAAAATTCATTTTGGGAAAAAAAAAATCAATTTTACAATCACATCTTCTGAGATACATAACATTTTTATTTTTCAGTTGACAGGGCTGATTTAGAGGTTCTTTTTTGCAGAATGAGCTGTCTTTTTACTGCACCATTGTAGGGTACATATGACTTTTTCCATCACTTATCACATCAAAATATTTGCTTGGCATTTTTTTTGTATGGCGTTCACCATGTGGGTTACATAATGCTTTTTTTTTTTTTTTTTTTAGGGCACAATAGGACCAAATATGTTTTGTTTTTGATTGTTGTTTATTTTTTTTTACATAATTATTTTTATATGGTAAAGAGGATTTTTTTTCTACTCCAATTCCAAAAAAGTTGGGACACTGTGTAAAATCTAAAGAAAACAAGAATGCAGTGATTTGGAAATCTCATATAGCCATATTTTATTTACAATAGAACACATCAGAAGGTGAACGTTGGATATTTTTCCCTTTTATTTGAAAAAATTAACTCAATTGAGGACAGTGAGTCAGGGACCTAGCTCAAAAAAGTTGGGACAAGGTTAAAAAAAAAGGCTGGAAAACTAAGTGGTATTAATAAAAAACAGCTGGAGGGTCAATTTTCCAAAACTGTGGAAAAATGTCCAAAAATTGATCTTCAAGTTAAAATTGCAAAGACTTTGAATATCCCTCTACATTACAGAAAGTCCAGTGAATCTAGAGAAATCCATGTGCACAAGGGACAAGGCCAACAGTGAATACTGGATGCTTGTGATGCACCTGAATCTATCTGCAGTGATGGCTGGGTATTGAGAAGGCCATTGGTTGGTATTTTTTTTTTTCCAAATAAATTAATAACTGAAACAAATGATGTGGAGATATTGCATAGCCAGCCAGTTATAGCAAGTAGAAGCAAGCTAGCATTACCAAGGTGAGAAGGCCTGATAATACCAGCCTGAGACTGCGAAATGCGCTATCCTCACTTCAGATGGATGAGTATTGGTCAATGCCCAGCTCTTCCTGATACCCCTGGTAGTGGTGAGTATCATTGTAATAATGGGACGCGGTTGGTGTTATCATTTTTGCTGGCTAAAACTATGCTCCACCTCATTTGTAATGACAGGAAGCTTCTTCGATGACTGCAGGTATGGTGACGGTATGAAACATTGTACCTACAACACACCTGTAGTCTTGTTAAAGAATACTACATCTGAAGCATTGAGGCCTCCATTGGGAGATTTTTCTCTTGATCCAGTTGATGACTGCAGTATGCTGATGTAACCAGAGTAACCTCAAGAGCAATAGACTAGTGGATTTGGGAAAGCCAAAGAAAATGATCTTTCCTGTAGGCAATGTTCCTATCTGGAGATCCATGGGTACAGTACAGCACTGGATACATTTTCGAAGATATACTCCATTGACAGAGGTCAAGGATTTTTCTAGATGTAGTAATGCAGTGAAGGGAAACCAAGGCCTGATTTGTCAATTTTGCAGAGAGGTCTTCTTCTCAGTTGTCCTACCAACTCTAGGTTTTGGAGTTTCCCAAATGAAGAGTCCATCCCTAGTGATGTGTGCCTTGCCCCACAATAAAGTCTCCAATTATTACTGCATTCCTGCTGTTGCTTCCCCTCTGATAACTGTACTTGTTTCACTTGCATGGTTTTCTCTTGAGAGGCAGATGTACAAGGAAGCAAAGGCCATTTGGAGGAAGGAGTCAATCGAGTCCTTCTTACACAAGTTGATTCTTAAGTTGAGGCTTAAGTTGATACGTGTAGTTAAGGAAATCAACTTATCCAAAGTAACTAAGATAGCTGCCTGCCAGTTCATCTTTAATTCCACCTGCCAGACCTTCCCACAAAGTTGCCACAAGGGCCTTGTTATTCCATGATAATTTGGCCAACAATCATGTTGCCCTGGTGCAGATGTACCAAAGATGATGCAGCAAAAGTGGTTTGAGCAAACTACTCAAGACTACTTCTTGGACCAACTGTACATCGAAACTGAACTGGCTGATGGTGTTTCCTAAGTGGCTCCATAGTTTTCACCATTTATCCCCCATATGGGTATCTTTTTTTTTTTTGCTGCAGGACAAGTGTCAGTTTAATGGTGGCTGACCCAAGCAGGCTGAGAGACGATGGTACATGGCATCGAATTGTAGAGGTAAGAGACATGGTCAAAGCGCAAGCTGCGGACAGAGTAAGCAGGGTATATCTCAGCAGCACAGAGCACACATAGAAAACTCTCCAATAGATGCCAATAGGATCCATTGTTTCTATTGTCTATCTCCAGGAAACAGGAAGTCACAAACTATTTTAGGCTTAAAGGCAAGAGCTGGAATTGCAAATTTTTATGATTTTTTTTTGCTAATTTTTTTTAATCGCTAATAGAAAATTAAAAACACCACCAAAAAAAAAGGTATAAAATATGTTTAATATAAAAAATGTGATGTAAACAATAGGTCATTTCCTAGCAACACTTACAGTGATACAGTTGGATTTATCTGTAGAACCTTTCTCACATCCTGTACATAAAAATGTCTCAACACAAAAATAGATTCTCCCTTGTGTGAATTCTCTGATGTTTAGCAAGACCTGATTGAGATGTAAAACATTTTCCACATTCTGAACATGAAAATGGCTTCTCCCCTGTGTGACTTCTCTGATGTTTTACAAGATTTGATCGATCTGTAAAACTTTTCCCACATTCTGAACATGAATATGGCTTCTCTCCTGTGTGAGTTCTCTGATGTTTAACAAGATTTGATTGACCTGTAAAACATTTCCCACATTCTGAACATGAGTATGGTTTCTCCCCTGTGTGAGTTCTGTCATGTTTAAGAAGATCTGATTTCTGGTTAAAACATTTCCCGCATTGAGAACATGAAAATGGCTTCTCCCCTGTGTGTCGTCTCTGGTGTAGAACAAGATGTGATTTCTGGTTAAAACATTTCCCACATTCTGAGCATAAATATGGCTTCTCTCCTGTGTGAATTCTCTCATGTTTAGCAAGATTTGATTGACCCTTAAAACATTTCCCACATTTGGTACATGAATATGGTTTTGTCGCTATGTGAGTTTTTTGATGCTCAATAAAATTGAATTTTTGAGTAAAACATTTCATGCATTCTGGGCATGAAAATGTCTTCTCCCTTGTGTAAAATTGCTGATGTTTAAGAAGTTCTGATTTAAAAGTATAACTTTCCCTAAATTCTGAATATGAATATAGCTTCTCCTCTGTATGAATTCTGTGACTTTCAATTTGCATCACAGTCTGTGATGGATCACAAGATAAGACCTGTATAGAAGGATCAGATGATGGATCAGAAGATAGGACCTGTATAGAAGGATCAGATGATAGATCTTTGCTGTGAAGGGCTGAGGGTATATCTGGGATAATGACATGTTCTTCATATGTATCTTGTGTGATACCACCATCATCTGCTTTATAATCTGTAGATATGAGATGTCCCTCTGAGCTCCTGGTACAGTCATCTGCCAAGAAGAAAAATAATTTTCATAATATTGAGTAATCAACATCTTATAACAACAGCAAAATTCAAGTAAGAAAGTCAACAGCAGACGTCAGAGCGAGGACCAGTAGGTCATGATGTTTGGCCAACAGGCTGTTCTATTGCATATTCCGCAGCATTTTACAGATATTTTTGGTCACTGTCCCATATAATTCTCACAATCTAAATTCTTATCAGTATGTCTTTGGAGTATTATTATTCATAACTGAAACACGTGACGGAAGCCACAATGAAAATCGATAAAACTGTCAATGCATCAATGAATAAATAACTAAATAAAAAATTTAAATGAAAATTAAAAGAGGATAGCCAAACATAATGTGAATAGGCTCCTATTTAGTGGTTACAACTTACCTGTAGGAATGTCCTCCTTACACCCCTCATCTCCCCTCACATATGTCTCTGGAACAATAATAATGTTCAGATCTTCACCCACATACAAAAGCTGTGAAGGAAATATTGTAAAAGTCACCAGACGGATGGAGAAGTCACGTGGGAGGTTTTATAGGAGAAGAAAAGATCATTCATTATCATGACCACCAAAACTGACAGCAGGAGTTATCTGAGCAAATAGCTGCAGGTCTCCTGGATAAATCCACCATGTTGGCTCCTTATTCCAACCAGCAGCCTCCATAGCCAGAAAACTGTGAGAAGATCCAGACAACATGTCATGTCTATGGTCAGCTTTATCCTGCCATCTCCACCTTTCTCATTACACAAGTAGGAAACATCTAATACTGTGGGATAAAACCAGACTGACCCCGAGACCTTCACAGCCCTTCTACAGGGCAGAGGGAAGATTTCATGTCACCTTATCTCCATCTACCTGATCATCCTGGGGAAAGACATTTTCTTCCTTACAATCCTGTGCTAGAAGAGGACTGGGACATCTCTCCGCTGATGTTCTCTTACTGGATGGAACTGGAGGAAACACATACAGGGACTGAATTCATTCTTTCCATACAGATAATGAGAGGCCGTGTGTATTTAGTCATGTCTATTACCTGCTGATGTGAGGGGCTGCTGATCCTCCATCATCACCTCCTTGTACACATCTTTGTGTCCTTCTAAATACTCCCACTCCTCCATGGAGAAATAGACAGTGACATCCTGACACCTTATAGGAACCTGACAACACAATGATACAGTCATCACCAGATCCCTTCATAGCTCCTGTATAATGTCCCAGCATTCCCAGCAGTGTCACCTCTCCAGTCAGCAGCTCAATCATCTTGTTGGTGAGTTCTAGGATCTTCTGTCCATTGATCTCCTCATGTATCAGGGAGTGAGGTGGAGGCCTCGGGATTGGGCTCAGGGTTCTCCCCCATCCTTCAGACACAGGAGCCTGACAGCGCCCACTAGAGGTCTTCTTCACTACTGTGTAATCCTGTTTATGGAGAGACACATTAATAAATATCACTACATACATGTCCAGAGTCCCTCACCTCTCCAGTCATATCATCTGTTATTACTATAGATAAGAATGATGTAATGTGACATCATCAGAATCTCTCACCTCTCCAGTCATATCATCTGTTATTACTATAGATAAGAATGATGTAATGTGACATCATCAGAATCTCTCACCTCCCCAGTCATATCATCTGTTATTACTATAGATAAGAATGATGTAATGTGACATCATCAGAATCTCTCACCTCTCCAGTCATATCATCTGTTATTACTATAGATAAGAATGATGTAATGTGACATCATCAGAATCTCTCACCTCTCCAGTCATATCATCTGTTATTACTATAGATAAGAATGATGTAATGTGACATCATCAGAATCTCTCACCTCTCCAGTCATATCATCTGTTATTACTATAGATAAGAATGATGTAATGTGACGTCATCAGAATCTCTCACCTCTCCAGTCATATCATCTGTTATTACTATAGATAAGAATGATGTAATGTGACATCATCAGAATCTCTCACCTCTCCAGTCATATCATCTGTTATTACTATAGATAAGAATGATGTAATGTGACATCATCAGAATCTCTCATCTCTCCAGTCATATCATCTGTTATTACTATAGATAAGAATGATGTAATGTGACATCATCAGAATCTCTCACCTCTCCAGTAAGCTGGTACAGTATCTCTAGGGTGAGATTTATTAGACTTTCTGCCATCTTATCTCTGTCTCTCTCCATCGTCGATAGATCAATCAAGAAAATTATCTTATAAATCCACAGAGAGGATCCTGTATTGTAGAAACCTGAATAAAAAAATAATATAACATAATAGATATAATAAGATAAAACCTGTGAGGATATAATATAGTGTAGATCTTGTATATTCTCCCTCTTCATGATGGATGAAATATAAGAACTACCAGTTTTCCTTTATTCATACAATACATATAGAAGACGGCAGGTGTTATACAGCTCTGATATCTCCCGTATTTTATTTTTAGTCTCTTTATGCCTCCATAATATCCTATAGTGTGTCTATACTGGAAATATTATGTTACCTTTGCTATACACATAACAGTAGACCAGTTTAGATACGTCTATTACACCTTGATATACTCTCCCTGCAGTTCTCTCAGGCAGATATGTGAAGGATTACAGATGTGGTTTGACTAGACACGGGGTCTCCCCACAACAGGGCGTAAAAGTGCTGCTCTCTAGAAAGGCTCTCAGAGGCTACTCCAGGACTCCTCCTCCAAACCAAATATTGATGGGATTTAGATTTCTTTGGTTCATTCACTTCATTTTGTTAACAGATATCTTCTCAGTCCACACTTTTTAGCCCACTGGCCATATCCTGGGGGCGGTATAACACCTGTAGCACACTCCCTGCCCTTCCTCTTTCTTCCTCCTAATGGATGGCAGTGCCATAGCTCAGTGCCCGGCGTCAGCTTTGGACTCTACCTGGGATTGCATTGACGACACACTCCTTCCCCTACAGCCTGAAAACCGGGAAACTTTTTCTGTACTGCCTTACCCTTTATTCACACGATTTCAATTCCACTGGGGGATATTCACATGACCGATATTTTCACAGTCCCTTGTACCATGCTCTATTTTTGTCCGTTTTCACAGATCCTTCCATACACTGCAAGCCGTGAATCTAGGCTTAGACCTTAAAAGGGTTGTTCAGGATATATATATATATTTTTTTTAATTCTAGGTCGGGGAAGGTGAAAAAAATAAAAAAATAAACTATACACACCTGTCCCCGATGCTCCGATGCCTCCCAGCGCGGTCCAGTCCTGCCGTTCCTGTTTCCTTCCGGCAGAAGTCCCCGCCGCATGTGACCGCTAAGGCCAATCAGCGGCCTCAGCAAAGGACAAGGGACATCCCTATCTGTGATGTCCTGTGTCCTTTCCTTAGGCCACTGAGGCCAATCAACGTCCTAAGGAAAGGACAAGAGACGTCACAGCCGGCAAAGTTTTCCGGCAAAAAAAGACAGTCGAGCAGCAGGACCGGACTGCGCTGGGCGACATCGGGGACAGGTATGTTTTTCTTTTTGTTATTTTTTAAATTTGGCTGGGGAAGTTAAAAAATTTTTTTTTTATTCTGGACAACCTCTTTAAGGTGGTCATACACATGAGATAAAGTTGAATTCTGTCTGCCAAAAAAATGACCCACCATGTTAGAAATTTTCAGCAATTTTCAGGTGGTCTTCATAACCCCTGAGCTGGTGGAGGGTGCACCTCCTCATACATTAGGTGCACCCTATACCTGGCTGTGCCCCGAAATATCTACTCAGGATATGCTTATTAACAACAAAAAGAAAAAGCTCCACAGACTGAGACAAAAAGGCCTCATTACTACAACCACAAGTACCAGCCCAGCTCACCAGAGATGTGTTGTGAATCTTTCCTCCTATCAGCCAAATAAAAACGAAATGTCAGTTCTCTCCAAAGGTCTCTCCTTCTGCCCCTCAGCACACACTGACCATATCCAACTCTGCGATGATATGGAGGAGTTTTTCAGAAAAATGAGATTGAGGGAATATTTTTATGACAAAGACCTTCCATACAGCAGCGACTCTGAGATGGAACAGCCCATAAGGAATCCTACCAAAAAATCTACCTGGACCCCACGCCCTGGAGCTAATGCAGCACTGGATAAATATATTGACTGTTTCAGAAGCAAAGTAAGATCAGAAATCCTGGAGAAACAAAAGAAACAGGCGCATAACCTAACCCTGCAGGAACAGAAGGCTATTACTTCACTGAAAGAAAATCAGGATATAATAATAAAACCAGCTGACAAAGGGGGCGCAATAGTCATAATGAACACCTCAGACTATATCCAGGAAGCAAACAGGCAACTGTCAAATCCCATCCATTACTCCAAACTTGGAAGTGATCCCACAGAAGCCTATATGAAAGAACTAAAGAGTATGATCAAGGAGTTTCCAATCCAGGTCCAGAATCAGGTAAAAGGACTTATCCCACAAGATCCCAGGCCGGGCTGCTTCTATATGCTCCCAAAGATACACAAAGATGGCAACCCTGGGAGGCCTATCATTTCTGGCATTGGGACACTGACAGAAAACATCTCAGGTTGGGTGGAAAATCTCCTAAAACCCCTTGTCAGGGATACTCCAAGCTATATCCAGGACACCACTGACCTTCTTAACAAACTGAATGCCCTGGGCCCTCTACCTGAGGGGACCATTTTGGCCACCATGGATGTGGAATCCCTGTATACCAACATTCCCCACAAGGATGGAGTTGCAGCATGTCGGGTACACCTGGCAAAACAAAACCTCCCAACAGAACCAGTAACGCAGCTCATACAATTCATCCTTAGCCACAACCATTTTACCTTTGGAGAGGATCTATATCTACAGCGAATGGGAACTTCAATGGGGACCAGATGTGCACCCCAATATGCAAATCTCTTTATGGCAGAAATGGAAGGAACATATTTATCAACATGCGCCACCAAACCTATGATTTACCTCCGTTATATCGATGATATCCTTGTCATCTGGACTGCAGGTGAGGAGGCCCTACTTCAATTCCATAATGACTTCAATGACTTTCACCCGACCATCAACCTTACACTTAGCTATTCAGGGAGTGAAATTCACTTTCTGGATACCACAATATACATTAAAGACCACCGGCTACTCACATCGATATACCACAAACCCACAGACAGAACGGCCTACCTGAGAAACGACAGCTTCCACTCCAAGCACACAAGACAATCTATCATCTACAGCCAGGCTATACCATACAATCATATTTGCTCCGACAAAACAGACCTGGACAAGCACCTCCTGGATCTGAGGACGAAATTTCTCAGATTGGGATACAAACCAAAAGTAACAGACAACCAATTAAACAAAGCGGCAGCCATTAACAGAGACAGTCTGCTCACATATAGAGAGACCCAGAAAGAAGCCCGAGTGCCCCTAGTAGTCACCTACAACCCACAGCTGGAGATCCTACGAAGGATTGCCAAGGAGCTCCAACCTGTGCTACATAGGGACAACAGACTCAAGGACATATTTCCAGTCCCCCCTCTCCTTTTCTTTCGACAACCACCAAACCTGAGGCGTATTATTGTCCGGAGTGCCCTGAAGGCCCCAACTGAAAATGGCGCCTCACCTTGCCTACATAAAAGGTGCATGACCTGCAGCCACATCCACACCGCTGACAGTGTACCTGTCCCACAGTCACAACAGGTGCACAGAATTAGGGGGACATTTTCCTGCAGGTCCTCCAATGTGGTGTATCCCATAATGTGTGTGCAATGTCCCACCACAGGCCTCTATGTGGGGGAAACAGGGCAGAGACTCAGTCAGCGAATGAACTCACACAGATTCACCATTAATAACAGCAGAACAGATCTCCCAGTGGCCGCACATTTCTCCGGAGAAAACCACTCTATTGAAGATTTGCGGGTTGTGGTTTTAATGGGACATTTTAAGACTCAGAGAGAGAGAAAGGAATGGGAATATAAGTTAATGCAAAAATTTAAAACTCTGCAATTTGGACTTAATTTTCATGCCAGTTTCATGTCACACTATGTATGAACTGTGAGGGTCACAAATCACCACCTGAGGTATCGCCTGATTTCTTCACTCTTCCACTACTTTCTATGGCTAACACGGTACAACATTATACTACTACTCACATCATTATGACAGATTTCTTGCATAAATGATAATAAATCTGGCAGGGTTAATGGCCCCGCCTCCTGCACACCCTCATCACGCCCCCTTTTCAGGAAAGTGGCAAGGTTGGTGTAGAAAACAAAAATTCAACAGCAAAAAAAAAAGTTTGAACATTTTTGCCATAAAAGTGCCATTATTTACTATAATTGATAAAAGCTACAGATATATGGAAGTAATGCAGTCGTACCAACCCCAATTCACACTGCACAGAGAACACAGAAAATCTCCCTCATACGGCTACACAAGTAAAAAAGTTCTGGCTCTTGGATTGCAAAAATACAAAAAAAAAAAATCATAAAAGATAGGGCTAAACCCCTTGGTAATGAAGAGGTTAATGAGATGTGTTTCCCCCGGTGATAATGACATATATATATATATATACACACACACACATACCTCCTCCTGTACTGCTGTATACTAGGTATATACTCACTCTGGGGTTACAGGACCTGTGATGATGTCACCATCATGTGATCAGTCCTATGTGTGGGAGGAGCCAACTGATCACATGATGAGGTGTTACCAGGTTACTGCTCAGTGTATACAGGACTCTGCTGTGCTGGTTGTGGTCGGTGCTGGATGAGCTGAAGTGTACGTGTCAGGGTCAGGATGTAGTTACAGTGTGGATGTAGCAGAGCTGTGTGTGTATGATGTGTATGGAGCAGAGCTGTGTGTGTATGACGTGTATGGAGCAGAGCTGTGTGTGTATGATGTGTATGGAGCAGAGCCGTGTGTGTATGATGTGTATGCAGCAGAGCCGTGTGTGTATGATGTGTATGGAGCAGAGCTGTGTGTGTGTGATGTGTATGGAGCAGAGCTGTGTGTGTATGATGTGTATGGAGCAGAGCCATGTGTGTATGATGTGTATGGAGCAGAGCTGTGTGTGTATGATGTGTATGGAGCAGAGCTGTGTGTGTATGATGTGTATGGAGCAGAGCCGTGTGTGTATGATGTGTATGGAGCAGAGCTGTGTGTGTGTGATGTGTATGGAGCAGAGCTGTGTGTGTATGATGTGTATGGAGCAGAGCCATGTGTGTATGATGTGTATGGAGCAGAGCTGTGTGTGTATGATGTGTATGGAGCAGAGCTGTGTGTGTATGATGTGTATGGAGCAGAGCCGTGTGTGTATGATGTGTATGGAGCAGAGCTGTGTGTGTATGACGTGTATGGAGCAGAGCCGTGTGTGTATGATGTGTATGGAGCAGAGCTGTGTGTATGATGTGGATGTAGCAGAGCTGTGTGTGTATGACGTGTACGTAGCAGAGCTGTGTGTGTATGGAGCAGAGCCGTGTGTGTATGACGTGTATGGAGCAGAGCTGTGTGTGTATGACGTGTATGGAGCAGAGCTGTGTGTGTATGATGTGTATGGAGCAGAGCTGTGTGTGTATGATGTGTATGTATTAGAGCTGTGTGTGTATGATGTGTACGGAGCAGAGCTGTGTGTGTATGACGTGTATGGAGCAGAGCTGTGTGTGTGTGACGTGTATGGAGCAGAGCTGTGTGTGTATGATGTGTACGGAGCAGAGCTGTGTGTGTATGACGTGTACGGAGCAGAGCTGTGTGTGTATGACGTGTATGGAGCAGAGCCGTGTGTGTATGACGTGTACGGAGCAGAGCTGTGTGTGTATGACGTGTATGGAGCAGAGCTGTGTCTGTATGATGTGTATGGAGCAGAGCCGTGTGTGTATGATGTGTATGGAGCAGAGCCGTGTGTGTATGATGTGGATGTAGCAGAGCTGTGTGTGTATGATGTGTATGTAGCAGAGCTGTGTGTGTATGATGTGTATGGAGCAGAGCCGTGTGTGTATGACGTGTATGGAGCAGAGCTGTGTGTGTATGATGTGTATGGAGCAGAGCTGTGTGTGTATGATGTGTATGGAGCAGAGCCGTGTGTGTATGATGTGTATGGAGCAGAGCCGTGTGTGTATGATGTGTATGGAGCAGAGCCGTGTGTGTATGATGTGGATGTAGCAGAGCTGTGTGTGTATGATGTGTATGGAGCAGAGCTGTGTGTGTATGATGTGTATGGAGCAGAGCTGTGTGTGTATGACGTGTATGGAGCAGAGCTGTGTGTGTATGATGTGTATGGAGCAGAGCTGTGTGTGTATGATGTGTATGGAGTAGAGCTGTGTGTGTATGATGTGTATGGAGCAGAGTTGTGTGTGTATGATGTGTATGGAGCAGAGCTGTGTGTGTATGATGTGTACGGAGCAGAGCTGTGTGTGTATGATGTGTACGGAGCAGAGCTGTGTGTGTATGACGTGTATGGAGCAGAGCTGTGTGTGTGTGACGTGTATGGAGCGGAGCCGTGTGTGTGTGACGTGTATGGAGCGGAGCCGTGTGTGTGTGACGTGTATGGAGCGGAGCCGTGTGTGTGTGACGTGTATGGAGCGGAGCCGTGTGTGTGTGATGTGTACGGAGCAGAGCTGTGTGTGTATGATGTGTATGGAGCAGAGCTGTGTGTGTATGATGTGTATGGAGCAGAGCCGTGTGTGTATGATGTGTATGGAGCAGAGCCGTGTGTGTATGATGTGTATGGAGCAGAGCTGTGTGTGTATGATGTGTATGGAGCAGAGCCGTGTGTGTATGGTGTGTATGGAGCAGAGCTGTGTGTGTATGACGTGTATGTAGCAGAGCCGTGTGTGTATGACGTGTATGGAGCAGAGCCGTGTGTGTATGATGTGTATGGAGCAGAGCCGTGTGTGTATGATGTGTATGGAGCAGAGCCGTGTGTGTATGATGTGTATGGAGCAGAGCTGTGTGTGTATGATGTGTATGGAGCAGAGCCGTGTGTGTATGGTGTGTATGGAGCAGAGCCGTGTGTGTATGACGTGTATGTAGCAGAGCCGTGTGTGTATGACGTGTATGGAGCAGAGCCGTGTGTGTATGACGTGTATGGAGCAGAGCCGTGTGTGTATGATGTGTATGGAGCAGAGCCGCGTGTGTATGATGTGTATGGAGCAGAGCCGTGTGTGTGTGTGTTAAAGGGGTATCCTATTCGTTTTTTATACCCTGGAGAAGCTTAAAATAAAACACATGCTGGCCAAATGTCAGGAACATCTGAGATCTAAAAGAAGACTCTCTGCCTGATCCCTGGCTGAACGGAGAGGTTAATATATAGTAGCTGTTACTTAAAGGGTGTAAAAAACGAGTTAGGATAGTGGTTCGCAGCCTGTGGTGCATGTATCCAAGGGGGTACAGTGTTCAGTCTTAGGGGGTAAGAACCAGTGCTCAGGCAGTGGCAGATTTACAGCTGCATCTCAATAAATTAGAATATCTTTGAAATGTTTATTTATTTCAGTAATTAAATTAACCCCTTAAGGACCAGGCCTTGTTTTTCAAAACTGACATGTGTCACTTTATATGGCAATAACTTTGAGACGTCTTAACTTACACAAGTGATTTTGAGACTGTTTTTTCGTGACACATTGTACTTCATGTTAGTGGTAAACACTAATGAATATTTTTGTATTTATTTATAAAAAAATAGGAAATTTGATGGAAATTTTGAAAAAAATAGCAATTTTCAAAATGTGAAATGCTCTGCTTTTCAGATAGATAGTCATACCACCCAAATACATTAATACATATTATCTACCATATCTCTGCTATATATCGGCATCATCTTTTAATCGTCCTTTAATTTATTTTGGATGTTAGAAGGCTTACAAGTGTAACAGCGATTTTGCAGATTTACAAGAAAATTTCCCAAACTAATTTTTTAGGGACCACTTCAGTTCTGAAGGGGATTATAAAGGCCTATATATTAGAAACCCCCATATATCACCCTATTTTCAAAACTGCACCCCTCAAATAATTCAAAATAACATTTGGGAAGTTTGTTAACCCTTTAAGCATTTCACTGGAATTAAAACAATATGGAGGTGAAATTTAGACATTTAATTTTTTTCCCACTAATTCCTTAATTTAGCCCTAAAATTAATACATTCACAAAGGGTTAAAGGAGAAAATGCATCTCACAGTTTGTTATGAAATTTCTCCCGAGCACAGAAATACCCCACAAGTGGGTGCAAACTGATGTTTGGGCGAATGGCAGCGCACGGAAGGGAAGGAGCGACACTGGGCGTCTGAAAAGCAGATTTTGCTGGAATAGTTTTCAGGTGTCCCATTTGCAAAGCCCCTAGAGTACCAATACAAAGGAAAACCCCAAAAAGTGACCCCATTTTGGAAACTACACCCCTCACAGAATTCATATAGGGGTATAGTGAGCATTTTGACCTTACATTCGTTTCACAGATTTTGCTAACACTGGGATGTATAAATGAAACATTACTAAAATGTCACTTTATCCCCAAAGTTTTCATTTTCACAAGGGGTTAAAGGAGAAAAAGCACCCCACAGTTTGCAAAATAATTGCTCCTAAACACAGCAATACCCCATATGTGGTCGTAATCTGCTGTATGGGTACATGGCGGGGCTCGGAATGGAAAGAGCGCTATTTAGCTTTTGGAGGGCAGATTTTGCTGGAATAGTTTTCAGGTACCATGTCGCATTTGCAGAGCCCCTAAAGTACCAATACAGTGGAAACCCCCTAAAAGTGACCCCATTTTGGAAACTACACCCCTCACAGAACGTATCAAGGGGTATAGTGAGCATTTTGACCCTACAGCTGTTTCACAGATTTTATTAACATTGGGACATTAAAATGAAAAATTACTTTTTTTCCAATAAACCGTCAATTTAGCCCCAAATTTTTCATTTTCACAAGAGGACAAAGGAGAAAAAGCTCCCCAAAGTTCGTTACACAATTTCTCCTGAACACAGAAATGCCCCATATGTGGTTGTAATCTGCTGTATGGGTACATGGTGGGGCTCAAAATGGAAAGAGCGCTGTTTAGCTTTTGGAGGGAAGATGTGGCTGGAATAGTTTTCGGGTGCCATGTCGCATTTGCAGAGCCCCTAAAGTACCAATACAATACAAACCCCCAAAAAGTGACCCCATTTTGAAAACTACACCCCTCATAGAATTTATCTAGGGGTATAGTGAGCATTTTGACCTCACAGCTGTTTCACAGATTTTATTGACTTAGGGACGTAAATTACTTTTTTCCAATAAACCGTCTATTTAGCGACATATTTTTAATTTTTGCAAGTAGTTAAAGAAGAAAAAACACCCCACAGTTTGTTACACAATTTCTTCTGAACACAGAAATGCCCCACATGTGGTTGTATTCTGCTGTATGGGAACATGGTGGGGCTCAGAATGGAAAGAGCGCTATTTAGCTTTTGGAGGGCAGATTTTGCTGGAATAGTTTTCAGGTGCCATGTCGCATTTGCAGAGCCCCTAAAGTACCAATACAATGGGAACCCCTCAAAAGTGACCCCATTTTAGAAACTACACCCCTCAAGGAATGTATCAAGGGATATTATCATTTTGAGCCTAAAAATGCTTCCCAAAAATTAATGTACAAAGTGAAAATTAAAGTTTATAAAGAAATATCCAATTTCAGTGCCTAATACGTTGCGGCCACTTTGTGACATCAGAGACATGAACTCCTAAAACTATTATGTGGGCTATCCCGGGGACAAGAAAATTATATATGTGGGTATAAACTGCTGCTTGGGCACACGGCAGGGCTCAGAAGGGAAGGAGCACTGTGTTTTTTTAGCTTTTGGAGTATTTTCTGATCGCCATGTTATTTTTGCAGAGCCCTGATGGTGCCAGTAAATTGGTATTCCCCAAGAAGTGACCCCCATTTTGTAGGGGCAAATTTAGGGTCTCTGCAAATGTAATAATAATAATAATAATAGTCCTTTAATAGTCCCACAATGGGGAAATTCAGTGTGTTACAGCAGCAAAGATAAGATAAGCAGATACAAATACAAATACAACATGTACAGGAATGTTCCAAGGTGAGAGGCATTACATTAATAGCAGACAGACAGATAGGACGTAGCAGAGGGGGGGGGGGGGGGATTTAACAGGCAGAGAGATATTTCAGTTCTCTGTGTGTAATGATCTCCGCTTAGGTCGGAGTTGGTTGTACAGCCTAACCGCGGTGGGGAGGAAAGACTTCCGATAGCGCTCCTTCTCACACCTAGGGTGGAGCAGTCGGTCACTGACAGTACTGCCCAGCGCAATCACAGTCTCATGCATGGGATGGGACTTCTTCTTCTTCTGCATGGAGCGTCCAAAAAAACAACAATCTAAATATGCGCTCCAAAAGCACATAGCGCTCCTTCACATCTGCACCCTGCTGTGTGCCCAAGCGGCAGTTTATGCCCACACGTATGACACTGGTGTACCCAGGATAACGTACTTAATGCCATATGTGGGTATAAACTGCTGTTTGGGCACAGCCGGGCACAGAAGGGAAGGAGCGCTATTTTGGTTTTTGGAGCACAGTTTGCTTTTTGGACACCATGCCACTTTTGCAGAGCCCAAGAATTGTCAGTCAAGTGGAATCCGCAGACATGTCACCCCACTTTGGAAACTATACCCTTCAAGGAATTTATCAAGTCGGGTAGCGAGCATTATTAACCCTTAAGTGTTGCATTCTTTTAATTTCCAAAAATGAATGCGCAGATGATAATGAAAAGTTAAAAATGAAAATTTTCCAGAGATACGCCATGTCAGTGCCCAATATGTTGTGCCCAGTTTATGTCTGCACAGACACACACTCCAAAAACTGGTGAGCGGGGATCCCGGGCACAACAGCTTTTGGAGCGTTTATCTCTGATACAAGCCGGGCACAACATATTACGCACTGAAATGTCGTATTCCTGGAATAATTGTCATTTTCACCTTTCACCATCCGCTGCGTATTCATTTATGGATAATAAATTATAGCAACACTTGGGGGTTAAAAATGATCACTGTACCCCTGGATAAATTCCTTCAGGGGTGCAGTTTCCAAAATGGGGTGACATGTCAGGGGATTCCACTGTACTGGCATTTCAGCTCTGCAAAAGTGCAATGGCGTCCAAAAACCAAACCGTCCAAACCTGTGCTCCAAAAACCAAATAGCGCTCCTTCCCTTCTGTGCCCGGCTGTGCCCAAACAGCAGTTTATACCCACATATGACATTATGTACGTTATTCTGGGTACGACAAGTGTAATACATGGGGGCATAAACTGCAGTTTGGGCACACAGCAGGGCACAGAAGGGAAGGAGCGCTATGTGGCTTTTGGAGCGCAGATTCAGATGTTTAGGATCTGGACGCCATGTCATGTTTGCAGAGCCTCTAAAGTACCAGTAAAGTGGAATCCCCTAGGGAATGACCCCATTTTGAAAACTGCACCCCTCAAAGAATTTATCAGGGGGTGTAGTGAGCATTAGTATCCCAGACGTGACTGCACAGCGGATGGGGAAAAGTGACTATGTAAGCTGTGCGGAGTACATTGGGTACACTAAATTCCCTACTATATCCCCAGTAGCTCCTATTATTGGGGAGGTCACTCTGGGGGTCACTTCTGGTTTATTTTCCCTCATAAGCTCTAAATCTGGGGTGTCCCCTGATATCCGCTCGCACAGCTTATACATTCCCTTCCTGCCGCAGCCAGTTATGCTCTAATCATTTGGCGATTTTTGGGGTTTTTGTCTTCCCATTGTACGAGCTATATTTTCTTTATTTCTCTGGTGATGTAGCCATATGAGGGCTTGTTGTTTGCGGGGTGAGATGTATTTTTTAATGACATCATTTTTAGGTGCTTACAACTTATTAAATAAATTTTATTAACTCTTTCTTGGTGGATTAAAAAACAACCCCATCAATTCTGGCACTGCGTTTTACCTTTTAAATTTTTCACCATGCAGCATAGAGCGGAAGTAACATGTTATCTTTATTCTGCGGGTCAGTACGATTACGGCGATACCTCATTTATACTGTTTTTTTATGCGATACCAATTTTGCAGAACAAAAACCCATTTAGGGACATAAATCAATTTTTTTTTGCATCGCCATTTTCTAAGATGCGTAGCATTTTTATTTTTCAGTTTAGAGAGTTGGTTTAGGGCTTATTTTTTGCGGGACAACCTGTGCTTTTTATTGGTACTGTTTTGGGGTACATATGACTTTTTGATCACTTTTTATGGAATATTTTGTAAGGTGAGATGGCGAAAAATCATTACTTTTGGCGGGTTTTTTTCGGTTTTTTTTTCCCCGACGTTCACCGTGTACATTAAATATGGTTTCAGTTTTATTGTACAGGTTGTTACGGACGCGGCGATACCAAATATGTATTGTTTTTATTAATTTTTAGGTTTATTTTTTATATAATTCATTTTATATAGGAAAAGGGAATTTTTGGGGCTTTATTCTTTTATTAATTTTTTTTCACATACTTTTTTTTTTTTTCACTTTTTTTACTTTTTCATGTGTCCCATAAGGACACCTGAGACAGAGATGCTTTGATCTCTGGCTCAGTACTGTAGACTGCAAGACACGAGCATACACGTGACTTGCAGCCTATACAGGAAGTCAGCGCTATGGAAACACAGCGCTGACTTCCTGAGGTCTCGGCAGGATCAACCAGGTAGTGGGGTCTCCAGGCAGCCTGGGGTCACTGGGCAGACCCCGGGCTGCAGATTATCGATATCGGCACCCCCCGATCTCGCCGCAGGGGGTGCCCGGGGGGCGGCAAGATGGCGGAACCCCTTGGATGCCGCGGTCATGTTTGACCGCGGCATCCAAGGGGTTAAAACCTCCGATCGGAACTCGGTTCCGACCGGGGGTTATGGAGTAGGGTGTTAGCTGTCAGTTACAGCTAACACCCGGTTCCGATGCCGCCCGCTCAGATAGTGAGCGGGCGGCCGGCCTCGGGCGTAGTATTACGCCCTGGTGCGCGAAGTACCTAGCGCCCAGGACGTAATAGTACGTCCAAGGTTGTTAAGGGGTTAAAAAAGTGACCTCCTATATTTTCTAGATTCTTTACACACAGAGTCTTCTATTTCAAGTGTTTTATTTCTGTAAATGTTGATTACGGGTAATGAAAACCAAAATCTAAGAAAAATTTGAATATCATAAAAAAGTTCAGTAATGTAAATTCAGTGTCACCTGCCAAGGTTTCCTAAGCCTTTAAATGGTCCCTCAGTCTGGTTCAGTAGGACACACAATCATGGAAGACGCTGATTATGGATTGTATTACTGAATTACTGAAATGAATGAACGTTTCACGGATATTCTAATTTATTGAGATGCTCCTGTAGTGAGTGCTCAGATTCCGAGGCTTTTGTCAGGTTAATGCCAACCAAACCACTCACTCTTCAAATATTGAAGCGCACTGCCTGCCAAGCAGAGGCAGGCATCAGAAAACGTAGGGTTAAGGGGGGGAATTTCCTCTATAGCAGCTGGTAGTCTGTGACGAATTGACAAATAGCTACTGATCTATGATCTGGTGAGTAAAAAGCTGGTTGGAAGGTAAAAGAAGTTTTAGGCTAAGGCCCCACATTGCAGAAACAGTGTTTTACAGTACCAGCAAAAGCAAATTGGATTCTGGCTCCAACGCGACTCCCTGTTCTCTTCAGGTCTTTTGATTAAGGCTTGTGATTTGGCTTCATCTGTCAGCGCTTGTGTCTATGTGTCTCGACACCATGTGATCACTGAGAACAAGTCACAGGCCTCAGCAATCCCTGATGTCAGAGAACAGGGAGTCATGCTGGAGCCCAGGAGAGGTGAGTAACACTGTTTTTTTATGTTTCGTCACCTCCCCTGTGTCTCCACTTATTATACTCTGGGGTCTGAAGGGAATATAATAGTTTCGGCTTGGATGTGTTTGGTCCAAACAAAACTGCCAGATGAAGCTTGTGAGACAAGTCTTGCAAGATTTGCCCAACACACTCACAATGTAAAAGGGGCGTGACCTAATAAAATGCCCAATTAATTGTGATTTTGAATCCAAAAATGGGCCAGACAAAATTGTTGGCACCTTTTCAAAATTATGGGTGAATAACTTTGTTTCAAGCATGTGATGCTCATTCAAAATCACTTGTGGCAAGTAACAGGTGTGGATAATATAAAAATCACACCAGAAACCAGATAAAAAGGAGAGAAGTTGACTCAATCTTTGCATTGTGTTTCTGTGTGTGCCACACTAAGCATGGAGAACAGAAAGAGGAGAAGAAGAGAACAGTCTGCGGACTTCAGAACCAAAATTGTGGAAAAATATCTACAATCTCAAGGTTACAAGTCCATCTCTAGAGCTCTGGATGTTCCTTTGTCCATGGTGTGGAACATAATCTAGAAGGTTACACCCCATGGCCCTGTAGCTAATCTCCCCGGAGGTGGAGAAAAAGTGATGAAAGGTTGTAATGCAGGATAGTCCAGATGGTAGTTAAGAAGCTCCAATCAAGTGCCAAAGACATCCAAGCTGTCCTGCAGGCTCAAGGGGCATCAGTGTCAGCGCCAACTATCCATCAGGAGAATTTTTTTTTTTTTACAAAGTTTTAGATTTTTGTTAAGGGGTTAAAATATAAATAAAACTATATAAATTTGGTATCCCCGGAATCGTACCAAAACATGGAAGACAGGGGACATGTCATTTTGGCTACAAAGTGAACGCCGTAAAACGAAGCCCGCAAGAAAGTCGCACAAATGCACTTTTTCTCCAATTCCATCCAATTCTGAATTTTTTTTCCAGCTTTCCATTACATTGTACAGAATAAGAAATGGTACCATTATGGAGAACAATTTGTCCTGCAAACGTTAAGCCCTCCTATGTCTTTGTGAATGGAAAGACAAAAAAGTTATGGGGTTTGAGAGGAGGGGAGTCCGAAGCAAAAATCAAAAAATGTCACTGGTGGGAAGGGGTTAAAAAGACTGTTTGTTACCACTGGTTACCATCTGTTTATCCTTAGTGATATCTGTTGCTGTAACGTTGACATTACTAAGGTCGTGTTTGCTTCAGAGAGCTAGAAAGTGGTTAGATAGTCCTAGAAGCCCTCAAAGTGTCATTTACGACAAGGCAATTTGCACTTCCAGTTTGTAAAAGCTGGTTTAGACTGAGCACAAACATTTAGTCTGAAGTGACAAAGCCAAACACGAATCAAACTATGTAAAAGATCTGACAGGTGTGGAGGAGTCCTGGAAGTGATGATATGGCCCCAGAGCTCTGCTCTCAGCATCATCCAGTCTGTCTGGTGTGACATAAAGAGACAGAAGGATTGGAGCAAGCAACATCCACAGAAGATCTGGGCTTAGTTCTCCAAGATGTTTGGAACATCTACTGTTTCCAGCTTAGACTAAATTACAACTCAGTCTAAAACTGTGGCATGTTTCAATTGCAGTGTCTGGCAGCCTACTAGTGGCTACTACAAGGATCCACAATGAAGCCACGTTCTTCATGATATGACCCATCATAATTGAAAACCAACGTGTCTACCAAAATTTTGTATTTACAAGAAACACACACCTCATCTTCTCCATTACTAGAGTACAAAATTCATCTACACAAGCTATATTACAGGGTCTGCTTCCTAATACATAGCTCTCTTTGCTGGGAACCCAAAAAAACTAAGACCCAGAGAGAAGATATCTGAATGTATTCTTCTGCCTTTTATTATTTTGACTGATACAGTTTCCTTTGCTTTGTCCTATCTGGCTACAGCCATCATTTGTATGTGGGATTATAATATATTAATGGATCCTCTAATAAATAAACAGACCATGGCAGCCAAATACAAACCCACTAGATCCAAAGATCTCTCTGATAATGTTTGGATGGTGGAGGTGAGCAGTCAGATAAGGTGGACTGGCTAGTTAGTTATTAAAGGTGTTCCACAGTTCTGGATCTTTATGTGTTAATATCTACTATTTATCATCGCCTTGTGCCAGATTCTGGTAAATGGCCTTTACATTCTTGTTTTATGCAAACATTTTTCAGTAGTACCATGAGAATGTAGTGGAAGAGTGAAGAAATCAGGCGATACCTTTTAGAGGCTAACTGAGTATATTTGATAAGTAAGCTTTCGGAAGTACTAGCTCCCTTCATCAGACATGGAGTTATACAAGAACCTAAAAATTCACATTATTTATACATACACAAGGCATGGATCTTCAAAAGGATTCTCAGACTAACAAATAATGTGAATTTTCAGTTTCCTGTATAACACCATGTCTGATGAAGGAAGCTAGACTTCCGAAAGCTTACTTATCAAATATACTCAGTTAGCCTCTAAAAGGTATCGCCTAATTTCTTCACTCTTCCACTACTTTCTATGGCTAACACGGTACAACATTATACTACTAGCATGAGAATGTAGGAAATTTTTCCAGGAAAAAATCTATAACTAGATGTAAAGAAGTACAAAGTTACCTAGAAGAAAGCAATAGAAAACAAGAATAACATAAAAAAAAATCACTTCTTGCATTATAAAATATTTCCTTATGTCAAAGTTGTGGACATTATACCAGATTATTGCAATTAAAATAGGACAACAGTGAGTCACCTGCCTTTATATATCTTGGAAGAATGGAATTATAACATGGACAAAATTGTTGGTACCTTCCATGAAAGAAAGAAAAATCTACAATGGTCACTGAAATAACTTCAAACTGACAAAGTATAAATAAATTTACTTTAAATCAGACATTGCTTTTGAATTGTGATTCAACAGAATAACTTTAAAAAACCATAAAACTGATTTGGGCAAAAATGATGGTCCCCTTAACTTAGCTGGTTGTCTAAAATTTTATTTTTTAATTAGCCCAGGAGAGGTGAAAAAAAACCCATTCCTGTCCGCGCGGTCTGGTCCTGCAGCTCCGTTTTCTTTCGCAGAAGTCCCCACTGCATGTGACTGATGAGAGCGATCATCGGCCTCAGCGAAGGACGTGGGATGTCACTAGCTATGACATACCTGCGTCCCTTCCTTAGGAGACGGGATGTCACAGCTGGCGAGGACTTCCGCAAAATAAGACATCCGAGCAGCAGGACTGTACAATGCTGGGAGGACACCAGAGCACCGGGGACAGGTGACTTTTTTGGGGGTTTTTTCACCTTCTCATTTCCTCTTTTGCCATAAATATCCTATGGAGCAGGGTGTCAATAACACACTGAGTACAGTACATGCAAAACTATAAATGACATAAAAAGTACAAAGTAATAATGTTATCATGTTATACCATGAGAATGCCAATCTAATATACTCCCTAAAGTGGCACCAAAAACAGACCATTGCATTGAGGTCTTTAGTGGGAAGGCAGAAAGCAAAAAGGCCAATGGGAAAGTGAGAAAGCTGCATTATTTGTCATTAAATCAAATTTTTCTTCTAGCATGTTTACTTTTGTAAACCTGTCATTGTCCTGTGACAGTGAGCGCAATGGACAATAAATAACAGTACTGTTAGCAAGTCATTTCTCACATTCTGAACATATATTAGTCTTCTCCGCTGTGTGGATTCTCTGATGTGTAACAAGATTTGATTTAACACTAAAACATTTCCCACATTCTGAACATGAATTTGGCTTCTCCCCTGTATGTATTCTTTGATGGCTAATAAGAGTTGCTCTTTGTGTAAAACATTTCCCACATTCTGAACACAGATATGGCTTCTCCCCTGTGTGAGTTCTTTGATGGCTAATAAGATTTGCTTTTTGTGCAAAACATTTGTCACATTCTGAACATGAATATGGCTTCTCCCCTTTATGAATTCTCTGATGTGTAACAAGACTTGATTTAACACTAAAATATTTCCCACATTCTGAACATACATTTGGCTTCTCTCCTGTGTGAATTCTCTGATGGCTAACAAGATTTGCTTTTTGAGCAAAACTTTTCCCACATTCTGAACACGAATATGGCTTCTCCCCTTTATGAATTCTCTGATGTGTAAGAAGACTTGATTTAGCACTGAAATATTTTCCACATTCTGAACAAAAGTATGGCTTCTCCCCTGTGTGAGTTCTTTGATGGATAATAAGATTTGATATTTGTGCAAAACATTTCTCACATTCTGAACATGAAAACGGTTTCTCCCCTTTGTGAATCCTCTGATGCCTCGCAAGATCTGATTTCTGATAGAAACATTTCCCACATTCTGAACATGAAAATGACTTCTTCCCTGTGTGAATTCTCTGATGTGTAACAAGAACTGATTTTTGGTTAAAACATTTCCCACATTCTGAACATGAATATGGCTTCTCCCCTGTGTGAATTCTTTGATGTATAACAAGATCTGATTTTTGGCCGAAACATTTCCCACATTCTGAACATGAATATGGCTTCTCCCCTGTGTAAGCTCTTTGATGTACTCCACTCCTGTGGCTTTTATTTTGCGTCACAGTCTGGAACGAATCAGAAGATAGGACCTGTATAGAAGGATCAGATGATAGATCTTTGCTGTGAAGGGCTGAGGGTATATCTGGGATAATGACATGTTCTTCATATGTATCTTGTGTGATACCACCATCATCTGCTTTATAATCTGTAGATATGAGATGTCCCTCTGAGCTCCTGATACAGTCATCTGACAAGAAGAAAACACATTTTATTATTTTTGTTTAATATAATCTCAAACATATTGATATTTTATCATATTTCTATAAAACAAAAAAGTCCATAAAATTCAGGCATGTGCATTACTGTAGAATGTGGAATACATGTTGCAAAGTAAGAATGCTTTTAAAAAATAGAAGCGTTAATTAATTAATTAATTTATTTATTTATTTTTGCCAACTAACAAAATGCAAAGCTACACAAACGCCTCGTGTAGACAGTCCAGCTTATACAAGGTGGAATTCCAATAAGTGTCGCAGATACCACTGCAATTCCAGGAAGGTATTCTTAGCCACATAAGAACAACTGAAATGCCCAGATAATTTGCTGGCCATGTGCAAAACCTCCCGCCAAAGTAAAATATTACCAAAGCCCAACAGGCTAAGATGAAACCCTAAAAAGGTGACTACAAAGCCTTAGTAACAATAGATGCTGAAGAAGTTTTAAACTATGTTACATAGACTTGACTTTTTGATTAGTTAAGATGGGATTTGGGGAAAATTCCACAGCACAAATATACACCATGGGTGCAATTTCGGATCAGATTGGATTGATGATGGGAACTAGACAGGGGTGTCCCTTTTCACCTCTTTTCAATCTGGCAATTGAACATCTGATTGACTACACAATATCAATAATTGTACAATATAATTGTAGGAATTTGACCAAGCAGAAAATTTCAGCTTCAGGAATGTGAAGTGGACAAGGATTGTGAAGTTGAATTTGAAGCAGAATTTGGACAAGAGTGTCATTGTATTTTGCCTTTATTGGGCAGGCACAAGTTCCAAATTCCGCTATTGGAACGCCGCGTCCAAATCTGCAACGATGGAAAAGGTATATTTTCTGCCTCCCATTCATTTTAATGGGATTTCTCATGCGGAATCCACCTGGAAACAAGCAGAATCCTTATTTTTCCGCTAGACGAAATTCAGTGCCAAATTCCTATGTATGAACTTATCCTTACTGTCAAGGTACCTAGATATAGGTGAATGTCATACCTTCAAACAAATGTTACATCGACCATTAGTCATCAAATGGTTGGACCTTAGTTTATTTAGAGTTGAACAAATCTTTGGTAAAGATCTGGAGTCAATGCTACTTTTCAAGGAACTCCAGAATTACTATTACGGTGGATGTCGAAACTTTAAGAACTGCAGTAGCTCAGGACCTTATCGCGGACATTAACCCATCTGAAGCCTCGGTCAAAGCTGATCGAGGCACCATTATCTCAGTGGCGCATGGGCACCTTCATTTTGGAATGGATCACCTTCCCTCAGAACGAGATTCGGGGGTAGCGATCCATTACCATAACATCTGGGAGACCATGGAAGGCTCCGAGGCTTGTCATTACATTAATTCTATTACAGGCCACCTAGGGGTGCCTGCAATAAAAGTATAGGAATTTCACAATAAAACTGCAGTGCATTGTATTAGTGATGTCACCCTCTGGGGTTCAAGACACTGAGGGAGGATCTAAAAAAAATATTTAAAAAAATTAAAAGTAAAATACATACACATTAGATATCCCTGGGCCCGAAATTGTCCTATCTACAAACTTATATAAATATTTTTTCCATACGGTGAATGCTGTAGCAAGAAAAAAATATCAAAAGGAGCTGAATTGCTGTTTTGCCTCCCATAAAATTTGAATTAAAAGCGATCAATATATCAGACATTCCACAAGTGGTACCAATGAAAAGTAAATATGAAAAAATGCACCCTATGCAGTCCCGTATATAAAGAAATATAAAAAAGTTACGGATGTCAGATCGTTGCTGTAATCACACCGACACACAGAATACAGGTACGATGCCATTTTGGCTGCTCGGTGAACGCTGTAAAAACAAAGCCCGTAAGAAAGTCGCACAACTACAGTTTTTCTCTAATTCCACCCCAATTTTTTTCCAGCTTCCCAGTACATCGTACGGAATATTAAATGATAACATTATGAAGTACAATTAGTCCTGCAAAAACTAAACCCTCATATGGCTTTGTGAACAGAAAAATAAAAAAGTTAAGACTTTTGGAAGGTGGCGAGTAAAGAGCAAAAATTGAAAAATGGCTGTGGTGGGAAAGGGTTAAGCACTGCTTTCTATCTCAGCCCGAATAAACCTGAGTGTCTTGCCTTCAAAGAGTTTGACTAAGAACAGGACCAAAATTTCAATAACACAGCGATATAAAATGCTTACGCAAATAGAAGATGTTATCTTACTGGATGGAACTGGAGGAAACACATACAGGGACTGAATTCATTCTTTCCATACAGATAATGAGAGGCCGTGTGTATTTAGTCATGTCTATTACCTGCTGATGTGAGGGGCTGCTGATCCTCCATCATCACCTCCTTGTACACATCTTTGTGTCCTTCTAAATACTCCCACTCCTCCATGGAGAAATAGACAGTGACATCCTGACACCTTATAGGAACCTGACAACACAATGATACAGTCATCACCAGATCCCTTCATAGCTCCTGTATAATGTCCCAGCATTCCCAGCAGTGTCACCTCTCCAGTCAGCAGCTCAATCATCTTGTTGGTGAGTTCTAGGATCTTCTGTCCATTGATCTCCTCCTCATGTATCAGGGAGTGAGGTGGAGGCCCCGGGATTGGGCTCAGGGTTCTCCCCCATCCTTCAGATACAGGAGCCTGACAGCGCCCACTAGAGGTCTTCTTCACTACTGTGTAATCCTGGTTATGGAGAGACACATTAATAAATATCAATTCATACATGTCCAGAGTCCCTCACCTCTCCAGTCATATCATCTGTTATTACTATAGATAAGAATGATGTAATGTGACATCATCAGAATCTCTCACCTCTCCAGTCATATCATCTGTTATTACTATAGGTAAGAATGATGTAATGTGACATCACCAGAATCTCTCACCTCTCCAGTCATATCATCTGTTATTACTATAGATAAGAATGATGTAATGTGACATCATCAGAATCTCTCACCTCTCCAGTCATATCATCTGTTATTACTATAGATAAGAATGATGTAATGTGACATCATCAGAATCTCTCACCTCTCCAGTCATATCATCTGTTATTACTATAGATAAGAATGATGTAATGTGACATCATCGGAATCTCTCACCTCTCCAGTCATATCATCTGTTATTACTATAGATAAGAATGATGTAATGTGACATCATCAGAATCTCTCACCTCTCCAGTCATATCATCTGTTATTACTATAGATAAGAATGATGTCATGTGACATCATCAGAATCTCTCACCTCTCCAGTCATATCATCTGTTATTACTATAGATAAGAATGATGTAATGTGACATCATCAGAATCTCTCACCTCTCCGGTCATATCATCTGTTATTACTATAGATAAGAATGATGTGATGTGACATCATCAGAATCTCTCACCTCTCCGGTCATATCATCTGTTATTACTATAGATAAGAATGATGTAATGTGACATCATCAGAATCTCTCACCTCTCCCGTCATATGCATTTGCTATTGGGGCCTGTGGAGTTGGGTGTAACTACCAATTTTTGGTGAAGTTGTAGTTGGACAAAAATTACCAACTCCAGATTCAAAATAAAAGTGGGATTTTTGTGTACTCACCGTAAAATACTTTTCTCGTTGTATTCACTGGGGGACACAGCACCATGGGTATAGACCTGGTCACTAGGAGACAAGACACTAGGGAAAAGAAAGCTGTTGGCTCCGCCTCCAGGCTATACCCTGCCACAGCCACTGTGCATGAATCAGTTTGTACCGTAGCAGTAGGAAAGAGAGACAAAAGAACATGGAACCAACAACCACCAACAATGCCTGAACCCGAAAAGGAACCAACACAGTTCGGGCAGGAACACTGAAAAAAAAAACAAGGGAGGGATCTGTGTCCCCCAGTGAATACAACGAGAAAAGGATTTTACGGTGAGTACACAAAAATCCCACTTTCTCGTCTACTTCACTGGGGGACACAGCACCATGGGATGTCCTAAAGCAGTCCCAGAGGGTGGGAATAACACGGCCATGTAAACCTGTAATACTCAACCGCTTCCAGAAACTTACAACCCAAATTGGCATCAGCAGAGGCCAAGAATGGATCTGGTGAAACTTAGAGAAAAGAGGATGGAGGCCCAGTGGGATACTTACAGACCTGGGAAGCATAAGCCTGATGCCGGAGGCCCTGGGAAATCCAACAGCTCTAGAGGAGAGAGCCGTCACACGGAAAGGCAGAGCCTTACCCTTAAACCGATAGGTCTCTGTAATCTCAGACCAAAGCCATCGGAAGATGGGAGCTCTGGAAGCAGGCAGGCCCTGGCAAGGGCACTCAGGGAGAACGAGCAAAGCGTCTGAACAACAAAGGATCCGTGAGGGACAGTATACAAGTATACATGCAAATCGCCCGGATAACAACCGGCAGGGAAGAGCAAGCACTACATGGATGCCTGAGGACCGAGCAGAAAGAGGGCAAGACCAAGTCCTCGATGTGGAAGCAGGAAAAACACCCTAAGAAAAAAAGACTGTGGCAGACAGAGGAAAACCTTATCCTTGTGGAGGACCAGAAAGGGAGGCTGCCGAAAAAAAGGGCAGCCAATTCGGGACCCCTGCAGATGGAGGAAATGGCCACCAGAAACTCATTCTACCAGGACAGAAGGCAAAAAAAGGGATATCAAAGGCTCAAAGGGGGGAACCTGAAGCACCTTAAAGACGAGGTTAAGATCCCACGGATCCAAGGGTTCCCAATGAGCACAGAGTGGCACTCCTGTAGGAAAGTCTTTTAAAAGGAAAGAAGACTAAGACCTTGATCCAGACCAGACTGGAGAAGATCCGATGAGAATCGTTACTCTTCCAAGGGTGGACGTAAGCCTTCCACGTTTGATGGCAGATCTAAGATATCTGGAATTTCCGGGCCTTGAGTATGTTAGAATAACAAACTCCGGAAAAACCATGACGCCTCAAACCTCGGATTCAACAGCCACGCCGTGAACGCAGCTGAGTCAAGGTGGGGTAGAACAGCAGTCCTTCAGACAGAAGGTCGACCAGCAGAGGAAGAGGCCAGGAGCATCCGCCAACAGGAACATGAGATCCACATACCAGACCCGGCAGGGCCAATCTGGTGCTACCAGGATAGCTTGAACCCCATTGGTCTTGAGATTCTGGAGGACCCAAGGGAGAAGAGGAAGTGAAAAACCGAACTTACAATAGCATCAGCAGAGTTGGTTCGAGGATCCAGAGGCCTGGCAATTTATCCGGGGATCTTGTGGTTCCGGCGGAGGCTAAAAAGGTCGACGTTCGTCATGCCACAGCGGGAGCACAGTGGATGGAAGATCTGCAGATAAAGCGACCCTCGCCGGAGCAATATTTTCTCGACTCAAGTAGTCTGCCACCCAGTGGTCCACGCCAGAAAAAAGGTTGACCACCGAAAGAGCTGGAACAAGGCGCTCCACCCAAGGAAGAAATTGTGAGGCTTCTACTAAGGTCACACGGCATCTGGTGCCCCGCTGAGGGTTCAAGTAGGCGACCATGGAGGAGAGGTCAGTCTGGACTGTGACAGATGTCCTTGGAGAAGAGAGGTCCAAGGAGTAAGGGCAAATAAGATAGCCCTGGGTTCCAGCAGGTTGAACCAGAGGGAGGAATTGGCCCTGGACCACAGGCCCTGAACAATCAAAGCATCGAGGACCACTCCCCAGCCGGGGAAATTGGCGGCAGTGGGAATCACCTACCAACAGAGGGGAAGAAGGACTTCCCTTGAGAAATTCCTGGGGAGGAGATACACTAAAGAATCTCTTAGTGAACCAAGGTGGAAAGAGAACCAAGCAGATGAGGCTGTCCAGAGATTTGTCCCAGCAGGCCGGTATTTTCAAGAGGAGAGAACGACAGAGTGAATGAAAGGTACAGCCTAGAAGGTTGAGGCGATCGTGCGCAAGACCCACATGCCGATTCAAAGAGAGCAAGGAGAGTACCTCCAAAGGTGGGACACTCAGGATCTTGGCCTCCGGAGGGAGAATCACACCCTGGAGCGAGCAGAGGATCATGTCCCGGATTCCATGTGCTTAGAGGGCACAAGACATCCTCATTGATGAGCCAGCAGAACCAGCGAAGAACAACCAAGGTGAACCACAAGCTGGTCAGATTGTCTGACCTGGAGGGGCTTCACCAGGAGGTCGTCCAAGTCTGGAAACACGGCAGCACCTCTGACGCAGAGGATGGCCATGAGAGACACCATCACTGAGGAAAAAAAACCCCCGGTGGCAGAGGCCAGCCTGAAGGGGAGAGACACAACTGGAAAGGTCAAGGATCCACCGCAAAACGAAGAAACCGCTGACGGCACAGCGCGATGATGTAGATGGACGAAGAATTCGCCCATCTCCAGGGATGCCACCACAGACTGCATAGACTACAACGGAGCCTGCAGGCATGGAAGAACCTGTGGAGCCCTTTCAGGTCCATGATGGGACAGAGGAAGCCGTCCTTCTAGGCGAATGGAGAACAGGTAGGAATAGTAACCCAGGATACACTCTGAAACCGGGAACAGGGACGCTGACTCCCTGCCGCTGGAGATTGGAGACAGCCTGGATTGTCCGACATAGGGAAGGCAAAGAGACTCCAGCGAAAACTGGAGTAGCCGGACGACACAGCCTCTCAGGCCCAGGCCCCAGACGTCCTGCTATTGAGATGCCCAGAGAGGGGAAAAAACTTCATGCCGAGGAGGCTAGGAAGAGGAAGACCTGGACGACCTAGTGCAGAACCGCCAGGGAGGCCTGGACTTGAAAGAAGCTTTCTGGAGCAGGAGAACAGCTGACACATAGGACGCCTCTGAGGGAGGAAGAATCTATTCCCTCGTGGCCTCAGGGATAAGCTTCTCGACGCCCTTAACAAAAAATTTGGCCCAGGACGACCTGGAAAGGGAGAAGGGCTGCGTTCGCCTTCTTGTAGGTGGACCCAGTATTCCACAACGAATCCAAACGGTATGGCGGATAATCACTGCATTGGCGGCCGCCTTAGGAGATTTGGGAGGCATCTCCAGTTATTGGGAAGCGTTCAGGATCTCAGAGACGAGCGGCTGGAGGGAAACTGCATCAGGGAGGTTTGACTGAAGCGGTTTTGCCCAGGAAAAGAAGGCCTTGATGACCCAAGAGGCAGCGAAGGAGAGCCGCAGGGAGAAGCCAGCCACTACGAAGGCCACCCTGGCGAGGGAAGCCACCTTCTTGCAGCAATACAATAGCCAGCATTTAGGGCAATGCAATGTATCAGTTCTGCATTGCAAACAATACAACAGATGCGATCCGATCTCACTCCGAGGGATCACTGAGGTAGACACAGTCCGCTGAAGGCAGACTAGAAGCCTTGGAGAGCCTAGCTATCATGGGATCCACCGTGGGAGGCTCTTAGTGATAGGAAGGGACACATGGGGCGGCTCGCTGACAAAATGTCAAGACAGGCCAGCTTGCGCTCACTAGTTACTGATATCTAAGTACCGTGCGCTAACCGATTGCACCACTGGAGCAACCTACTTCCTTTACCTCGGATGTTCATCATTGCCAGCCAGGGAGAGCTAGAGACATGTGTCACAGCATAGCCTGGCAGAACTGCCTGAGCTCACCTTCCACTTGGAGACACACAGGTCAAGGGAAGGGATGTCCGATTTCCTAGTCGAAGACAGAGGATGGTCCAGGGAGAAGTCACTGTGCCCTCAAGATGATATCAAACATCCAGTGGCAGAAATAGATGTCCACTTGAGAGGATGAGTCCGGGTCCTCAGAGATCTGTAGGGTCTCTATCGCATAGATGACTCCCGCGTAGCAGCAGATATAGATGAGCCTAGCTGAAGCTCCGAGTCGGAGTCAGAGGCATCCCCAGTTAAGTAGACCGAGCAGAAGGAGGGAGGTATCCGCCTGTCGGAGTGGAGCCGTGAGCTGAGTTCCTATCTGGGGAGTACCCAGAGGAAGGGGTGGCGGACCGTGAACCGTAGGAAGACTTCCTGGTCCTTTTGAGGCTCCTGGAGCTGCAACGGGAACTATGAGGGTGTCCAGGGAGATCCCTAGGAGCAGCCGACTGAGCGGCGATCTGGGAAAGCAGCCATTCCAAGTTTCCAGCACTGACTAGTTAAGTCTGGTAAGGACACCATGGCCAAGGTTAGGGAGGCCGCCCAATCCGGGGGATGGAAGAACCGGAGAGGGGCCAGGAGGTTCCTGACTGGCTGAGGCGGAAGGCAGAGAGAGCACATGGGCTCGGGCTGTCCGCATGGCAACTGTTTTTGATACAGCGGCCGCACGTATAAAAACGTGACAGAACCAGAGGGGCCGGAGGGTGAGAGACAAGCAGAGGGAGCCCATGGAAATTAGGGGTAACCCAGGGTGTTAGCCTACCGGATTGCAAAAGATGGCCGCTCACAAACTGCTGCAGAAAGGGTTCCGCAGGTGCAATGTCTCCCAGGGAACTGGGAGGAGAGTAAGAATCCCTGCTGTCCCAGCAAGCCAATAAATAAGCCAATAAATAAGCCAATAAATAAATAAATGAGATTATGAGGAGAGCAAAGCTCTTCCCCGGGAAAATACAGGCTCAGTAGCTACTGAGCAGGCTGGATGGCTTGCCAGGACAGCCCCCCTGGCCAATGGAAGGGCCCAGGCGGAGTCTGGATACCAGAAAAGCTCGGGAAAGGGACGGACCAGTTGTGGCCTAGTTCCCGGCCAGGCCTCGGACTCGTGTAGAACGCGGCCGACCACGAGGCACCATCGGCGGCGCGGCACGGCCTCGAACTCCGTAGGTTCCGCGGAGGCCTGGGAAAAGGTACCGGGGAGCCAGGACAGGGGGGTCCCCACACGAGGGGGGGGGGAACCGGGTGCCCCCCCCGACGGGGGGCCGCTCGGTAGGAGTGACCAGAAGGCCCAAAAACGCCCCAGAAAAAAGGGGCTTATTTACTAAAATTTAAGGCCCAGCTCTGGGGGACCCTGTGATGCCCCCCTAAACAGGACCCATGCTAATGTCCCCCTGGGAGATGGCATTAAGGGGCTGAGTGGGGCCTGAAGGGAGGTGGAGAGGGCCTGAAGGGGAGGTGGAGAGGGGCTGAGGTAACTTTCATACTCACCTGCCTTCTATTCTTCTCATACTCACCTGTCTGGCGTCTTCAGGTGCCGCAGGGTCACCCCCTCGGTAGGACCTCGCACGTGGGAGTGGGGTCACCGGTACTCCGGCCGCTTTCGGGGTGCGGCGACTGGTGAGTGGGGACTGGGTGACCGGCGAGGCTGCTCTTTTGCAGAGCGCTGCGCCCGCAGGAGGGTATGACTAGTGTGGCGTACACGCTGACTACCCCCTGCACCTGAAAGAAAGGTAAAAATAAAAACGATGCAAGACAGAAGACCTGAGTCAGGTCGTGTCTGCCTCCTATGACACTAGGTTTCAAACTGATTCATGCACAGTGGCTGTGGCAGGGTATAGCCTGGAGGCGGAGCCAACAGCTTTCTTTTCCCTAGTGTCTTGTCTCCTAGTGACCAGGTCTATACCCATGGTGCTGTGTCCCCCAGTGAAGTAGACGAGAAATGATTAATTATTTTGAATTATACTATACAATTTTTAATATTGTATAATTAATTAGATTTATAGTCTGTTACATATTTACTTTCAGAGCACTTCAATCACTATCTTTTTAACAAATTTGAGGATTTTTACTGCTGATGACTGACAATGGTTGTCAGCCATTTATGAAGGTGGAGAAGTGGGGAGTCAGGCTGTGGAAAAACAAAGGAGTAAGAGTTGGTGGTATGGCCTACCAAGTCCACAGCCCTGATTACTATACATCAGAATGACATCATCGAATCTCTCACCTCTCCAACAAGCCGGAAGAGTATTTGTTGCGTCAAATTTAACATACTTTCTGTAATCTTGTCCCTGTCCATAATTGATGGGTCAATCAGGAATATTGTCTTATGTGTCCACGGAGAGGATTCTGCACTGTAGAAACCTGAACTTGAAAAAATATTTTCTTCCTTACAATCCTGTGCTAGAAGAGGACTGGGACATCTCTCCGCTGATGTTCTCTTACTGGATGGAACTGGAGGAAACACATACAGGGACTGAATTCATTCTTTCCATACAGATAATGAGAGGCCGTGTGTATTTAGTCATGTCTATTACCTGCTGATGTGAGGGGCTGCTGATCCTCCATCATCACCTCCTTGTACACATCTTTGTGTCCTTCTAAATACTCCCACTCCTCCATGGAGAAATAGACAGTGACATCCTGACACCTTATAGGAACCTGACAACACAATGATACAGTCATCACCAGATCCCTTCATAGCTCCTGTATAATGTCCCAGCATTCCCAGCAGTGTCACCTCTCCAGTCAGCAGCTCAATCATCTTGTTGGTGAGTTCTAGGATCTTCTGTCCATTGATCTCCTCATGTATCAGGGAGTGAGGTGGAGGCCCCGGGATTGGGCTCAGGGTTCTCCCCCTACCTTCAGACACAGGAGCCTGACAGCGCCCACTAGAGGTCTTCTTCACTACTGTGTAATCCTGTTTATGGAGAGACACATTAATAAATATCACTACATACATGTCCAGAGTCCCTCACCTCTCCAGTCATATCATCTGTTATTACTATAGATAAGAATGATGTAATGTGACATCATCAGAATCTCTCACCTCTCCAGTCATATCATCTGTTATTACTATAGATAAGAATGATGTAATGTGACATCATCAGAATCTCTCACCTCTCCCGTCATATCATCTGTTATTACTATAGATAAGAATGATGTAATGTGACATCATCAGAATCTCTCACCTCTCCAGTCATATCATCTGTTATTACTATAGATAAGAATGATGTAATGTGACATCATCAGAATCTCTCACCTCTCCAGTCATATCATCTGTTATTACTATAGATAAGAATGATGTAATGTGACATCATCAGAATCTCTCACCTCTCCAGTCATATCATCTGTTATTACTATAGATAAGAATGATGTCATGTGACGTCATCAGAATCTCTCACCTCTCCAGTAAGCTGGTACAGTATCTCTAGGGTGAGATTTAATACACTTTCTGCCATCTTGCCCTTGCCTGTATCCATCCTTGAGGGTTATCTTTTATGTCCACTGAATATGAAAGAAGATAACAAGAGATAATAAAGTGTAGATGTATTTCCCCTTCCTAAAAATTGGGATCCTAGGAAAGTTGAGTAGTTGTATGTGGCGTTCGGCCTCACAGGGATAATACAGAGAGAAATCCACTCAAGATGAATTGATTAATCCATTATAGTAAATGAATGTTCACTTTGAGTAGATTTCTCACTATTATTCCCAAGGATCTGAGTTTCAACCCTATTGTGTGAGCCATAGAGGTAGAAGCAGTAGTCTTGGTACTTTGAGGGTTTTAAGGGGTTGTCCAGGCAAAAATGGACACCCAAATTATTTTTTAAATAGGCTGGGAAAAAAAAACAAAAAAAAAAAACACTCTCACCTGTTGGTGTCCTCCGAGAGCGGTTGAAAAAAATGTGAATAAAACTATATATATTTGGTATCCCTGGGATTTTACTGAAACATAGAATACAGGTGACATGTCATTTTGGCTGCAGAGTGAACGCGGTAAAAACGAAACACGTAAGAAATTTGCATAAATGCAGTTTTTCTTCAAATCCACCCCATTCTGAATTTTTTTCCAGCTTCCCAGTACATTGTACAGGATAATAAATGGCACCATTATGAAGAACAATTTGTCCCGCAAACAATAAGCCCTCCTATGGCTCTGTGAACAGAAAAATAAAAAAGTTATGGGGTTTGGAAGGTGGGAAAATCGAAAAATTCCTCCGGTGGGAATGGGTTAAGAATTGTTTTATAGAAGGGAATTTTTATGGAATTTTTTTTTTACTGTGAAAGAACACATAAAAACATTTTATTATGGGGAAAAAAATACAGAAAAACAAAACGTAAAAATACTGGCATCACAGCAACCATTTTACATGCAGATAGTGACTATACATAAACACACACATATATATATATATATATATATATATACACACATGTACACACACACATACCTCCACCTCTACAGCTGCATACTGTATACTCGCAGAGGATGAATAATACTGGGGAAAGGACCTGTGATGATGTCACGTGATGATGTCATGTGATGATGTGGGAGGAGTCAGGCTTCAGACTTTGTTGCTGGAGAAACAAAAGGACCTGTGAAGATGTCACAACCATGTGATCAGTCGCATATGCGGGAGGAGTCAGAATGCAGGCTGTGCTGCTAAAGGATGAGAAGGACCTGTGGTGATGATGATGATGATGACAATGATCCACTATCGGAAAAAAGGAACGTTATGCATGTTCTTCAGGCAGATTCCTCCTGAAACTCCTATGGAATGAATGGATCATTTTTTAACCCCTTCCTGCCGGTGACATTTTTCGATTTTCGTTTTTGACTCCCCCCCCCCCCCTTCCAAACCCAATAACTTTTTTATTTTTCCGTTCTCAGAACCATATGAGGTCTTAATGTTTGCGGGACACATTTTTTTTCATCATGCTACCATTTATTATTCTGTACAATGTACTGGAAAGCTGGAAAAAAATTCAGAATGGGGTGGATTTGAAGAAAAAGTGCATTTGTGTGACTTTCTTACAGGCTTAGTTTTTACGGGGTTTGCTTTACAGCCAAAATGACATGTCACCTGTATTCTATGTTACGGTACGATTCCGGTGATACCAAATTTATATGGTTTTATTTACATTTTAGCCCCTTAACAAAAATCCAAAACTGTGCAAAAATTTTTTTTAAAAAAAAGTCACCATATTCTGACACCCTCTCTGTGTCTTTTTTTGGGGGGCCAGGTGTACTTTTTAGTTATACCATTTTGGGGAATGTCTATTGCTTTGATCACTTTTTATTCAAATTGTTATCAAAGGCAAAACAGTGAAAAAACGGCGGTTTGGCACTTTTGATTTTTTTTTCCGCTACGGTGTTTACCGTACGGGAAAAATAGTTTTATAGATTTGTAGACCGGGCATTTTCGGACACAGGGATACCTAATGTGTATGTGTTTCACAGTATTTAACTACTTTTATATGTGTTCTAGGGAAAGGGGGGTGATTTCAACTTTTTATATTTTTTATTTTTTTATATATTTTTGTACATTTTTTTTTAATTTTTAATTTTGCATTTATTAGACCCCCTAGGAGTCTGGAACTCCAGGCGGTCTGATCACTAATGCATGCACTAATGCGGTCTGATACTCTGATACATAGAGTAGTCTGCAATAGAAGTTAATGAAAGGCAGGCCTGGGAGCCTTCACAAGGCTCCCAGCTGTCATAGCAACGGGACGCCGGACCTGGAGCTTGCTCTGGGTGCCAGTGATCCCGGGCAAAATGGCGGTGCCCGCGCGCCGCCGGTAAAATGGCACCTCGGTCAGCTTTGACCGAGGCACCACAAGGGTTAATGCCCGCGATCATTGCGAGCACTGATCGCGGGCATTAGCGGCGGGTATCTACTGTATAATACAGCAGAAACCCCGGCGGATATGGCGGCTGCTCGGGTGCCGAGCGGCTGCAATATTTAAGCACCAGGCATCCGCCGTACTATTACGGCGGATGTCAGGAAAGGGTTAAAGCTGTTTTTAGACTTTTTTTTTTTCTTCAAAAAAAAATCATCAATTCTAATTCCTGAAGCAGATTTTTTCCGCCTGACCAAATTCTTCTGTGTGAACATGACCATGGCATTCTAGATAGTCATGTATATACCCAGTCATCTCCCATTTATGAGAATGAATATCTATGTAGAATGAATGTCTGTATTTTGTCATTTCAATTTCAACCTCACTCCCGTGTGCGCTCGAGCTGATCGTACCTCATCCCCAATCTCTGCTCCTGCTCTAACCCACCTCTTCAACCTATCAAAAACCAGCGGAACCTTCCCCTCTGCGGTTAAACACACTACAGTCACCCCCATCCTTAAGAAACCATCCCTCGACCCGTCCTCTCCAGCCAACTCTCGTCATATGTCACTGCTCCCGTACACCTCAGAACTCCTTCAACGACACATCCACGTCAAAATATTCCTCCTATCTTACTGTACATCCAACTTACTCTTTGACAGACTACAGTCAGGCTTCTGACCCCATCACTCCACAGAAACCTCCCTAACCAAAGTCACAAATGACCTACTAACTGCCAAAGCCAAACGGTACTACTTGCCCCATCTATCAGGGCTAATAGTGCCACACTTACCCCAGTCTAACAATTCCGTTGCCCGAGGATAACCTTTGATTCTAACCTATCCTTCAAGCCTCACATCCAAGCCCTCAGCAACTCCTGCTGCCTCCAACTCAAGAACATCCATTGTCCAGTACACACCCTCATAATGTCCTGCTTAGACTAATGCAACACCCTTCTCCATGGCCTCCCAGCAAATGCTCTTGCCCTGCTCCAGTTCATCCTAAACTTTGCTTAATCCACCTCTCCCCCCTTCTTTCATCAGCCGCTCTCCTCTGCCAATCCCTTCACTGGCCACCCATTGCCCAGTGAATAGAGTTTAACGATCAAGGACGTACATGTACGTCTTTGGTTGTGAGGAGCTGTATGAAGATGGCTCAGGAACTGAGCCCTCTCCATATATGTTGGATGCTAACAGTATAATACAGCCAGCACCCACCAATAACAGCCTGTTAACACTTTAGATGCTGCAGTTAAACGGGACCGTGGCATCGAAAGTGTGCAGGTGCCAGGGGCGCCGCCATTTATTACTAGAATGTCATCAGAATGCGGCCTATTTAAGGCTCACAGGCTTGTCATTACTATGGTTCTATTACACGTAATAGAAGGCAATGGATTTTACTATATAATTCAATACATTAGCATTGCAGTGTATTGTATGAGAGATCAGAAAATAAAAGTAAAATAAAAAAAAAGTTTTTAAATGTATAAAAAACCCCACAAAAATTCAAATCCCCCCCCCCTTTCCCTAGATCACATATAAAAATAAATAAGCAACAATAAACATAAACACTCAAAAATGCCCAAACTATTAAAATCTAAATATATTTATCCCATACAATGAACGGCGCAGCAGAGAAACAAATCAAAATAGCCAAATGGTGATTTTTTTTCAACACTTTTCTCCTAACAAAAATTTGAATAAAAGGTGATCAAACCATCATACCTTCCCCAAAATGATATCAATAAAAACGACATCTTGTCCTGCATAAAAAGACGCCTTACCCAGCTCCATATACGAAAATATGAAAAAGTTACAAGTGTCACAATATGGCGACACAATGACATTTTTCTATTTTGCGGTTTTTCATTTTTTAAAAGGTATCAAAACATTACAAATACTATATAAATTTGGTATTGCCGTGATCGTGCTGACCCGCAGAATACAGGTAACATGTCATTTTTACAATACAGTGAACACCGTAAAAATTAAACCCATAAGAAATTGGCACAAATGCGTTTTTTTTTCCAATTATACCTCATTTGGATTTTTTTTTCCAGCTTCCCAGTACATTGTAATGGCACCATTCAATATCCTGTACAAAGTACAATTTGTTTCACAAACAATAAGCCATCATGTGACTCTGTGTACTGAGAAATAAAAAAAAATTATGGCTCTTGGAAGGTAGGGAGGAAAAAACACATGTTCAAAAACGAAAATCGGCTTGGTCCTTAAGGCGCTAAAATGCTAACACTGATATACAAAGCCATCCACAACCTGTCCCCTCCATATATCTCCGACCTAATCTCCCGCTACCTGCCCGCACATAACCTCCGATCCTTCAAAGACCTCTTACTCCGCTCTGCCCTTATCCGCTCTTCACACAATCAACTCCAAGACTTCTCCCGTGCATCCCCCATACTCTGGAACTCATTACCAAGACACATAAGACTGACCCCCACAGTCACAAGCTTCAAGAAGGCCCTGAAGACTCACCTATTCAGGAAGGCCTACAACCCCCAATAACACTACTGTCACCACACCACCATCTGTACAGCCTCTACCCCCACCTTCTGTCTCTATCCCTCTTCCCTCATAGATTGTAAGCCCTTTCAATAAGGGCCCACTATCCCACTGTTCTCATTGTTCACTGTTAGTATTGTACGTGTTTTTGTGTATTGTATGTAAACCCTTAAATGTACAGCACCATGGAATTAATATAATAATGTACAGAGTGCCATGGAATTAATATAATAATGTACAGCACCATGGGATTAATGTAATAATGTACAGAACACCATGGAATTAATATAATAATGTACAGAGCCATGGAATTAATATAATAATGTACAGAACACAATGGAATTAATATAATAATGTACAGAACACCATGGAATTAATATAATAATGTACAGAGCGCCATGGAATTAATATAATAATGTACAGCACCATGGAATTAATATAATAATGTACAGCACCATGGGATTAATATAATAATGTACAGCACATGGAATTAATATAATAATGTACAGCACCATGGAATTAATATAATAATGTGCAGCACCATGGAATTAATATAATAATGTACAGCACCATGGAATTAATATAATAATGTACAGCACCATGGAATTAATATAATAATGTACAGCACCATGGGATTAATATAATAATGTACTGAGCACCATGGAATTATTATAATGTATAGAACCATAGAATTAGTATAATAATGTACAACACCATGGCATTTACAGTATATAATAATGTACAGCACCATGGAATTAATATAATAATGTACAACACCATGGAATTAATATAATAATGTACAGCACCATGGAATTAATATAGTAATGTACAGAACACCATGGAATTAATATAATAATGTACAGCACCATAGAATTATTATAATAATGTACAGCACCATGGAATTAATATAATAATGTACAGAGCACCATGGAATTAATATAATAATGTACAGCACCATGGAATTAATATAATAATGTACAGAAGACCATGGCATTATTATAATAATGTATAGAACCATAGAATTAGTATAATATGTACAACACCATGGCATTTACAGTATGTAATAATGTACAGCACCATGGAATTAATATAATAATGTACAACACCATGGAATTAATATAATAATGTACAGCACCATGGAATTAATATAGTAATGTACAGAACCATGGAATTAATATAGTAATGTACAGAACATCATGGAATTAATATAATGTACAGAACACCATGGAATTAATATAATAATGTACAGAGCGCCATGGAATTAATATAATAATGTACAGCACCATGGAATTATTATAATAATGTACAGCACCATGGGATTAATATAATAATGTACAGCACCATGGAATTAATATAATAATGTACAGCACCATGGGATTAATATAATAATGTGCTGAGCACCATGGAATTATTATAATAATGTATAGAACCATAGAATTAGTATAATAATGTACAACACCATGGCATTTACAGTATATAATAATGTACAGCACCATGGAATTAATATAATAATGTACAACACCATGGAATTAATATAATAATGTACAGCACCATGGAATTAATATAGTAATGTACAGAACCATGGAATTAATATAGTAATGTACAGAACACCATGGAATTAATATAATAATGTACAGAACACCATGGAATTAATATAATAATGTACAGAGCGCCATGGAATTAATATAATAATGTACAGCACCATGGAATTATTATAATAATGTACAGCACCATGGAATTAATATAATAATGTACAGCACCATGGAATTAATATAATAATGTACAGCACCATGGAATTAATATAATAATGTACAGAACACCATGGCATTATTATAATAATGTACAGAACCATAGAATTAGTATAATAATGTACAACACCATGGCATTTACAGTATATAATAATGTACAGCACCATGGAATTAATATAATAATGTACAACACCATGGAATTAATATAATAATGTACAGCACCATGGAATTAATATAGTAATGTACAGAACCATGGAATTAATATAGTAATGTACAGAACACCATGGAATTAATATAATAATGTACAGAACACCATGGAATTAATATAATAATGTACAGAGCGCCATGGAATTAATATAATAATGTACAGAGCACCATGGAATTAATATAATAATGTACAGCACCATGGAATTAATATAATAATGTACAGAACCATGGAATTAATATAATAATGTACAGAACACCATGGCATTATTATAATAATGTATAGAACTATAGAATTAGTATAATAATGTACAACACCATGGCATTTACAGTATATAATAATGTACAGCACCATGGAATTAATATAATAATGTACAACACCATGGAATTAATATAATAATGTACAGCACCATGGAATTAATATAGTAATGTACAGAACCATGGAATTAATATAGTAATGTACAGAACATCATGGAATTAATATAATGTACAGAACACCATGGAATTAATATAATAATGTACAGAGCGCCATGGAATTAATATAATAATGTACAGCACCATGGAATTATTATAATAATGTACAGCACCATGGGATTAATATAATAATGTACAGCACCATGGAATTAATATAATAATGTACAGCACCATGGGATTAATATAATAATGTGCTGAGCACCATGGAATTATTATAATAATGTATAGAACCATAGAATTAGTATAATAATGTACAACACCATGGCATTTACAGTATATAATAATGTACAGCACCATGGAATTAATATAATAATGTACAACACCATGGAATTAATATAATAATGTACAGCACCATGGAATTAATATAGTAATGTACAGAACCATGGAATTAATATAGTAATGTACAGAACACCATGGAATTAATATAATAATGTACAGAACACCATGGAATTAATATAATAATGTACAGAGCGCCATGGAATTAATATAATAATGTACAGCACCATGGAATTATTATAATAATGTACAGCACCATGGAATTAATATAATAATGTACAGCACCATGGAATTAATATAATAATGTACAGCACCATGGAATTAATATAATAATGTACAGAACACCATGGCATTATTATAATAATGTACAGAACCATAGAATTAGTATAATAATGTACAACACCATGGCATTTACAGTATATAATAATGTACAGCACCATGGAATTAATATAATAATGTACAACACCATGGAATTAATATAATAATGTACAGCACCATGGAATTAATATAGTAATGTACAGAACCATGGAATTAATATAGTAATGTACAGAACACCATGGAATTAATATAATAATGTACAGAACACCATGGAATTAATATAATAATGTACAGAGCGCCATGGAATTAATATAATAATGTACAGAGCACCATGGAATTAATATAATAATGTACAGCACCATGGAATTAATATAATAATGTACAGAACCATGGAATTAATATAATAATGTACAGAACACCATGGCATTATTATAATAATGTATAGAACCATAGAATTAGTATAATAATGTACAACACCATGGCATTTACAGTATATAATAATGTACAGCACCATGGAATTAATATAATAATGTACAACACCATGGAATTAATATAATAATGTACAGCACCATGGAATTAATATAGTAATGTACAGAACCATGGAATTAATATAATAATGTACAGTACACCATGGAATTATTATAATAACACAGGTCTGCGACTAAAAAGCGGTTTGATTATTTTGATTTAATTTCCATGTATTTTGGTGTGCTGAAAACAAATAAAATATTGAAAAAAACTCCTAGACGTCAGGATTTGCCACAAAATGCAAAACTGTCTTCAAATTTGTCAAATTATTTTAAATTTTTGGTATTTTTTTATATTATGGGTTTTTAACCAAATTTAAAGTCTAAATTACTATTAATTAATACACATAAGTGCATTTAAGATATAAGTGTATTAATTCATCAGACAGTTTCTGTTTCATCTGTGGTGAATATACAGTGTTGAAGGAACAGCAGAATATTACAGACTTTGTGAAAAAAGTATACTGCGCATACTTTGTACTAAAACTTGGAGATCAAGATAAAGTTTGGGCGTCTCATAAAGTATGCAAATGGTGTGTTGAGGACCTCCGAAACTGGTTCAATGGTAAGAAGAAATCTTTCCGTTATGGGATTCCTATGGTATGGCGATAGCAAAAAAACCATAGTGACGACTGTTACTTTTGTTCATGCAGTGTAAAAGGGTTTAATTCCAAATGGAAGAATTCCATTTCATACCCCAATCTTCACTCAGCAATTCGTCCCATCCCCCATGGCACAGATATACCAGTACCCAAGTCCCCTGCTACCTTGGAAGAGATACCTAGCTCCGATGAAGGTGAAGTCACACCTGACTTTGAAGATGATACAAGACCAAAATTGTTTTCTCAGGAGATGAAAGATTTGGTAAGAGACTTGAATTTTCCCAAAGATGCCACTGAGTTACTCGGATCAAGGCTGAAAAGCAGGAATTTATTGTTGCCAGGAGTGTCATTTTCATGGTTCAGACATCGTGAAAAGGAGTTCGTTCCTTACTTCACCCAAGAAGACAAGTCGGTTTATTGCATAGATGTCGAAGGCCTGATGGGTCAATTTAAAATCCAATCTGATTTAGAGCAATGGCGTCTTTTTATAGATTCTTCAAAAAGAAGTCTCAAAGCAGTTTTACCCCACAACGGTAGTTTTTACGCTTCCATCCCTGTAGGTCATTCCATACACTTGAAGGAAACCTATGAAAACTTGGAATTGGTTCTTCGTAAACTTAAATATGAAGACCATGGTTGGCAAGCGTGTGGGGATTTGAAGGTCTTGTGCATGCTGCTCGGGCAACAAGCTGGGTATAGCAAATACCCTTGTTTTCTGTGTCTATGGGACAGTCGAGACCGACAAAATCACTGGAACAAGAAGAGTTGGCAACCGAGGGTGCTAACAGTCGGTGAAAAAATGTCCTTTGGTACCTCCCCATAAACTTCTTCTACCACCTCTCCACATAAAATTGGGATTGATGAAGTAATTCGTAAAATCACTTCCAAGAGATGGAGAATGCTTCAAATACTTGGTCACCAAGTTTTCAGGCCTGTCGGAGGAAAAATTGAAGGAAGGTGTGTTCGTCGGGCCAGACATTAGAAGGCTTATAATTGATCAAGAGTTTGTCAATACCATGACGGATCCTCAAAAAGAAGGGTGGATTGCATTTACAGAAGTCGTAGAGAAATTTTTAGGCAAGATCCTCACTACAAAAAGATCATCGGACAAATGCTGAAAGCATTTCAAGCTTTAGGATGCCTGATGAGATTGAAAGTGCATTTCCTAATTAATATAGTAATGTACAGAACCATGGAATTAATACAATAATGTACAGAGCACCATGGAATTAATATAATATTATTCAGCACCATGGAATTAATATAATAATGTACAGAGCACCATGGAATTAATATAATATTATTCAGCACCATGGAATTAATATAATAATGTACAGTGCACCATGGAATTAATATAATAATGTACAGCACCATGGAATTAATATAATAATGTACAGAGCACCATGGAATTAATATAATAATGTACAGAGCACTATGGAATTAATATAATAATGTACAGAGCACTATGGAATTAATCTAGTAATGTACATCATGGAATATATAATTTACAGAGAACCATGGGATTAATATAATAATGTACAGCACCATGGGATTAATATAGTAATGTACAGAACACCATGGAATTAATATAGTAATGTACAGAGCACCATGAAATTAATATAATAATGTACAGAGCACCATGGAATTAACCCTTACATGATGTAGACATTTTTCTGTTTTCATATTTGCATTCCAAAAGCCATAATTTTCTAATTTTTTCGTTTACTTAGTCAAATGAGGGCTTGATTTTTGTGTGACGAGTTGTACTTTAAAATGGTGCCATTTATTATTATGTACAATGTACTGGTAAGCAGAAAAAAAAATCTGAATAAGGTTGAATTAAAAAAAAAAAGTTTGGTTTTTAAGGCTTCCACAGTGCAGTAAAAATGCTATGTTAGCTTTATTCTCAGAGTCAGTACTATCAGGTAATACCAAGTTTATATAGTTTTTTTCTATGTTTTAATAACTTTACAAAAATTCTAAATTTTGAAGAAATTTTTTTTTCTTTGAATCACCATATACTGACACCTGTAACTTTTATATATTTCAGTGTGCTGAGCTGTGTAAGGTGTCGTTTTTGCGGGACAATATGTAATTCTTATTGATACCATGTTGGGGAATGTATGTTTTAATTTCATGCTACTTTTTATTTCATTTTTTTTTTAGGGAGGCAAATCAGTGAAAAAATGCCAGTTCAGCCATTTTGATTTTTTTTTTCCTGCTACGGTGTTTACCTTATAGGACAAATGTTTTTATTTTTTAATAGTTTTGGCATTTTCATTTTTGGACTTAGGGGTGACTAATGTGTTTATATTTACTTTTATTTGTTTATATTTATATGTGATTTAGGGAAAGGGGGGGATTTCAACTTTTATTTATTTTTTTAAACTTTTCGTAATTTTTTTTTTTTTTTACTTTTTTTAGACTTTTGTGTCATACTATTGTATTGCAGTCTATGACAGATTCACTATGTAACTATTAAAACCTGTTGCAGGCAGACTTCAGTAGTTACTTTACTATGGCAAGCCTGGTAGACTCAACCCTGATCCGCCCATGTGCACTAAGATAGACGTGCATTGTCAGTAGTATATAGAATTAACCCTTACATGCCATGAATATTGTAATCCAATATTTAACGCACCATCTGAAAGTTTTGAAAATTTCAAACAAATTTGATTTGTGCAGAATTGATTTGCGTATCACTATTGCTCAAGTCTTGCACAGTGGCTTCGCCCTTGCAGCGCTGGAGTCCTGGGTTCAAATTCAGCCAAGGGTGACATCTGCAAGGAGTTTGTATGTTCTCCCCATGTTTGTGTGGGTTTCCTACGTGATACAAGTAAGCAGAATAAATAAATATATCTCTCCTATGATTGCCTGGGTTTGAACCAATTCTGTTCCCGAATTCTACCTTTTTGACTATCTACTTTTGAGTCCTGACTAATTTATGGCTACTCTCCTGCCTTACCTTTGAATACATCCCCTGGAAATTGTGGTTCGATTATATTCTAACCCAGTCTACATGTATCATCTGTTGTAGCTGCAGTATCTGCCACAAGGATCCACAATGAAACCATATCCTTGATGACACACCCTTCATAATCCAAAACCATATCTTGCAATGTTTGAGATCTGGGTTAATCTGAATCATCTTTTTCGCGAATCTGTACTCATCATCCCCAAATTTCTCATCTTCTCCACTACTAGGGATCAACACAGACCATAGAAGCAATGCTACCAAAATGAATATACACTAAGAACAGTACACAATAGGGATCTGCTTTCTAATACACAGCTCCCACAAAAACTAACATAGACCCAGAGGGAAGATTTTATATTTATTACAGCAAAGATGACATAAACGCTCCATGTATTATTCTGCCTTTACTTTTTTGACTCATTCGGCCGTCATTTGTAGAGGTGATTGTAATATGTTAATGGATCCTGTAATGCAGGGGTCAGCAACCTTTTTAGTCTGGGGTGCCGATTTGGAAAAAAAAAATCAAAAGATGAAGTACTCAGTGTGCCATGTAATAATGGTAAGGGTGTCGCCCTCCTACATCGGTGATAACCAACAGGGGGCCTCAACACTCTAGAAGTATTTAGAAGGATGATCCCATGCCTTTATGCAATGTTATCTGTGTCCTTAGGATGTTTTTTGGCTTGTGGTAAAATTATTTGGTAGGGGTGCTCCAAGGAATTTTTTTTTTCCCAGAGGGACCCTGTGTCTGAAAAGGTTGGGAAACACTGTCCTACATGAAAGTCATATAACGCAAACCATAACTGCAACCAGTTAGTTAGTCGATGGAACTTACATTTCAATGGGATCCTTTACCAAAATGATTCATATTTGACCTGAACATGGGGCTCAGTGTAATCTGCAGTAAGCCTGCTTTGTGGGGCAGAGGACGCCCATCACACAGACTAGTCTTTTTGTTGAAGAAATCAAAACAAATTTTCACAGTATTATTGAAATGAATGAAGGCAAATTTAGCTGCCATATTATATAGAGATGAGCGAAGTATTCAAAAATTCAAGTCGGCAACTACGCCGCATTTCGCGATATGATTGTATTCGATCCAAATTAATTCGCGGTTAATAAACAGCTATTTCCGGGCTACAGAGAGCCAGGTGGGCAACAAAATGGCGGAAGCCCTTGGATGCCGCGGTCATGTCTCTCTCTCTCCAGCACGGACAAGTTTTATTCATGTGGAAGGATCTGCTAACAAGCAAAGACACGCTTACCCAATCACATCACTAGAGAACATCATGTGACCGTCTGATGTCACAAAGGTCCTTACTAAATATTCGTTACCGCGAAGCATCAGGAAATCCGGATTCCATGTGAATCGAATATTTCCTGAAATTCGGATCGAATTCCACTTCTGCAGCTTCGATTGGCTCATTTCTAATATTATACTTTGCACAGGTAATTGCTGTCCTTTGACTAGGCTACTGGCCGGGACACATAGACATTGTGCCTCATGTTCCCACCACCTCCCAGTGCATCCTCCAGTTCGATTGCATTTACATGGACGATTAGAGAGCGATTGCCTCCTGGAGCAGCACTGCCATTTGTTTAAAACAGCAGAGAGAGTCCTGTGCCAGGTAGATATGCCTTGGGTGCCGACTCTGGCACTAGTGCCGGGGGTTGCTGACCCCTGCTCTAATACATACATTTAAAACCCACACAACCAGATACAAACCCATTAAGCTCCAACTACTGCAAAAGTAGAAAAAAGAAATATAACAAGAACATGATAAATCTTTTCTAACATTATACAGGATTTCCTTTTGTCAAATTTGCGTAGGTTATACCATACTATCCCTTAGCTTGGAAAATGGAATTATACAAAAACTATAAAAACTTCAATTGCGTAATGCCCAATCTAAACTTTCCTATTTCTGCATGGAAATTATATAGAACGATTTCTCATTTCTCACATTCTGAACATAAACTTGTCTTCTCCCCTGTGTGAATTCTTTGATGGCTCGTAAGAGTTGCCTTTTGTGTAAAACATTTCGCACATAATGAACATGAATATGGCTTCTCCCCTTTGTGAATTCTTTGATGTGTCACAAGACTTGATTTAACGTTAAAACATTTCCCACATTCTGAACATAAATATGGCTTCTCCCCCGTGTGAGTTTTTTGATGGCTAATAAGATTTGCTTTTTGTGCAAAACATTTCTCACATTCTGAACATGAATATGGCTTCTCCCCTTTGTGAATTCTTTGATGTGTAACAAGACTCGATTTAACACTAAAACATTTCCCACATTCTGAACATGGATATGGCTTTTCACCTGTGTGAATTCTTTGATGGATAATAAGATTTGATATTTGTGCAAAACATTTCTCACATTCTGAACATGAATATGGCTTCTCTCCTTTGTGAATTCTCTGATGCTTAATAAGATCTGATTTCTGATAAAAACCTTTCCCACATTCTGTACATGAAAATGACTTCTTCCCTGTGTGAATTCTCTGATGTGTAACAAGAACTGATTTTTGGTTAAAACATTTCCCACATTCTGTACAAGAAAACGACTTCTCTGTGTGAATTCTCTGATGTGTGACAAGATCTGAGTTCTGGTTAAAACATTTCCCATATTCTGCACATGGAAATGTCTTCTCCCCTGTGTGCTCTCTTTGATGTATAACAAGATCTGATTTTTTTTAAAACACTTTTGCCACATTCTGAACATGAAAACGGCTTTATCCTTGTGTGAATTCTCTGATGTCTAATAAGATTGGATTTGTCCGTAAAACATTTGCCACATTCTGAACATGAATATGGCTTCTCTCCCGTGTGAATTCTCTGATGTTTTACAAGATCTGATTTCTGGTTAAAACATTTCTCACATTCTGAACATGAATATGGCTTATCCCGCGTGTGTCTTTGTTGATGTTGATCATTCCTTCTGCGAATTTTACTTTGCTTCACAATCTGTGAAGGATTAGACGATAGGACCTGTATAAAAGGATCAGATGATAGGTCTTTACTTTGAAGGGCTATGAATATATCTGGGATAATGACATGATCTCCATATGTATCTTGTGTGATATCACCATCATCTGCTTTATAACCTGTAGATATGAGATGTCCCTCTGAGCTCCTGGTACAGTCATCTGCCAAAAAGAAAACTGATTATTCATTTTGATTAGTATAACCTCAAACACTATGTTGATATTTTATGATATTTGTACAGAAAAAAATGTTTGTGCGATTTACATAGCATGCAGCAAAAGTCAACAAAGAAAGTGGTGGCAAAACACATGACAATGTAACAGTAGACCTCAGAGCGAGGACCAGTAGATGATGATGTTCGGCCACCGGGCTGGTCTCCTCTTCTGTCTTGCAGTCACCATCTTCCTAGGTCCATGTGTCACTGCTCCTGTCACCTCTCTCTTCTAGTGAAATGCTCAGTGGAGAACCATAAAGGCTCCTGTGAGTCACTGCTATTAGGTGGTTTCCGCCTCACACACTCCCTATGTGTACTTTAGGAAAGAGGAGGAGGACAGTGTTGGAGATCATGAGCTGAATGCTTTAAAACAAGACCAAGATCATGCCTGTAGCTCAGCTAGATTTTGAGATATCACAGGTTAAAGCAAGGCTGTATATCCTTGTAGCTTCACTTTAACCAGTGTGCAGGAGAACAGGAGCAGCTGACAGTGCAGCGAGAGAAGGATTATTTTATTCTCATGTGCTTGTCACTTCAGATAACCCCAGGGGAGGGGGAACCATGGACATTTGTTCATCATATCACATTCCCCAATTATCAATCGGAAAGCATACTTACCATTTAACCCCTAAAATGCTGCGGTCAATGCTGAGTCATTTTACAGAAAAAAAGTAAAAATAGATTTATTTTCTCCCTTGCTAACAAAAAAACAACAACACAAAATCGTTATCACCAAATCCGTAACCACCCCTAAAATAAAATATGTTATTTATTCTCCATGATTAACACCATAAAATTTCCATACAGATAATGAGAGGCCGTGTGTATTTAGTCATGTCTATTACCTGCTGATGTGAGGGGCTGCTGATCCTCCATCATCACCTCCTTGTACACATCTTTGTGTCCTTCTAAATACTCCCACTCCTCCATGGAGAAATAGACAGTGACATCCTGACACCTTATAGGAACCTGACAACACAATGATACAGTCATCACCAGATCCCTTCATAGCTCCTGTATAATGTCCCAGCATTCCCAGCAGTGTCACCTCTCCAGTCAGCAGCTCAATCATCTTGTTGGTGAGTTCTAGGATCTTCTGTCCATTGATCTCCTCATGTATCAGGGAGTGAGGTGGAGGCCCCGGGATTGGGCTCAGGGTTCTCCCCCATCCTTCAGACACAGGAGCCTGACAGCGCCCACTAGAGGTCTTCTTCACTACTGTGTAATCCTGGTTATGGGGAGACACATTAATAAATATCACTACATACATGTGCAGAGTCCCTCACCTCTCCAGTCATAGCATCTGTTATTACTATAGATAAGAATGATGTAATGTGACATCATCAGAATCTCTCACCTCTCCAGTCATATCATCTGTTATTACTATAGATAAGAATGATGTAATGTGACATCATCAGAATCTCTCACCTCTCCAGTCATATCATCTGTTATTACTATAGATAAGAATGATGTAATGTGACATCATCAGAATCTCTCACCTCTCCAGTCATATCATCTGTTATTACTATAGATAAGAATGATGTAATGTGACATCATCAGAATCTCTCACCTCTCCAGTCATATCATCTGTTATTACTATAGATAAGAATGATGTCATGTGACATCATCAGAATCTCTCACCTCTCCAGTCATATCATCTGTTATTACTATAGATAAGAATGATGTCATGTGACATCATCAGAATCTCTCACCTCTCCAGTAAGCTGGTACAGTATCTCTAGGGTGAGATGTATTAGACTTTCTGCCATCTTGCTTCTGTCTCTCTCCATCCTTGACGGTCAGTCCGGAAAATTATCTTTTACGACCAAGATATCCACAGAGAGGATCCTGTATTGTATATACATAATAGCTATAATAAGATTTCAGTAGGAAACATGTGAAGAGATAATAAAGTGTAGATGTTGTGTTCTCCCTTTACATACATTCAGATTCTAGGAAAGTTGGGTAGTTGTATGTGGAGTGCTGCCTCACAGGGATAATACAGCTTTTCCGAGTATTATTTCTCTCATCCAGCTCTGGTCTCGGTGTATACGGCACATATATCACTATCACTGAGGTTCTTCACAAGCGATGTCTGTTCTTATGGACTGATATTAGGTATAAATGAGAACATGAGATGAATATTATGATATACAGATAGAAAACGGGAAATCAACATCATAACAACCAGTTTACATACAGACAATATCAGTGAATACATACACATATATATCCCTGCACAGCTGTATTCTGTATATATACTTACTCTGCGGTTACAGGACCTGTGATGATGTCACCGTTATGCAATCAGTTACATGTGGGAGGAGTCAAGTGATCACATGATGAGGTGTTACCAGGTTACTGCTCAGTGTATACAGGACTCTGCCGTGCTGGTTGTGGTCGGTGCTGGATGAGCTGAAGTGTACGTGTCAGGATCAGGATGTAGTTACAGTGTGGATGTAGCAGAGCCGTGTGTGTATGATGTGTATGGGGCAGAGCTGTGTGTGTATGATGTGTATGGAGCAGAGCTGTGTGTGTATGATGTGTATGGAGCAGAGCCGTGTGTGTATGATGTGTATGGAGCAGAGCCGTGTGTGTATGACGTGTATGGAGCAGAGCTGTGTGTGTATGATGTGTATGGAGCAGAGCTGTGTGTGTATGGAGTAGAGCTGTGTGTGTATGATGTGTATGGAGCAGAGCTGTGTGTGTATGATGTGTATGGAGCAGAGCTGTGTGTGTATGACGTGTATGGAGCAGAGCTGTGTGTGTATGACGTGTATGGAGCAGAGCTGTGTGTGTATGACGTGAATGGAGCAGAGCTGTGTGTGTATGATGTGTATGGAGCAGAGCTGTGTGTGTATGATGTGTATGTATTAGAGCTGTGTGTGTATGATGTGTATGGAGCAGAGCTGTGTGTGTATGACGTGTACGGAGCAGAGCTGTGTGTGTATGATGTGTACGGAGCAGAGCTGTGTGTGTATGATGTGTATGTAGCAGAGCTGTGTGTGTATGATGTGTATGGAGCAGAGCCGTGTGTGTATGACGTGTATGGAGCAGAGCCGTGTGTGTATGATGTGTACGGAGCAGAGCTGTGTGTGTATGATGTGTACGGAGCAGAGCTGTGTGTGTATGACGTGTACGGAGCAGAGCTGTGTGTGTATGACGTGTACGGAGCAGAGCTGTGTGTGTATGACGTGTACGGAGCAGAGCTGTGTGTGTATGACGTGTACGGAGCAGAGCTGTGTGTGTATGACGTGTATGGAGCAGAGCTGTGTGTGTATGACGTGTATGAAGCAGAGCTGTGTGTGTATGACGTGTATGGAGCAGAGCTGTGTGTGTATGACGTGTATGGAGCAGAGCTGTGTGTGTATGACGTGTATGGAGCAGAGCTGTGTGTGTATGATGTGTATGGAGCACAGCCGTGTGTGTATGATGTGTATGGAGCAGAGCCGTGTGTGTATGACGTGTATGGAGCAGAGCTGTGTGTGTATGATGTGTATGGAGCAGAGCTGTGTGTGTATGGAGTAGAGCTGTGTGTGTATGATGTGTATGGAGCAGAGCTGTGTGTGTATGATGTGTATGGAGCAGAGCTGTGTGTGTATGACGTGTATGGAGCAGAGCTGTGTGTGTATGACGTGTATGGAGCAGAGCTGTGTGTGTATGACGTGAATGGAGCAGAGCTGTGTGTGTATGATGTGTATGGAGCAGAGCTGTGTGTGTATGATGTGTATGTATTAGAGCTGTGTGTGTATGATGTGTATGGAGCAGAGCTGTGTGTGTATGACGTGTACGGAGCAGAGCTGTGTGTGTATGATGTGTACGGAGCAGAGCTGTGTGTGTATGATGTGTATGTAGCAGAGCTGTGTGTGTATGATGTGTATGGAGCAGAGCCGTGTGTGTATGACGTGTATGGAGCAGAGCCGTGTGTGTATGATGTGTACGGAGCAGAGCTGTGTGTGTATGATGTGTACGGAGCAGAGCTGTGTGTGTATGACGTGTACGGAGCAGAGCTGTGTGTGTATGACGTGTACGGAGCAGAGCTGTGTGTGTATGACGTGTACGGAGCAGAGCTGTGTGTGTATGACGTGTACGGAGCAGAGCTGTGTGTGTATGACGTGTATGGAGCAGAGCTGTGTGTGTATGACGTGTATGAAGCAGAGCTGTGTGTGTATGACGTGTATGGAGCAGAGCTGTGTGTGTATGACGTGTATGGAGCAGAGCTGTGTGTGTATGACGTGTATGGAGCAGAGCTGTGTGTGTATGATGTGTATGGAGCACAGCTGTGTGTGTATGATGTGTATGGAGCAGAGCTGTGTGTGTATGACGTGTATGGTTTGGGGTGAGCTGGATCGCAGAGTGAAGGCAAAAGGGCCAGCAAGTGCTAAGCATCTCTGGGAACTCCTTCAAGACTGTTGGAAGACCATTTCAGGTGACTACCTCTTGAAGCTCATCAAGAGAATGCCAAGAGTGTGCAAAGCAGTAATCAAAGCAAAAGGTGGCTACTTTGAAGAACCTAGAATATAAGACATATTTTCAGTTGTTTCACACTTTTTTGTTAAGTATATAATTCCACATGTGATAATTCATAGTTTTGATGCCTTCAGTGTGAATCTACAATTTTTATAGTCATGAAAATACAGAAACCTCTTGGAATGAGAAGGTGCGTCCAAACTTTTGGTCTGTACTGTATATACACACACTGTAATAAAAATAATAGAAGAGGAAACAGTGAGTGCTGCAATCCTGATAATAGTTTATGTCAGTGAGGCTAAGAATGAAGGACCTGCTGCCTAATATGGGTCATATAATGTCATATGGAGGAAGGTCCTTGATGTGGTGCTGTATTTGCTTTTGTGAATATGTCGAGAGCTGACCAGGTAAACATTAAAGACCCTTATTGTCTCTCTGATTCACTCTCGCCTTGACTACTGTAACTCCTTACTAATCGGTCTTCCCCTTACTAAACTCTGCCCTCTACAATCTATTCTGAATGCAGTGGCGGCCAGGCTCATCTATCAGTCTAGACACTACAGCGATGCCTCCGGTTGTTGGCATTATATAAATAAAATGTATTATTATTACCTGCGGGGGACGACACCCGGACCTTTGCAGATTACTCGCCAATACAGTTTGTACAGTGCTGCTTCGGTACTGGTGATCTGCAGGGGACCCGGGTGTTGGACCCTCACAGATCTAATATTGATGGCCTATCCTAAGGACAGACCATCAGTCTTACAAACTGGATAACCCCTTTAAGTTACTAATCTATTATAACACGATAAAACCATCTGGTATTGTCTGTAGGTCTCCGTACGGTCTCATGTATGACTACAGAGCATACACACTGCACACATTCACACTCTCAGGAGACTTACAGGTTCTTATATATCAACCCCTAAAACATGTACTGAAGATCCAGAGGTGGAGTCCATATGATATGGGGCACAATTGTGAGGGTAGATTCTCCCCTTCCAAACCTAACATGGCTAGGTACAGGACATGTAACCCTACGTGTACAGAATAAGACTCCAGGTATCATCAGCCGATTTACCAGGATCATTTTACATCTAATTTTCAATCGTCATCGCAGCGTCTGCTACAGCCCAAAGACAAGAGAAGAAATATCCCATAAGAGGGTTTATGAATCGTAAGACTAAATACACCGAGTATGTGATTTATTGCCCAGCATGTCATATGTATTATGTAGGTTGCACCACCAGACCCCTTATAGTGCGAATCACTGAACACATTGTAATAATCCCAATAAATCCGGTGTGTCTGGGGCATCCAGACATTTCATTACTTGCCACCCTGACTATCCAAATACCTCCCTTTGTTTTTGGGCAGCGGACACAAACCCAATCCCATACGTGGAGGAGAAAGATTAAAAAATTCTTATAAAAAGGGAGGCGTATTGGATTTTTGAGTTGAACACCCATTTCCCAAAGGTTAGAATTTTCGATGTGATTTATCCTTTATTGATGACATCTGGATATTATTGAAGATGGATTTGGGTGATACAAAGGCTTTATCGTTACATATATCTCTATCAGGTTTCATTTTGTAGATTTTTTTATCCCCTTTTGATTTGCTATATAGTTACCGGCTTACTTATGCTGGTTATGTGAGCAATATTCTAGTCACTTGACCAAAGATAGTGCCTATGTGAAGAGGTACATAAATGGCCGGCTTAGTTGAACTTTCAGGCTTTATTTTAGTCGTGTGAGTAATATCACAGGACCAGGTTTGGTGGAAACATAGAAATTCATGTAAATAGATATACGGACAGTCGGCTTCTCTGAACTTGCCGATTTAGCTTCAATCACGTGAACAATACCACATGACCGAGCTTATTTCCGGCACGATTTCATGATACTTTTGGTACAGATAGACTAATAACCATATCCTCATGACCTATTATTTAGTGAAGATATCGTCCTCATGGACTATCACTGGGGAACAATCTCTAGAAGTCATGTGACTGCATTATGTGTCTTTTTTCTAATGTTATGATATAGTCGAAAATCTCTTTACAGATAAGAACACGTACTTATACATTGTTACTGTTTTTGTATTTTTTTTATTTTCTTTTGTTTCATATGATGTTTTTTTTCAGATTTTTTTTTGGTATTATCCATTGTGTTTTTTGCTTTGTTGTTGGATTAAGGGGTTAATAAGGCGGTGTCATTACTAGTAACCCGTCAAAGCAGACTCTAAGGCCCCATGCAGACGAACGTGACCGTGATCAGTGTGCTATCTGTGTATTTCACAGATAGCATACTGACCCATTCTTTTCTATGGACCAGTACACACGACCGTGAATTTCACGGTCCCATGTGCGGGCCGACAGTCCGGACCTCAAAATATAGAACAGGTCCTATATCTGTCCTATTTGCGGCCTTTGCTTCCGTGGCTCCTATTCAAAGGATCAGTTTGTGCAACAAAAATCTCTTTCTTGGGACTCCATCTGAATGACTGGATATAGTCTACAGATGCCTCCCTTATATATGGGAAAGGTGGTGCATCAGTGGATACACACTTTTAATCTCCGAGCATGCTACCCATGCCTTCTATTTTTGTTGCGCAACCAAGGTAGAGATTCCTCCCACTTTCTGGGGAGCAAAGATCTCTCCTGAGAGAGAGATAAAGGGAATAAAATAGACAGCTACAGTCACAAGCATAGCTATAGGGGATGCAGAGATAGCAGCCGCTACTGGGCCCGGGAATCAGTGGGGTTCTGAAAATCTGCCACATAAAATATATCAGTATTCTAAATATGAGAAGACAGTTAGGGGCCCCATTACAGATTCTGCATTGGGGCCCAGGGGCATCAAGCTACACTTACAGCAGTGTTCTAATACAGGGAGCCAAGTATTGTTACCTTATACACTATGGAAACACTTTAATGCCTTTTCTGGACTGTCTACAGATAAACCTGAAGCCTAGCTAAAATTCCTCTCACTTTTTACTAGCTGCTTGCGCCTCAGTCTTAGTGTCATATGAAAGATGATATTATACCACACCAGAAACACCTTTCTACATAAATCAACCCCCCCCAACCCTCATTTTTTCTTCATTACACACACAACTCTGTACACCATACTCAGTAAGAAGTAAAGTACAGTTCTAAAGAAGGGAGAAGCAAAGAAAAGGATAAAGAAAGTCAGGATTTCGCAGAAAGATGACAAAATTTGTTAATAAAATATATTACAAAATTTAGTAATGGGGGGGCGGAGCCTGACTGTGAAACGGAATGGCCGCAAAGTTACATAGCTCCAGGCCTGAGTCTCAGATAGCGACCTACAAAACGACGTGCCCGTGGATTACACTGACCCATATAGCAATAGGAACGTTTCCTACCTCCAAGGATGCCGCGGAAGAGAAAATCTGCGGTGAAGCTGCAGAAAATATCTGATTTCTATTTCCCCCATGGCGGAGGAGAGGACCAAAATGGCGCCGGTTCGCGCTCCGACGCGATCTCCGGGGCCTCAACTCCATCTAGAGACCCTCCGGAGGAAGCGCTAACCCTCTCCGCGCAGCAGAGAACTCTGTCAGCGCCATCGATACCGCAGCTGTTAGAGCGCGGGAGTACGGGGACACCAGGGCCTTCTCCCTGACGGGCCGGGGAGAGCGCGGGTCCGGGGCCTTCACCTGCCGACGCAACGAGGCTTACAGGCCTAAACAACACACAGACGCCTCACTCACCCACCGCTAGCCTGGTCAAACAGAAACCCAGGCTCCAGAACACCGAAGCTCAAGAAGGGGAGGTGAGTGATGCAGCACAGCACATACCGCCATCCACCGATTTTTTTGCAGATATTCCAGCAACTGAAAGCTTACTTACTGAGGCCTCCATGAAAAATATGCTCATGGCCTTCTGCAAATCTCTGACGAAAGATATGTCTTTAATGGTTAAACCGCTAGATAAAGACCTTCGAGAATTGCAGAAGCGCACTGTTCATGTGGAATCTAAAATGGCGGAATTCGCTGCGTCGCACAATGCTCTTATAGATGCTCACTATGAGGTGGAAAAAGATGTGTCGTTTCTAAAAGCTAAAGTAGCAGACCTGGAGGATCACTCGTGGCGCAACAATCTGAAGTTTAGAGGGATTCCAGAGTCCGTACCTGCGAGTAATCTAACTGCTTTCCTCCAAGACCTGATACACACGCTAGTACCAAATATCTCGACAATGGATTTAACTATTGATAGAGCGCACAGAGTCCCAAGGCCTTCACACCTGGATGAAGCCGTACCCAGAGATGTCTTAGCAAAGATCCACTTTTACCGCACTAAAGAGATGGTACTGCTGACCTCACGAAAAAACGGCCGTTTACCTGACCCCTACCACAAAATTTCCATATACTCCGATCTTTCGGCCGCAACACTACAATTGAGAAGGCAATTCATCCCTTTTACTACAGCTTTACGCCAACATAAAATCCTATATAAATGGGGATTTCCAGTCCGAGTGATTTTATCCCGGGATAACCTCACGTATGTTATTAAATCTCCGGAAGACGGCAAAAAATTGCTAAATAAATGGGACATTCCTATCGTTGAACCATCACCCAAATTACCACCTGGTCCCGTGTCTGATGGCTGGCAGCGAACAAAAACTCCAAGACGTCCACCGAAAGGGCTGCACAGCTAGAGACTCACCTTAAAATGGATTTCGTATGTCCACGACTGCTGAACTTATCCCCCCAAGATCACAACAGCCGCTGGTCCGCTGTGCTACACTTCTTTCCTCTGTTTTGTTTAGGTGGCTTAACCACTGGTTTCATTGCTTCCATAGTTTGTTTTCTTCTTGGTTCTGGCACAAGGGGCGACGCGACTACATTAGGCGGAGACGATTCTGTTTCCTACGACTACTGGTAACTTCCGATGCGGGTGGTCATGGTAAGATCTTTGAAGCATTTCTAACAGTAAAGTATGGTACTTAAAATTATGTCTATGAATGTCAGAGGTCTAAACTCCCCTCAAAAGAGAGCCAATTTGTGGCGAGAGGTCCGAGTTCAGGGTTGTGACATTCTCGCAGTTCAGGAAACACATCTTTTGGAGGTGGATGCCACTCGCATCAGACATTCATCATACCCAC